>CM068591.1:31977894-32577894 GCA_035048485.1 Pteria penguin | reverse complement strand
TTTATATAATTGTTAACAGATATCCTAATTCATTTACACACATATCTCTTATAAATTACTAGGCAAAAAGACGTTTCAAATGTGTGTTTAACTTAAAAAATAAGACAGGCGCTTGAAACCGTATTTACGATTTTCACGCAGTCGAAACCTAACTGCATTTTAATCCAACATTTTTATAATATTTTCATTTTATTATTCTAATTTATTCTGCATTTCATTAGCGACTTACATTTCACATAAACCTTAATTACATGTCTTGTTTACCTTTCTATGAATTTAACAATAAATGACCGTCATATTACATTTATGTAGCCAATTTGGACTCTGCAGACAAATAGTCCGAATCTCTGCATCATCGGAATCATTGTTTTATAACAACAATGCACAAGAGCAAAACATGGTACGATTTTGATATGAAAGGGTGAAAGAAACATGTAAAATGATTTGAGTATTTTCGTTGTAAGGACCCCGACCTAAGCTCAAGGATTGTTGTGATCCTGATTTTATGATGATAATTGACCTGCTTTTGTCAAAAATGCAATTGAAACTCATTTGCAATGGATGAAAATGAAATGGTTTTATATCATATTATATTATAAATCATTTCGGTAACACATTTTCTTTCTATGGATGATCAGAAAATAAGCCTTTTGGATGGTGCGAATGATATAAAGTTTAAAATCAAAATTCATAACTTTAGATATTTGCACTGGACCAGTCTGAATCAGTGATGATGACTCTTTTACATGCCAAGTTTAAAAAATAAGCCTTTTGGATGGTGCAAATAATTTAAAAGTTTAAAATCAAAATTTATAACTTTAGATATTCGCACCGGACCAGTCCGAATCAGTGATGGTGACTCTTTTACATGCCAAGTTTACTGTGTGACAAGGAACTTCAGTTTTTTAAAGTCTCATCCGATAGACAAACCTCCAACGAACACCTGCATTATCACTCGGTCATCAAGCACCTAACTGACTAACGGCTTCATATGGTATGCACAGATATGCAGACCTATGCATCGGTCTAGCCAAAGGGACCTTTTAAACTGCTATGACATTGGACCTCGGATTTTCTTGTCTCATACGACAGACAAGACACCGATTAGGCGTCGGTCGGTTGAATTTGAATCCAGGACATCCCGGTCGCGTGACAAACACATAACCGAATGAGCTACCCCATGCTATATTGAGTGTTTTCAATATACAGATTTTATTTCCATGTGAGCAGGTGGTATTGTGATATCATACAATTTCTACAACTTTTCCCGTAATTTTACATCGATATTCAATTACCTAGTTAACCTCGCAGTGCTTGGACGTAAACTATTAGTTCAAATGGGAAATAACTTTGTATAATGATAAGATTCAATATTCTACCTAGAGCGTAGCTAGTACTGCATTTACATTCTATACATATATATTCTAAAAGTTTATCCCTCACTATTAATGTATCAAATGAACTCAGGTAATCTTCACATGTAATATTTGTCGCAATCAAATGAAATGTTATTGTTTTGGAAAATTCAAAGATATTTACCTTTATTCATATCGAAAACATAACGCCATGATAATACAAGTAACAAAGGTATGAATGTTACAAAATGACAACAAATATATCTCTTTTTAATGTAGATCACATGAAAATTAAATATGACATATATTCAGCTAAAAGACAAATTAGATTTGTTATGAGCATCCTTATGCATCATCAGAATGTAATTTATTAGCGTTAGTTAAAAACTGCTTTTTTCAACAAACCTTAATGAAAAGATGCTGAATATATCTAACTTAGTTGTCTAAAATCCAGGAAACAAAATCAGCACAAATATGGAAAATCAAATACAGAACAAGCTAAAAATATCTGCCAAGGAACATACATGTAGGTGAAACCCCAAAGAGGGAGTGAGATCAGATGCCCGGGGAGAATAAGCATCTTCTGAGTGTTAGAAGCACCCGTCACTTAAATCTAGTAAAATTTCTTCTGTAATACATAAATATATAATAAATCAGAAAAAAAAATTAAATTAATATTAAAATACCTTCCAGGAACGTTTAAAAGCCACATTTATCAATACATTGCAAAACAATTTAAGGAAGAGGTAAACCGTTTGAAAAAATCCCTGGTAATGTGGTATTTTCAAATTTATTATTTTGAGCAACAATGTATTCTTTTTATAAAATATTATCGTTGTATATATAAATATATGTGTGAAATACAAAGTATGATAAAAAAAAGTTCTCGGCCCAATATACTTTGATACATTAAATAGTATAAAACTCCCAT
Organism: Pteria penguin; assembly: GCA_035048485.1. Lineage (NCBI taxonomy): Eukaryota > Metazoa > Mollusca > Bivalvia > Pterioida > Pteriidae > Pteria > Pteria penguin. Next base: position 32,575,608 of record CM068591.1, on the reverse strand, counting down.
CAACTATTTTAATCATATCGAACGCTTTTGTTAGAGAAAAGTTTTTCTAAGCTCTTAATTATAAGCGGAGTTTGCTGTTAATATTGAACGATTGGTGAATCCGACAAAATGGAAAAATGTGAAGTTAAAGCAGGGATTAAGTATCTATGTAAGAAGGGGAGGACGTCCCTGGAAATTCCTGAAGATATCATGAAAACCCGCGGAAAGGAGTTATTATAGTACTGTTAAATATGAGCTGATGAATAAGTAAGGGGGAAGAATAGTGTTGAAAATGGATAAGGTCCCAAAAAGACGAAACTGATGATTATGTGCACACTCTTGTCTTGTATGACAGAGGGCGAATCCTCAAGGATATATCTAGAGAACTTGACATGTCTTTGAGCTGTCCAATGTTGACTAAAGATCAAAGTAGAAACAGGTATGTTGTTTCTCTACATTATTCATCCCACTATGAGAAGGATTCTAATGATTTTATGGGTCAAACTGCTACTTTAGATAACTTTTGGGATCACCATTTCCATCCTAAATATGAGAATCAAAGAATTGAATATATTTACCCTGGATCCCCCTTCCTAAAAGTTCAATAGAGTTTCAAAAGTTGGAAACGTCATGGTCTCTATTTTTGATACAATCAGGAAATGGTTATGAATGATTTTCTGAGATAAACTAACTTTTAAAGTTGCAATGACGGCTGCAACGGAATGCAACTTCACAGTTCTTCCTCAACCACCATATTCTCAAGGTGTAGCCCCTTCTTACTTTTGTCTGTTCCCAAAACTAAAATCTTTCTACATAGTAAGAGTTTTAGAAGCAATGAAAGTGACATGGGCGATGTATATAAGTGTATACATGTAGGTGAACAGTATGAAGCATAATATTTTAAGATTATTCAGAAATTGCATTAAGATGAAAAGAAAGCGTATTGAAAAGTAATAACTAGTTTTTCAATCCCCAGTATCCCTAATTATATGGGGCCAAGAGCTTTTTGATCATACCGCACACATTAAGGGTCAACATTATGCAATACATAATGAAATATCACTTTATTTTACATGATACCCTAACTACAATGATTGTCACAGAGTTGATTCATATTCTGTTTGTTCTCTTTTCTTCTCTTGGTCTTGACAGTATCCCTTCAAGTCAATCGAGTCGTGGCGAGAGATATAACGTTTTTCATTGGCAGTAAACCGAACCCGCAACCTGAAGCCATGTTTGTTTGACTCTGCTATAAAGCATCCATGGCATCTAGGTTTCCCTTGTGTACTTCCACACGAAGACGATTCGTTGTCGAGTGATTTAGACTCGCCAGATTTAGAATATTTAATTTCCCCGGTTAGAGTTAGACAGTCTGAAGGCCTTTGTCCAATCAGACGCATGGAATTGACGTTAAGAAATGCTTTATTACAGCACGTATCTAGCATTCCTCTCTTAAGCTGGAAATTGAAACATCCATATAGAATAGGATTTAATGCGCTCTGTAGCAGAGCAATTGTTTCAGCAAAAGCCATCACCGAGGACGGTATTTGGTATTTGTAATCTGTGTATACGTTAATCAAGGTGGTCACGAAATATGGCGACCAACAAGTGATGAATAAAACAATGATAGATAAAGTCATTTTAATAGTTTTTACTTTTGCTCTTAGGATAGAATTCGTATTAGAAAACGATTTCCTAAGTAATCCTGTCTGATCCTTTGTAATAATTTTCCCCTGCCGGCAAACCACAATGGCCACGTGAATATAACAATAAGATATTAGAATGGCAGGCATGATTAGTATATAAAATGTCATGAAGGATATGTAGATTTTTCGTTGCCAACTAGCGGTGTATCCTTTGCTTCTACACCCGTACTTAATGCGGCCATCGGGACGAATTCCATCAACGGTTTGCACAAATATAAAAAGTTGGGGAATCGCAAAAATAAATGCTAGCAACCATGATATGATGACCATTTTTCTAGCTCGACTGACAGAGGAATGGAATCTTAAAGGCGTGCAAATAGCTCTGTACCTATCGAAACCCATCGATGTTAAAATGAATGTAGTACTGGCTAAAGTTACTATCTGTACGTATGTTAATAGTTTACAAGCAATTGAACCCAGAACCCATTCACCAAATACAACAAACATTATTTCTGTAGTCATTGTTATAATACAAACAGCTAAATCGCCGATAGCTAAATTGATAATGAACATGTTTACCCGACTTCTTTTTCGATATCTACAGCAGCTGAGCACGGAAATAATTATGATGTTACCGACCAGGGCTAATGTCATTATACACGCAAGAGAGACAACTCTTTGAATGACATCCGGAGTCCATATTTCATCTTCATTGTTTACAGTCTTAGATCCCGACAGATTTTGAATGCAAGTAGTGTTAATGACCCTACTATCGCTGCAGGAAGTTGATGATACCATGTTAAAAATTGCGTCGGACATCTTTAATAATCATAAGAAGTTTTTCTGAAAGAAAAAGAAAGACATTAATGAGATATATTTTAATATCGCCATAAAATACAGTAATTCTCTCCTATTTGGTCATTTTATACCATAAAGAGTAATATGTAGCAAACAATTTGTACAGCAATCGAATAAACTTTTCTACCAGAAAATTGCTTGCTGTCTGTCCAACACTTTTGTTGCTAATTTACCGTTTTATTCAATCATTAGATTGTTGCTGTCATCATCGATTTTCAAATATACAATGAAAAATCTCTTTATTTTACAATACATCTTGGATTCGTCAGATCAAATACATTTATCACTTGACAGCGAGTAGCACTAATATCAGCGAAGGTTGTCTCATTATGATATTCTACATATTTCCTCCTACTTCATCTGATTATCAAAACTAGTAGAGTTATTTTAGAGAGCCTTTTTACTATAAACGATACTGAAAAGGGTAAAACGATATAAATCGCACGCTCTTTGCTTATTTCGGATCATATACCGATATAAATCGCACACCGGTCACTTACTACAGATTCTCTTTCGATATATATCGCATATACTTCACTTACTGAGTATTCTATACCGATATAAATCGCACACCGGTCACTTACTACAGATTCTCTTTCGATATATATCGCACATACTTCACTTACTGCGGATTATATACCGATATAAATCGCACACCGGTCACTTACTACAGATTCTCTTTCGATATATATCGCACATACTTCACTTACTGTGGATTCTATACCGATATAAAACCGCACACCTGTCACTTACTACAGATTCTCTTTCGATATATATCGCACATACTTCACTTACTGTGGATTCTATACCGATATAAAACCGCACACCGGTCACTTACTACAGATTCTCTTTCGATATATATCACACATCCTTCACTTACTGTGGTTTCTATACCGATATAAATCGCTCACCGGTCACTTACTACAGATTCTCTTTCGATATATATCACACATCCTTCACTTACTGCGGATTCTATACCGATATAAATCGCTCACCGGTCACTTACTACAGATTCTCTTTCGATATATATCGCACATACTTCACTTACTGTGGTTTCTATACCGATATAAAACCGCACACCGGTCACTTACTACAGATTCTCTTTCGATATATATATTTATTTATTATCTTGGTTTTTTCCCGTTATAGATTCTTAGATTTTAGAAAATCAAATTATGTTCAATTTATACACTTACATGTATTATTATCGAATTATTTTTTTAATTTGTTATCAAAATGGAAACTATATACTGATATTCCCAGAGCGTGTTGACGTTAATTAAAAAATAAGGGCATTAGAGTAAAATTGTATAACACAATCTATTAAAATCAGGTTGTGAATATTTGTATTACAAACACATAAAGAAAGTCATAATGAATACCAAAATAATACAAAGGATTGAAAAAAAAATTATCAATAATGTAGCCGTTACTTTGTAATGCTTATCTTTTCGTTAAAAGTTTTTATGACACCTGCATTTTTTCAAATGCGTAATTGGACTAATCAGTTATTGTAAATATATGACTTAATTACGATTCCAATACATGAACGAAAGTTTTATAGAGAGTACAATTGTAAATGACAACTCTTTGCACTCACACCAATTTATTTTTGAATGCCATCGCCCACTTCATCAAATCTGAATAGAAATAAAATGAATGTGAATCTCATAGTAAATTCTATGGAGAATTCATTTGAAATAGGCTCTTTTAGCATCGATTCAATTCGTTATATAGCGTTATATGTAGCGTTATATAACCCTTTTTTAAATTTCCGATGCCATATTAATTCTTTTTTATAATCACCTCATCCGTTCGTTATATTCTAAAGAAAGTGCAGAGTGGGTTTTTATTTATAACCATCATTTCATATCTACATTATCATAGTATTATTAATCAAGAAAATCAAAAATAAACATTTCGAATACTGTCACTACATTCACCTGAAGGTGAGGATATAGTTTTTGTTTATATTTCTATCATCTGAAATAAAATGCAAAATACAGGTGTTGAAACCGAATTAGTATTCGAACATATAAAATGGCGACTTTGAAATTTAAATGCAAATGAACATCGTATGTACTTTGACTTAGTTCACCCTTCTACAAAACGCCATTTTGACATTGTGATTACGTCACCTGCGTTCCTACAAAACAAATAGCTGATCTGTATATGATGTCATAAACAGAACAATGGAAACGGTCTGAAAGTCACTCTTTTTACTAACCGTGGAAGGGTGAATTACATTTTAATTCAATAAAGTGATGACAGAGTATATGATTATCATCTTCTCTAATTGAAGTATGAATTCTAAAATCTTAAAACTATATTCTTTCTTAAACATTTTTCTTATATTTTCTCGTACAAAACATTAATGGCTTCAATTATTTTTGTCACACTATTAAGATCATGGAGATCATTATGTGCTGAATAGAATAATTAGATATTTATTGAAAGCCATTGCCTTTTTTTTAATTTCATCACATATTTAATAGTGTGTTTATCCCCCATTGTGATTACAATTTGTGAGAATTCTTTTGTCTTTTGTACATTAAATAAATATTATGAAAAGCAAAACAATGACGCTTAAATAAATTTCTTTACCAAATATATTTTAAACAATGTATAGAATGAAATACGATAGGCTATGATGTGCAAACATTTATCATAGTACGTCTCAGGGGAGACAAAATGTCCGAAGGAATACGAACCCTTTCTGTGGAGTGCCATATTCACTATGGATGCGAACGGAATATACATACGAAACACAATGAACGTATTATATAACATAAAGACCAGTGATAATATCAGAAAAGTAAAACCTTTCACGAGGTCATCATTACACCGCAGTCACATTATCATAATCAGCCCATTCATTCAACTTTTCATCCAATATACACTGCTACGCAATCAATGTTTCCAAGAAAACGAGTTCTCAGTATAGCGGATGATAGCAAGCACTATATACACAATTTACTTTACTTAAAGGAGCTTGAAATTCTTCCTGACGAGGATATTGCAAGTTATCAATTCGTGCATGGCTAACAGATTGACTATCACTTATTTACCATTAGTCATTATTTAAATAACAATAAAAAATTGCAATCACGCAGACCTTATTTGAATAACATCAAAAACAAATTTTAAGAAACCTGTTTGAAATGAGGGATTATATTCCAAAATATATTTTTCGCACGCACTGGTAAAATGCATGGTCAAGACCTTCGACGTAGTGGTTTGAATCGAATAAATGATAGAAACTAAAAAAAGTCATTTAAAATAGGAGTTTTATGCGTAATTATGTCTATCGTGTACAAATATAAGTCGAATATCTCTGGCTGCATTTGACATTCTGGAATCACAATTTATGAGCAATGCCTGGGCATGCTTCTCTTATCAAAGTCATGCCTGAGGGCCAGGCGACTGGCAAATAAACTGCTTACTTAGTACTACGAAATTGCATAGTAAATTTTATAATTGAAGTAGAGATACTGTTGGACAGTGAGTAGTCCCCTGTTGATATCATAAAATACGAGTATGTACTGTAAAAAAATAAAGTCCTTTTTTTTATCTGGCGGTTTTACTATTGAAAACGAGGAACGGTGTTGTATGCTGGCGGGCGATACTGACTTCTTTCCGACATCTCATGTCATTGCATTTGCGGAATCCAGCATCACAGATGGTCACAGATTAACTGGACAACGAATCAAACAGTCGAATTTATACTCAAAACCACTATGAACAATGTCAAGATTGTCACTTTTGAAAGAGAAATATTGTACAATTATATATTTACAGAATAAGAATCTGAATTACCTAAAACAATTTACATCAACATTTGCAAATGTATAGAAAAAATTCACAATTTCTGTTATATTTGGCGCAAAAATCATCAGACAAACTGTAAACACAGTATATTCATAAATATGTTTATTCATTTCAATTAAACTGTCCAATTTTGAGAAACAGAACTATAGTCTTTCTTCTAATGCATTTGTCTTGTATCAATCATTAGGTTACATAATAATCATTAAATTTGTAATCGAAAACCATTATTTATTCAATACCACCGCATTGAATTTCAGGTTTGCAACAGTAGGACTAGAGGAATTCGATGTAAGACATTTGACACAGATTTACGAGAACGGGATCTCACCTACTGTGTTAACTTAACATCTTGCTATGATTCTGTTTGGCATCTAATCATGTATCACGTACTCCGGGAAATCAAATTTCTTACACGATTGCATTTACGTGTGCAGTAATGACAAAACGAATGAAAATCACCGATGGGCTTTATTTAGCTGTATGATTACTTACTTGGTTGCCCACTCTACAAACAAATGAACAATATGGTCATGTAGATTTCAATTCAATACAATTATCCCCAGTTTACCGAACGATGATGATTATCTATCAAATAGAAATCTGACGCACACAGGGACAAAGTACAAAAATTGATTTTGTGAGAGCAAAAAGTTGATAATATATTGTAAAAAGTTCAAGTGTACTCGATCGGTTGTGGGAATAGATATTTTGTTACTGTACGATATTTACTACCACTACTTCGTTCTATCTATGACAAAAAGAAGCATAGTATGCTGTTCTATCAAGATATTGCATGTATAATGATCCACAAACTAATTATTTTGCATTACGGTTGATTGAAAGTAACAAATACGTTGTCTTAGATGATATTGATGCTAGAGTTTTGGGATTGAACAATACAAATACTTATAAAGGAGCTCTGTGGGATGAAACATTTTTATTAAACTTCACAGATTAAGAAATTATTTAACTTTTCACCAAATGTTTTTCATGAATTTCGTCTTTTATTTTGGGGAAAAAAACCCTTTCTCTAAGGGTCACTACTATCTAAGCCAAATCTTTGATTCTCAGACTAATTGATTTCCAATAGATAGACTCAGATTTGACGAGGCTGGTAACCTCAGTCCTTATATCAGCATAATTAAAAGATTCCATTCACCACCTTATTCACAGCGGGTGTGGTTAGTCAAACAAGAGACGCTCACTTCTCCCGGCCACCTAGTCTTACCCCTGAATTTCAGGCGTCCGTGAAAGCCCACTGTAGTACATTGTTGTTAGTGTCATAGTCATGTGACACCAGTTACTTTCGTATTTTTCCAAAAAAACGATAAAAACCCAAAAGAACCAGAAATCAGTAGGGAGAAGGTAATTAAGAGAAATGGTTTCGTACATACCATTTTACGAACACGGTTTATATTGCATTTTTGAGATATAAATTACTTTTTTGACTGTACTTCTTCATTATAGACCGAAGTCAAAACAAATGTATGTTTCTACCTATGTGTGTTTTCTGTTTTATCTATGTGTACGTAAATCGGCGATTTCCGTGGATATTTCGTTGATTGAAAGTCAAATACCAAAAATTCGAGACTTAATGCTAGTCGAAGAAAAAAAAAATCAGTAATGACTCATAAACAAGTCTGTTAGCTGTTACATTTTAATTTATCAAAACATTCAAGCACATGTTACAAAGGAAACTAATCTCTTTTCATTTTTTGACTTACAGACATAATCTTGGAGATAACAGTATATGAACTCTTTATTCTGATGTTGTAAGCGGTTTGTTTAATGTAATCTTGAGACAATGTTTACAAAGCTCGACTGTTGCCGTAGATAAAATGAGGAAATTCTAAAAGTCATTCAGAATGCTTGGTATTTCAAAAGGATTGGCATGTACCATTAATATGCTTGATTTACTAGTTAGTGTTCCGTTATGATTACACTGCAAAAGTTGGACACAGATACCAAATCATGTTATTGTGTATTGACGATGGATGTAAGTTCAGCGAGCGCAACTTAGCTATAGAAACAGCTTCCGAACCCTTCTGAACTCTCACAACATTGCTCTAATATGTTGGTTTATTTAATACAAAGCTTTTTGTTTTTGTTTTTTTTTTTTTTTTTTTTTTTTTTTTTTTTTGTTTGTTTGGGGGGGGGGGGGGGGTGGGGTGTTTTTTTTTTTTTTTTGTTTGTTTTTTTTTTTTTTTGTTTTGTTTTGTTTTTGGTGGTTGTTGTTGTTGTTTTATTGAATTCAGTGTAATCGTTGTATTTTTCAAAATTTCCCATAAATGTAATATATTTATATTAAAATCAACACAGGAAAATCATAAATTTGCATTCTTAAAAGAGCCTTCGTGTTTCCAACCAAAAACAAAAAAGGGTTGTTGTTAAATCATCTTATAATCATCTTACAATGTATATTCCTGCGTAAAGTTGTGAATAATTATAACTATAATATTACCCATACATGACACAAAAGTTTTACTTATGATCGGGAACAGTTAAGACCACATAACAAAGATTAACACATATCTCACCAACAGGTCGTGTCATACAATGGTTGAACGTCACAGCATATACAAGTTATTGTCATAGAAGCTATTTTATCTATCACCTTTGATCTATTGGCAGTTCAATATCTGGAGTGTAATGAGATAACATGTTATGTAAACACTATATTTTAGTTTTCAGCGCTATTGTTTTCTTTAGAATGTTAGCGTCTTGCGTCATCCTCATTAAGCATCAATTTAGTTATATAAGATCATGGGAATTTTCGAATGCCTGAACCTTAGTGACAAATTTCGGGGATTGTAGTCGAATTGAATGTGACGCATGCCGAGCGCTATGGCTAGTGTTTTATTTCGATTGTTAGTTTTATTTTGCGTCATACTCATCTACTCATCAAGTTTCTGTTTAGTCAGATAAGATCATGGCAAAAGCTGTCCAGTCTCTTTGCTATAAAGACAATTTTCGGGGATTGAAGTGGGATAAACTGTAACGCAAGCCAAACACTTAACCGTAACAAACACCAAGCCTTTCATATATACATTAAGTAATAAGAAATTAGTGAGATATTACCCAGATTTGTAGACGACTCTATTGATGACATATTACTCCCGGTGTGCGCACGTGGAACTTGACATACTCGCAACAGGTATTGCCGATTTTAAAACTTTTCATCGGAATATATGTTAAAGGTTATGACCGAAACATTTCAAATAAAGTATTTATTGAACCCATTATCTATCTTTTTGCTCGAATTAATTTGATTCTAGAGTACAAGACATGTAAAACGTTTGTGAATATTGCATAGAATATTTTCAGATTATATATTACAAGATCAAGATCATCAAAATATCTGTCATGAATCTTTATTTTTTCAATATCACATCTTCTGTGTGTATTATGTCGGAAAGACGCATGCTAATATTTTCTAAGATCACTCTTTAACAAGCATTTAGTTCATATTAGCCGATTCGAGGTTGTTTCCTCCATTGTAATATTATTTGGTATATACCTAAAATGAATTCTTTTACATTATTTTAAGCAGTGACATATATGTGACCAAATAAAATATAATTTTCTGTTTTCTGTAATTCAAATATATTCTACTCTTATTCTACCCATATGAACACAAGATGTTTAATTCAACGATTTTTAACCATTTGGTCTTTTTTTTTCAACTCAGACCATTGCTGTCAATATACAAATTAAGTAACATCAAATATAACGTCATGACTTAGGAGAATAAATTCATTGGAATAGAATGATATTATTGTGTGATGAATAATTTAACATTTGTATATTCTACATATATATATATATATATATATATATATATATATATATATATATATATATATATATATATATATATATATATATATATGTACATGTTATTTGTTTTTCTGTCTGATAATTTTGTATGCCATGCCAATTCACTTTGGACTAACAACTTAATTTTATTAAACATCTTGGTAAAAATGGTGTCATTAACCAAAATAATCATTTCTCAATTTTACAGTATCATTATATCATCGATCATATATCATTGACAGCAATGTTATATCATTGATATGACATCATTTGTCAACGGTGTTATTATATCACATGTATGATATCACTAACGGCAATGTTATTATATCATTGATATGACGTCATTTGTCAACGGTGTTATTATATCACATATATGATATCACTAACGGCAATGTTATTATATCATTGATATGACGTCATTTGTCTACGATGTTATTATATCATTAATTTGACGTCATAAGACTACAAAAATATTTATACCACTGATATGATATATGTTGAATACAGTGTCATTATTTCACTGTTAAGATGTCATTTAACAATAGTATCTTTATAACACTTATATGGTGGCTTCCGACTATAGATTGATTTTAATCATAATCAGATAATTTGACTAGTGTTATCATATAACTGGAACGATGTTGACTACCAGACAGTTATATTCACTGATTTGATTTCAGCTTTTATATACATTTACACTTGAAAACTGAAATGACATCAGATCAGTGATATACCACTGTAGTCACATGATATCAGATCAGTCATATCATACCGCTGTAGTCTCATGACATTTCATATCCAACGACTGTAGTCACATGACATAAGATGAATGATATCGTACCACTGTAGTCACATGTCATCTACTCAGTCATAAACCACTGTAGTCACATGACATCATATTAGTCATATCATACCACTGTAGTCACATGACATCTGATCAGTCATACCGTACCACTGTAGTCACAGGATATCAGATCAGTCATATCATACCACTGTAGTCTCATGACATCTGATCAATCATATCATGCCACTGTAATCACATGACGTCCGGTCAGTCATATCATACCACTGTAGTCACAGGATATCAGATCAGTTATATCATACCACTGTAGTCACATGTCATCCATGAGTCATATCCTACCACTGTAGTCAAATGACATCATATTAGTCATATCATACCACTGTAGTCACATGACATCCATGAGTCACATCCTACCACTGTAGTCAAATGACATCATATTAGTCATATCATACCACTGTAGTCACATGTCATCCATGAGTCATATCCTACCACTGTAGTCAAATGACATCATATTAGTCATATCATACCACTGTAGTCACATGACATCCATGAGTCACATCCTACCACTGTAGTCAAATGACATCATATTAGTCATATCATACCACTGTAGTCACATGTCATCCATGAGTCACATCCTACCACTGTAGTCAAATGACATCATATTAGTCATATCATACCACTGTAGTCACATGTCATCTATGAGTCATATCCTACCACTGTAGTCAAATGACATCATATTAGTCATATCATACCACTGTAGTCACATGTCATCCATGAGTCACATCCTACCACTGTAGTCAAATGACATCATATTAGTCATATCATACCACTGTAGTCACATGTCATCCATGAGTCATATCCTACCACTGTAGTCAAATGACATCATATTAGTCATATCATACCACTGTAGTCACATGACATCCATGAGTCACATCCTACCACTGTAGCCAAATGACATCATATTAGTCATATCATACCACTGTAGTCACATGTCATCAATGAGTCATATCCTACCACTGTAGTCAAATGACATCATATTAGTCATATCATACCACTGTAGTCACATGTCATCCATGAGTCATATCCTACCACTGTAGTCAAATGACATCATATTAGTCATATCATACCACTGTAGTCACATGTCATCCATGAGTCATATCCTACCACTGTAGTCAAATGACATCATATTAGTCATATCATACCACTGTAGTCACATGTCATCCATGAGTCATATCCTACCACTGTTGTCACATGACATCAAATCAGTAATAATAACATTGTAATCCAATGATATTATATCAGTGATATAATAAGGTGATGGTCAAATCTGTTACTGCCACAGGAGAATCTGGTCTCAGTTCTGCTGTGTTACTGCCACAGGAGAATCTGGTCTCAGTTCTGCTGTGTTACTGCCACAGGAGAATCTGGTCTCAGTTCTGCTGTTCAAAGGTCCTTCTACGCATATCTTGGTTCCGTATGTTACATTCAACAATAACAAAACTGAAGTTTATGTCGTATCTAACATTACTTTCATATTTATTCTTTTTGCAATGTGAAGCTTTAGCTCTTGTTGTGAAAATGCTGCAGACTCAAAAAGTGCTGATCTATATTCATTTTATGCATCCAGTATACCGTCATTTAATTACAGTATATGTTTCCTATCTCATTACAACAGCAATGTCGCATGATGTGAAACAAATTCTATCATTTTTGGTCGATAGTTAACAAAAGTATCTCGCCGTCCTTGTGATATCATAGTTCGTATCTTCACAGATCTATCATCATGACCGATGTAGATGAGATACCTATGACATGAGACTATGTATACATGATTCCTGATTAGTTTAAGTAAAGATGTTATATAGCAATGCGGTAAACTGAACGTCCCTTTAATTGGTTGTTTGATTGATGTTTTACGTAGCTTTTTCACTTATATCGCGACATGGAACAGGAGGTAACCAGCCTCTTAAACAAAGTAAGGCAATGTAAGAATCGAAACCAGCTGGACTGCGTCGCTAGCTAAGCGCTTAACCAATACACAGAGTCTGCTCCTAACCTTCCTATATTAGGCAGGCACAATGAAAGTGAACATAATTGAAATCAGCAAAAGTTCATCGATAAATTATAATTACTGAGCAATGAACATTTACATTTTCATTTTAATGTATACATAATAGACCAATTTTTCAGGAATAAAAAGGTAAATGTTATTACATTATCACCATGCAATGAATAATGTTTGCTATATAGAAATACATTCCAACAGTGCTTCTACTTTCTTTTTTTTAGTCCCTTGAAATTTGTACTTCATGTCAAAATGATAAATGTGGAAAATATATTTATGCGTATGCTCGTTCTGTAATAATTTGATTACTCTTTTTTTTTCTATTTATATTGTTTTCTTTTTTAGATATGAATTATCACCAAGTATGTCTCATCAAATATTTTATTTATTGCATTTTTACAAAAATTAAACTGCAAAGTGTCAAGTTACTTTTTTTGCATATATAAGTTTCTATGCTTTTACACTATACCTATCAAAACATCAGCAAAAATAGTTTTAACTAATTAAAAATAATATTGAAAAACAAAAAATAATGGCTTACCTTATCGCTTTACGTCAAAGCATAGATTTTCTCTTCTACTCACCCTTTACACTATGGTGTTACAGACGACAGTATCAATTAAATGTAGGAGACACATGGAATGTGATTCGCCTACGAAATACAAGACGTGGAGATGGCAAGACGACGATTGGATCTTCCATAATTACTACAATTGTCATTGAGCTAATAAACTCGAGTGACAGCTAGCTTCCGATCCTCAACCACAGTTTCAGATTTCATTTAGAATCAAATTTGTCTCGTTAGAGAATTATACATCATATTAACGAAGAGGTTACGTGGTGATTTTCGTCAACGTCTCAATGATTTTACGACATGTGATACAAAGGAAATGCATTTTCTGATTTTTCTTTTGCATTAGAGTTTACAGTATGTGATGCACTTACTGGTCGAAAGTAAGCCAGTTATGACAAATATAAAAACATATATACTTTATTATTTTGTGCACCAGATGCGCATTTCGACAATTTATGCCTTATGTCTTATCTTCAGTAATGATCATGGTCGAATGATGGGAATTCTATTTCATTTGATGTTAAAACCACAGTGGATGAAAAAGTAAGCCAAAGACTTAGTCTAAGGGCAGAGTTATGCAGGAGGGAGTTTTATAGTGATTTACAAAATTTCATGACTGAAAATTTCAGGTATATAGTCACATCAGTACAACATTATTGAAAACAAGGCTTATGGTGTCTTCGGGTGGGGGATGGGGTTAATCATATTAAAGAAACAAAGTCATTGTCCATAAGAACTTCTCTAATTCACATAAAAAAATTACACACATTTAAAATTACACATTCAATTGTATGACAGAAAAAAACATCTGATGCTATTTTAGAATTGAACTCACGGTTATCGACAATAATGTGAGATGGTGAAAGTTCGTGGACTTTGTGATATGAAAATAAAAAGCTGCTGGAGGTTATTTATGGCTTCAATAAGGCTAGCCGTATGCTTGATATGTAGCGGGAAGTGGGTCATTGATATGCTGATTAGACCATACAATAGTATTATAGTGGAAAGTAAGCATCTTCTGTCGTAGTGCAAAACGGAAGGATGATACAAATGAAGGACGGGGGAAAGCTTCTCATCCGCGTAACACGTATTACCCCCCAAAAATTAACATATGTGTCCTTGAAATACAATTCTTTCAAAACATTTTTTCCAAGTTGTTCTTTCCAAGTCGTTCTTTAACACATACGAAAGGAACACTTAGACCATGACAGTCATATTCTCCTATAGCCGGTAATTATAATATGCTGTGTAATGGCACGTAAATGGGCTAATTGATAAGAACTTTACTTCCGATTTAAATGAAGTGATTAACTGTTTAGATTTTTTTCTCATTTTCTCTCAACATTTTGTAATAACTCCCTGACACATTGAAATGACCATAAGAACAGAAATACATGTCTTTACATTGATTCAAATTTTCAAATTTTGCAAAATAACAAAACAACTTTATTTTCGTAGAATCAAAACCGAAATCCAAGCATGTCTAATTTTTCCTCACAATGGTTCAGTTATACGACGATATGAGTATACCACGCACTTTCCTCTTTACTCAAGGATTTTTCACTTCAGTTTAAGTATGAACATAAAAATATTAATAATTATATGTAAATAGTGCACCATGTGCACATATCGACAATTTATGTCTCTTCAATGATACTCATGACCGAATGTACAAAAATTTCACGAGCAAGCCAATTACCTAATAGTTGGTTGGTTGGTTGATTGGTGTTTAACGTCGCTTTCAACAATATTTCAGTTATATCGCGACATGGAAGCAGGAGGTTACCAACCTCTTAAACATAGTGGCGCAACCCGGGAATCGAACCCAGATCGTCGGCGCCGCAAGCCAAGCGCTTAACCACTACACCAAGCCTGCCCCCAATTACCTAATAGAGCTATTAGTAAGAGCAGACACCCTTCTAAGAACGAAGGAATACATATAAGGGTGACACATGTACTTCTTAATCTCAGAATAATATACAAGATGGTGTGACAATAGATTTGAAGTTTATATATTTTCGGTGAATACAGAAGCACTGAAAAATAGGTAAACGATACGTTCTAAAACTAAGAGCATGCCGGCAATGGTATTGATTCAGTGATTATAATATATTTAAATGCCCTGTTTGACATACGGTGATTTTTCATTGATGTATATGGCCGAAACTATGGCAATCCAGAGAAGTAGAATTACACATCTGACTCAGTTGTATGAGGAAAGTCGTTACGAACATGCAGGGAATAATACCTGCGGACAGCAGCAAAAACCATGGTACGAAATTGATCTTGACCTTTGACCTTTCGATCCTCAAACATGCATGGATCTTCTTTTCATTTAACTAACGGTTTGTATAAAGTGTGAACCCAATAGAGCTAAAATTGAACCTTCTTTATACAAGTTTTTTTACGATGACCTCTAGTGTCATTAACCTTTGGCCTTTTAACCCCTGACGTATGAATCAATTAAGGCCAAAAACGTGCCTTTTGTTACTTCAAAAGTGTATACAAGTTTTTGTTATAGACACACGCACGTAGGCATGCACACACCATCACACGAGCACGGTGTTGAGAGGGTGTAAAATGCACTCAAAATGCATCACAAAAATATTTGCACATCACCAAAGACACAAAGTACACCTTTGACCTTAATGCAAATGAACCCATCTTAGGACGGACAAAGCTGTGCATGACTCATTTATTTTTAAATAATTTACAAAGACTGGCAACAGTAAACTTTAAGTGTATATATTTCGGGTACGTACAAAATCAATCAGAATGAGGCTCATTATATCCTTAGATACTAAATTCCAGCAGCGATATCGGCCAAGTGCTGATGAGAAAAATACGAATGCACGTATCAGTTTCGTACACCATAATCTCATTTTGACAAATTTTAAAGTTTTCTTGCAATTTTCTATGTCGAAACTGTAGAAATCCGAAGTACAAATATCTGAATTACCAAAGTGACCTCAGTTTATCTATTTCATTGAATTTTCTGCATCATTTATTTTTCCGGTATATCTTGTTTGTACGTTTATGCGCTCTGCCGTTCCTGTACATAGAGGTAAAATTTCAAACAAAAGAGAAGAGGAAAATTTGTAGACCATACCACTTGCATTATTGCAGGCTTCTACTGACCACTCTTATTCAACTTCCTCATAACTATATGGTCGCTTAGTTCCCCTTTTTTTTCAAAAAGTGTATTATATATATTACTTAACTATGCATTATGAATTTCGTAATAATACAAATTAGCATCGTTCTCAATTCGACTATTTCAATGCAGAAGAGTGCCTGGAAAAGTATGACGTCATACCTATGTATGAATCTTTATTATCTTATTTATTTCCGGTTCACTGTTTCACAGTTTGCTTCATTAGAGTAATCCATCACTTCTCTAATGATAAAAACAGTATGCGTGTCCTTGTCATTTGATGTTGCTGTCCATAAATCAATATATACATACCCACTATTTTTCCTAAATATCGATCGGAATGTATTTGCATTTCTTTGACTACTTTTTGTGTTGAGTTTGTATTAGTGACGGATGAATAATGGAACTTAATTATAAGTTGGTCAAATATTCGTATAAATGTTGTGCTCAATTGTTTTGTTCGAATTCAGTTCATTTGATATTATGCCTTGTCTTTTTAACTCCAGATTTTATGTAAACAATACCAAATCATATTCCATAAGAATTATAATCTACGAAAGTAGCTGCTGTTATGTGAATGGGATTTTACAAAAATATAGTGAATGATTGATTGATTGATTATTGTTTTACGTCACTCCATGATTATTTCACGTGTATGGTGACGGCATCTGCCCGACGCATTGCATACAAATTTAGATCTTTGCAACGAACCCACCCGAAGCAGTGAGGGATCTTTTACGTGCTACCCTTACTGTCTCATTCGAAAGACAGAACACCGGTGTGCTCAGGGTGGGAGTCGAACCCGGGTTCCTCTCGATCATGATCCAAGTACCTCTTCCACTAGGCCATACCGGCTTCAACAACATAGTGCAATTCGGCATTCACTGATTGAAAATAAAAGAACAAGGCAATCGCTCCAAAGTAGTACATGACTGTTTGGCTTGCCAGACCCGCTTTCGACACATATTTGGAAAAAAAAAGATATTTTAATGCAGACAGATCATGACAACAGAATCATTTAATTTTACATGTAACACGCATTTTGATTGGTTTGAAAATTAGTGGTATATTTCATCCAAGAACTTTTTTCTCTGACAGCATATTTTCCCGCGTTTTCGTATCTGTGACGTCAATATTCATTCCACCGTGGCAGAAATTTAGAGATTGTGAGAAATAGTGCAGACATAACATACCAGTTTCTGAGAATATAAAACATGTTTGAATGACTTAAATGAATCTAATTTGGTTTTCTTTGGATGCAGGTATACCACGAATATAAGGACGGAAAAATTATGCATCATGCGCTACGCAAAATGATGCAGTTTTCCGCCTTTTGTTTTCGTGATATCAGTCAACGAAAAAAATAGATTCATTCCTTAATTCTTCCACATCGTCATGTAGGAAAACATTAAAGGCATCTGACTAGCGTTATGAGAAAATCACCAGTGACACAAAGGTATATATATATATAGTGTCATTGTCATAATTAGCCGGCGTGTCCTAGTGGTATCGCATCGGGAGGCCGGTGTCATGTCTCTCGGATGAGACAGTAAAACCGAGGCCCCGTGTCGTGGTATGCATGGTACGTTAAAGATCCCTCACTGCTTCGGGTGGGTCCGTTGCAAAGGTCAAAATTTGTATGCCTCGCATCAGGCAGATGCCGTGACCATATACGTGAAATATTTGTGATATGACGTAAAACAAAAATCAATCAATCATTGTCAACACTCAAAATCCTTCATTCATTTGGATGTCTTTTGTACAGGTCAACAGGACAAGGACAGCAAGTACTTACGAACAATTATCGGATATCATTGGCATACATGCCAATTACCGTATTCACTTGAAGTTGTTGTTAATCGTTTAGATTGTGGTAGATTTCTATCGCAATAACAATACCTATCGTGATCTTACCCATTATGTGACTACGGAAATATACTATCTACTAAATTTGACTTCCAATTTATAATAACTTGATTTACATTATGGCGTCGCCGCTAGTGTAACCGTTCGGCAGGGGATGCTTTCTCATCCATGGCACCTGATCCTACCTGGATTTTTGTAGGCGTCCTTTATTCGTTATTTTGTAGATTTATATCGATTTTCGACTGAACATTACTCGGTATCTGATTGCTTTACTTCATAAGTTGATAAAAAAGAAAACTGAAGACACCCGACAAAGCTGTATGATAAAAATCCACCAAGGACATCCACACAAAACATGATAATAGTGGAATATACACGGAAAAAAGATATTACAAAAATATTCGATTGCGCTATAATGTGTAATTTTCCAAAAAAAAGATATTTTATTAAAATAAGCCAATAATGAAGAAATGAAGTTCGATCTGTTTGAATTCAATTATACATATATTAGGAGCACCACTTTTACCGATTTGCAATTCTTGTTCTAGATCTTGAAAAATCAAATATATTTCAATGCTAGGTAGACGGCATCGGCCGTATATACTTAACGAAAATTTAGACTTCTGCAAACGACACCCAAATAAATGAAGGATTTTAATTAATACGTCGATTGAGATGGAAACTCGGATTATAATGTCACATCACCTGGACAGACTATCCACGAGTAGCCGATTGCACTAGGACTAAGGATGCTCCGGACACAAACCAACCACGTTGCCGATTGAGCAATGTCTGCTTAAACGTTGATATACAGTTGGGTACAGTCTTTACATGCCATCATATAAACGCGAAGTATTCGCCGTTCTTGTGCGTTCGAGACTGCAAAGCAACAACATTTTCAATGTGAACTTGATTTAATTGCCCTGTTAGCGCACTTGTCAACCACCTACGCTTGTTCATTATTTACATAAAGAGGCACTTTCATGCGTGAAGGAAGATTGGTGCAATTAGAATAACAATAAATTATTTAGAATAACATAAAATAGTTGATCGAGGGAAAGATGCCCAATAGTATGGAATGCAGTTTTCAAATCATATTCGCTAGCTAAGACTCCGGTCCGATTCTCTCCTCTCCCTTTTGGTGAATTTAGACGGGATATTAAATTCCCATTTATCAATGCGGTGGAAATCACCCTCCTCCAAAATATAGGTATTATGGATACAATTGCAGCCCCAAGTCAAATATGTATAGGTTTAGATAATAGAGGGGACTAGTAAAAAACTATAGACTTATAATGCACCATACAGTACATACACTGTGATGCTGACGTCTTCAACAGCATTGATAACTGGGCGTCTAACCCACCAAGGGGGGACAGGAAAGGATTAAATCGGAATCTTGGCTAGCGAATGGGTTTTGGAACGTAGAACTCTGTTTCATCTTTACGCTATCTCCCCAAGCACATTTTTGTTCTTTAGCTTTTACTGTTGGGTTTATTATGTAATTATTTTGCTATACAGATGGATTGAATGATTAATTATTGTTTTACTTTACTTCACATTTATTTCAGGTATATGGTGACGACGTCTGCCTGATGCATCGCAAAGAAATCTTTATATTTGCGACGGACCACCCAAGACAGTGAGGGATCGTTTACGTGCCACCACTACCGTGACGCGGGACCTAGGTTTTTTTCTATCTCATCCGAAAGACAGAACACCGGTGTGCCCACGGTGGGAATCGAATTCGGAACCTTTTGATCACAAGACGAGCACCTCATCTACTGGGCCACACGCTGCTATTCAGACATTTATATTTTCGATTTAGAACTGAAGAGAAGTGAATTGTCACAATGTTCAATAATATTTTTGTAATGTTTTTTCCGTGTATAATCTACTAACATGTTTTATGTACATGTCCTTGGTGATTTATGTCATACAGTTTTGTCACATGTCATCTGTTTTCCCTTCATGATGCACATACATGTATATATTTTTTTAGATTTATTTTATTTTCTATGGTAATAGTGATAATGATAACAATGACAATTCAAATAAAAATCAAATAAAACAAATTGAATAATGAAAAAGATGATAATTATATCACACATTTCTAGTTATGTGATAGTATAACAGAAAAACGCAAAGAGAGCACATACGTACGGTCGAGTAGGGTTGTTGTGTGTGCTAGAGCAGTCTTCAATACTGCTTTTAAAGTTTGGCCATCAGTTTAAATCTTGTGAACTGTCGTACTTTTGATTTCTCGCATTCATTCCCATAAGTCACCATTATTTTCCAACCTCCATTTGTATTTAAATTACTAATTATAAATCTGTATCAGTTGTTTATATTATATGTACTGAAGACCGTGAATTCGAGCTTCTTTACCTATATTAGACTCCTAAACTTTCTAAGATTCATAGAAACTAATATATATTGCAGGATTCAGGACTGTTTGCATTTAAAGAGAAGCTTCAGAAGTAACCGGATATCATCTACATGTACTTAAGAAGTATTGTTAATCAGATTTGAATATTCAAAAACTCATAAGACGTTTTAGAAAACATAAAGTTTCAAAAGCTGTCAACTGTGAAATATGTATAATAAGTATTATATGTTTTCTAAACTTTACATTACTATTCATCAGACATCAGACAAGACAACGATTTGTGAAGAGACTGTTCAGTAGTGAACATAGGATTAATTTACATCTGTGTATTTTCATTGCTTCATTTAGCACCGTTACAACTTTCTTTTTACCTATTGTATCACTTTCCTTCATTTACGGTTTTTGTCACTTCTTGAGCTTTTATGATTCACTTGTATTTTTAAAGTTTTAAGGCATATGCTTATATCGCCAAGAGTTGTTATACATGTATATGTATGTAAATCAGGCACAGAAACAAATAGAATGGATTTAACGAGCGGTTCAAAAGACTTTGTTATAATTACTTTGAGGCACAGTTTTATAATCGTCCAGACAAAACAATTAAGCAAGATGTGCCCAAAACGATATAAGACTCATCCGCCTTGTACATAAAGAACTGTAGTTTCTAATGTAGCTGTCACTTTCATAGCACTCATTTTTTTAATTAAAACGTGAATTGTCTAGAAGTAAGCTTATGTTTAAGCTGATCATGTATTCCACAGTATTCGATTAATTTCATTCTAAATCTTGCTCAATTTTCAGTGCGTCTGTTCTTTAGAACATTAGCGTTTTCTCTGTAGTTTAATTTTGTTATGAATATTATTCACACTATATATCCATATATTTTATGACATTTACTACAGCAAATTTGTGTTTTTCTCATTCCGTCATATATATGGTCTGTTTCTAAAAAAAAAGTCAAGATAATTGTGGTATATCAAATTTACCCATAATCCCTTCTCAAAATATTCTTATCTAAAAGTATCTATATACTTTCAGTCTCTTATATCTTTCTCCTTTATCCCACACTTCATTCACCTATAACTTTACCGTGTTTTTTTCAATACTCATAAAATCAGCTTTAATTGTAAATCGTGATTACTGATTGACCGTTTTGACGCGTGTTTTATACACACATTCTTTTGTTCTGCAGTGGGTCAGAAAATCTGCCCAAGTTTAGAAAAATAGGTTTGGCAAGTGACTAAAATACAAAATATGACCGATACGAGTATTTGCGATCTTGCGTATCTTCAAATATAATTTATGGAACAGAATGCTCACGGTGTATAGTCATGGATGTCGGGGAGAAAAAAAAACTCTTGACAAGAGTGCTATTGTTATTAGCTCTTACTTTTACTAGTACTTTGGACTTTTACAGTTTCGACCTTGAGCATCAGTAAAGAGACATAAGTTATCGAAATGCGCATATGGTGCACTAAATTTATACAAGTATACCTGTTCTGATATAATCTTCTTCTATCACCTATCTATTGACCACTTGGTTTATTCAATTTCAGTGAGAAAATAACATGAATTGTAAGAATCCACAGCTTGCAGATATGAACTGATGTTAGTTTTGAAGTTTGACGTGACAATTCTAATTTCACCATCACAGACATCCTTGTATGACTAGCAATATCCCGCCATTACCTGCTTATAATTGCTTTCTCAATTTATATCCTTTGTTCTACCGTACCTACTACGTTATACTAGGGCAGGATAAAATTACAAGAACAAAGCGTCTATTAGACAAGCTGCTCAAACAGAAATATGTAAGTGGTAGGATTACCACATCACAGAGTAAGTTCTATGGTCGATACCAGGATTTTATCATACAATTTGACATATCTCATTCTCAGAAATAATACTTGGATTGATACCCTGCGACAATGTTGAACACCATACTTAACGCCCTTTATGCTTCGTATTTATCTAGTTATTTACTGGACGTAAGAGGGTGAAGGATGCTACAACCATCGCAATACTTACCCTTCTGGACACATAATTTTACTCCCATATGCGGTAAATATTTGTTTTTGAGTAGATGCAAACCGATTGGGAGGCCGAGGTTCGAGTCCAGCTTTGGTCATGCCGGTGTCCTGTCTTTCGGATGAGACAGTAAAAACCGAGGTCCCATGTCGTGGCATGCATGGCACATTAAAGATCCCTCACTGCTTCGAGTGGGTCCGTTGCAAAGGTTCAAACTTGCATGTCCTGCATCAGGCAGATGCCGTCACCATATACGTGAAATATTCGTGGTGTGACGTTTAACAAAAATCAATCAATCAATCTTGAGTAGATGCTCTGTGGTTTGCTTTCTATTATTTAATTCAATCATGACGATTTAGAATGCCTCTAGATTTATGATTTGTTGACTACTATGTTGGCTTTATCTATCGTATTACCATTTTAGATTTATATAAGTAAAATATTAAAACTAAAATTCTAAGTACCTGTCTATCCTTGAGAAGCTGGGTCTTGCGCCATAAACTTAGAAAATACTTAAGTCAATTATTCCATTTTATTTTATTCTATTATCAAACGTTCAAATAAATTGTCATGCAGAATGGTTTAATTCTATTTAAAGACAGAATAAAACTCAATAAAATCCAAATCTTAGTTGTTAATTCATAGTTGAACAAAAGAATTATGAAAAAGTAATTATGACTTAAGTATTTTCTCAGTTTATGGCACCTTACCCTGGTATGTAATCATATACTGTACAGACTGTAAGAACTTCCCTTGCCCTTACGTCACATATATAAATACATTAAAATCATCAACCAAAAAGTAGAAATGAAATGAATAAATTGACACCGCGACGTCAATATGTTAGTTGTACGAAGCTTTCATCTATAATGTGTTATTTGCCTTTTCAAAAACTTTATATGACAAAAGCTACGATTTCAATATCAGAACCACAAATTCCTAATCGCAGGGTTTTTGTTGTTGTTTTTGTGGATGTTGTTTTTGTTACATCTCAGCTTATGACAAACGCTACGATTTCAATATCAGAACCATAAATTCCTGTTCACAAGGGTTTTTGTTGTTGTTTTTGTGGATGTTGTTTTTGTTACATCTCAGCCTATGACAAACCCTACGATTTCAATATCAGCACCATAAATTCCTATTCGCAAGGGGTTTTTTTTTGGGGGGGGGGGTTGTTTTGTTTTGTTTTGTTTTTTTTTATTTTGTTGTTGTTTTTGTGGTTGTTGTTTTTGTTACATCTCAGCCTATGGCAAACGCTACGATTTCAATATCAGCACCATAAATTCCCGTTTATGCCAGCCTACAGCGTTTTCCTTCGGTGTTTTGATAGTTTTCAAATGCCTAAACTTTAATTGGGGCTACTTCCCTTTTCTGTCATCTTTGTTGTATTTGAGTGAATATTTTACATTTGATATGCAATTTTTAAACCATGACATAATGAACAATTTGTATCAAAATTCTTTTCAAATAGATTGTTGACAAGGAAAGTAACTTCTTAGATTTGACCACATGTGTTCATTATCATTAAATACATCATAACAGACCAAGCTCAAATTACGATAAATATTTCTAAAAGAACCAGGGGACACTTAGATAAACTGCTTCGACAGGGATATGTAGGTGGTAGACTATCGACGTCACAAGTAAGGCTGTATGCTTGTGTCATTTAATATGATATTTATTATCCATAATCCTACACGACATTGTAGATTAGGCCTTTCCCGACCATTTTGAATTAGACGATTTCAATGTAAAGATGATGGATAAATCCAAACCATAAGTCTAAAATTCATGAAACCAGAGGACATACAAAATCAGTGAAAATGAAAAACAAGTGGAAAATAACAAAATATGTCTACTGTGATGGAGTGAGATCAGATCAGGTGCCCGGGGATACTTGGAATTAACTCAATGCGACAATTTTCACTGGACAGATATGACAGGTGTTTCCAGCAAGCATACCCAGATTCTTCTAAGGGACAAGATCTGACTCGCATTTTGGGGTTCACACTACTATTATTATCATTATTATTATTATCATCATCATCATCATCATCATTATTATTATTATTATTATTATTATTATTATTATTATTATAATTATTATTATTATTGAAGGATATTTTTGCTTGCAGTATTTGTTTTATCTATCATCTAGCCATATTAACGATGGTGCTAATCAGTGGTAGTAGTATTTGTATTACCATTGTTATATTTTTATAGATTTAATTGAAATAAGATATCTAATAAATTAGTCATTCGATATATATCATTAATTATAGTTTCCGTTACAAGGATACTTCAGCAATATGATCACAATGTTCAGAACCTTGAACCTTGTTCAGAACGCACCTTCCTTGATTGAATACAAAATGAAGAAATCTGTCGGCAGCAAGTAATCAAGTCGTCTTGAGGACATAAAAGAATCCATTGATGTCATTTATTAGGTTCCTTCTTTGTGACAGCAGAATCTAACAAAGAATAAATTTCATGGAAACTATTAAGGGACAACTGTCTATAAGCTGCCCACTCCATTACCTTTTTATCAGTAGATAGTCAATTACAGAAAAAAGAAAGCCAGCAGTGTCCAGTATAAACATTGAGGTTGTGAAGCGGTCACTTATCGTTGTTTCATAGTGGTATTTCACCCTAGCCGTTTACCCTACACCCCCCTTCCCTCCCGAAAGATGCTATATAGCAGTTTCCCTCTGGTAAAATGACCTGATAGTGTCTTTTCCCCAGGGAATTTTGGCTATATAGCCAAGTTTGGTTACTGTATCACAATCTGAAACTAACACTATTGCGTTTTTTATCTAAATGGGACAGAATTAGAGAGATACAGACAGATGATAGAATATCATGACACCGATGTAGCCACGTTCACACAATATATTATTATACTACATGCATGTATAGATTAGTCATTCAAACATGGGATCTGATTGGTTTAGACGATAAAATGACAGTTGGGCGAAAACATTTAGTCTCACTGATGATAGAAATGAGGAAACACTATATTCAATGGCTTCGAAATTAGTTTGTCATTCCATTCAGATTCGCCTTTCTCAGACTTTAAAGCACCATTCCACTGCTGATAAGGTACGTCCCAGAGTTAAGCTAGGTATTTTAGTGTTTCAGGAGTTATCCAGAAAAAGATCTTTAGTCGTGCATGTCCGACAGTCGGTGTCAACTGTATTCTCTAATAAGAGATAACAGTATCAATGACTCCACCCGAAGTGCTTATTTGTTAAGCTGCACCGTCGTGTGAGTCACGAAAAGATTATTTGACACGATATTTCATTTCTAACAACAACAACAAAAAGACACCATTTGTAATAAATTTGTAGAAAACGGAAGAAGTTATTAATGAAATTAGGCTGATATTTAACGAAAACATTATTGTAAATTCTTATGACACATGTTACCATTATCATTATTTTTTGCTTATATTCTGGGCAAAAAGAAACGGAAGATCCATCCCCCCCCCTCCTTCAAAAATCAAAAATAAAACCGAAAACCCGAAAAAACAAATAACATTTAAAAAAAACCCCAAACAAACAAAACAAACAAAATAAATGAATGAAAATAAAACATCCCCACCCCAACGTAAATAAATAAATATATAAATAAATAAAGAACTAAATGAGTCTGAAGCAATCACGGGGGTTAGACATGGAGGATCCATAACGTGCCTCGTTTTTGGACGCTAGACCTCGAACGTTATTGTATACAGAATACCTCTCCAGGGATGACTGATAGCTGAAGACAAATTGAAAACATTGATCTCAGCTAAAAAACTTTCTAACCCTGAATGAAATGCTACTAGATGTACGCTATAGCGTTTCCTGTGAGCATGTTACATCCGTCGCAAAATTTGAACAGAAATCTGTTTGTGTCAAAGACAGGAACACGTGCAGAAAAAAAAACCGATATAAATGGGGATACTCCTTAGTTTCCTAGGTTTAGAATTATATACAAACCTAATTATAAGTATATACCGTTAACGTGATATATAAATATATAGTATATATGTATATATACATTAAAACACGGTTATAACGAATTCCAAGGGACCCCGAGATTTACTTCGCTATAAGCATAGTTCGTACTATGCATATAACGAATTTTATCATAACTGTATCATTTAATTTTCTTTGCGTTCATGGTTTTGCGGCGAATCTGATTGGTTAAAAAATTTAGTTCATTTCTGCATGAACAAAATTTTGAGTGCAGATATGTCACAATTGCCGGCGCTACTTTCCTCTGGAATGCGAAACCCCGTTCTATTTATGGAACCGTGATTCCCGTGTTGTTAATCGATTGCATTAAATTGTTTCGTTATATATTACGAATGCAAAGTACAAAAGAAATCGCACTTCACTTCAGAAACTATTAAATATAGAATATAATTTCTTACTCTTATTCAATAAAAATGTAAATTATAACTAGGTCTATCAATTAAACTACAGTACAGTGCAGTGCTGTTTAGAAATGCATGCAGACAACAGTAATGTACTCGTCTGCTACTAGCCGATCGTTTGACAATGGACGTTGATAACTAAAATGTTTACGGTATCATACCCGACTGGGCAAACTGAACGGACACCAGAGCAAGTGCTGCCTCCGATCCAAGTCCTTGAGCCTACATTTTCCACCTTGTGACGCGCAAGTGTACCAGTCAATATACATTGCATTTCTGATGATACTAATACAATTTAAAATGTAAATACCTTAGGTAACAGATTATCATCCTCATATGCATCTTTCATTAAGTCGTGTTTTAAATAATTGTTCATTCTTTTTCACTTTTAATCTATTCAACAGACACTAGGATCAAATTTTCGAATTTCGTGTTAGCCGCCATTATTGACTTCAAAATGTTGTTTACCTTGTTATTGTATTACTACGCGATCAAGTCACATGTATCAGAGATAAAAAAAGTAATGTAGTGCCATAATAAATTATGTTTATTGGACACTTATTAAATTTTTGTTTTCATATAAAAGCTAAATAAAATGATAAGAAATGAATCCTATATTTTTTTGGTTGATTGAGGTATCAACCTAAAATTTGGACGGAAAACTTTTGCATCAATGCGCTTCGTAGTATCCGTGTAAATAACTATTAAGAAAACTATGTCATCTCAATTAACTTTTAATACAATTCACTCGTATTCGGTACTATTAATACGAATAAACTGTAGAATTGATCTATATATACAACTTAAATGGCAAAAAAATCACCGTTCCGTATTGCTTTTAAAGGTTTTATCGCCGATCTTTTGGGCCAGTTCATAAGACTTTGACATAGTTAATGGTCCAGACATTGGTATGTTTGCAAAACGTTTTTCTTAAACCACCTAAATACGACAGAGTCCACGGAGTCATGGTGTCCGGAGCGATGTCGTTTCCGGGACGGAGATACATTTGAGGTTTCTTAGTTTTTAATAATGCTTTCCCTATTTTTAAGAATTGTACTAAGAGAATTCGGTAATATGTCAAATGATGCAGCGATTTCTTTCTTATGTCGGTCCCCTTCATCAACGGCCTGTATAATTTCATATTTTGCTTTGATTGAAATTGCCTTCCTTTTGAGCCAGGACATCGTATACAACTGACTACATTTATTTTCACCCCAAATAATTAATTACTAATTATACCCATTGGCACGTACTTGAACTGTTATTAAAACAAACACATTACAGGTGAGTTCGGTAATCATCGGTATGTAATTTACGTGATGTTAGGTCAGTAATTATCTACTTCGCTATGAAGATGGCGTTTACAAAGCAATTTTACATATAAAGCACAAAGACACTACAGCTAACAAGGCACCCTATATTTAACTTATATTCGTTCCCCCGGCCCTGGAACTGGAATCCACGACATATGGTACCAAATTACCTAGCTGCCATGCATGCGACCCTCCAACCGACTGAGCTAGCCGAGCTCCATATATATATAAACTATGTTGGTGATACACTGACAGTTTTCCAGCAGTGATATCGACCTAGTGGTAATAATAAATATAACAGTATAAATCAGCACAATTCCCGTCTAAAAACCACAAATGCTTTCTGTTCTGTAATTATAGATTTCCTTTTTTCAGTGTGTTTCGGATATCAGATTAATGTGCTTCTTAACATTTATACGAAGCTGGAAAAATTTTTGACGCCATTACCTTTAAAAATCGAATACTACTTCTAGGTCTATTGAATTGCAACTAAATGAGAATTTAACTTATGAAGTGCAAACATTTAGTCATTAACTGGTTTTGCAGATATTGATCAAGTTTTAATGAAAAATACAAGCTATTATTCAAATTATTGCATCATAATTTGGGCAACACAACTTCATAAGTTTCTTGGTAATCGAATTCTTGGTAATCAAATAGCAATGAATGGTTGAAGAGAAGAATTTTTTAGAATTCACGAACATGGAAATTCGATACATAATTTACATGAGGAAGTAAAAACCGAAGAAGTACCGAAGGGTAAACCATATCTCATAGTCCATTGAATAAAAGGAACAATATCGTGTTTAGTGTTTTATTCAGACAAATGAGAACCCCAATAAAATCGAGGTTAGAGCAGGTGCCCGGGAAGGGGTAAGCGTCCCCTGGTTGCATTCAACACCCGTCGCAAAAGTCCTGAAACAACCTTTCAAATCGAGGAGGTAAATACATAAATATACACGCATGGACATACGAAGGACACGGGAACACGAGGTCAAATTTTCCATTCAAGGCAAGAAATGCTGCCTGCCTGAAATTCCGGTGTCGGAAACGCAGTTGAACAAATATCTGTATATACGTATCATGTCAAATCAAGTATAGTCAAAAAGTGAAGATGGTTATTTTGTATGGTCAGGTCCCAAAATATCGGTTAATATTCTTGAAAGAGGGATCTGAAATCTGTTTATTCCGTTCATTTCTACTTCTGGAATCTTCTTTTGTCAAAACTTTCCAATGTTGCTATTTATATTTGAACAATATATTGTTGAACATTGGATTTCATTCATAATAATTTAAGAATAATGCTAGCATAAAGAATATTTATGAAAATATTTATTTGTAAATAAAGTTTTCTACCAAAAACAACTTTTCACAAAGAACTTCTGAAGTAAAAAATTTCAAGTGGTATATCTAAGCTAAATGGACTTGAAACGATATGTTTATATCTTATTAGGAGAAATAATTGCAATTCAAATAAAATGCATATTTATTGATTGTAAAGGAATGAGTGAAAAAGGGAGTTAATTTTTTTCGATGTGCGATCAACAAATATGCTGATATCAGTAGATAGGTTAGGGGCATACAATTTTGATTAAAAAAATAAACAACAAAGTAATAATCACATCTCGATGTCCATAAAATTAAAGGGCAATATCGGGATTTATGTTCTCGCGCCGATTAAATTGAGGTGAGACCATCTGACCTGGAGAAGTAAGCATCCCTGCTTATATACAACACAAAAGTAAATAGATATATATACACATATGAGCACATTTATCAGACAGGGACACGAAATCAAATTACCCCATTCACGGTTTGAAATGCTGTTGAACTGAAATTCCGGCGTCGGAAATGCAGGTGAACAAATGTCTGTATGTATATATTTAATGTTAAATTAACTGTAGTCCAAAGCTTCATATGGTTATTTGGTATAATCAGATTCCAAAATGTCGGTTAACATTTTTCAAAAGTAAGTTACTCAAAAAATGTGAGTGTTCACAAGGATTTATTTAACATAATTTTGTGTTTTCATTCCGATATTCGATTGTTACATTATTCATATTTTTCATATTTTGTCTTATTTGTCTTTCTTTTTTTTTTTTGTGTGTGTGTGTGTATATTTATGTCACATTAATTGGCATTTACTGTAGGAAACGTTTACCTTTTTAGGCTCACACCTGGTTTCCAGAATTTCAACGTGGTACATTTATGTGAATGCTGCAGTTAAGGTACAACAGCTATTATCACTTTTCACATTCATGTTCAAAACTTGTATAATACATGTCAATTGAAGTTCTGCAGAATGTTTCTTGGTAATGCCCTCAAGCTGTCGTAATTCTCACAAATTCGTATATTCAATTGCAAATGAACATTAATGAATATTTTGCTTGCTGCTTAATGAAGGCTCCTTTATCACAGGTAAATGATTCATCACTTCGAAGATCCTAATCAGCTTAATGACAGCGTAATGATAAAGTTCATTATGGAAATCTGTCGCAAGATTCTACTTAAGTCAATTGTTGATAGTCCACTATCAATCAGATCATTATACTGAAAGATCAACTAATTTGAATGAAGTTTGCTTACTTTGTGTTTCATTAATATTCGTGCAGTATTTATTATTGAGATAAAATAACAAATCCTTTCCAACATTCACTGAATTGATATCAGTATTGAAAAATCAGATACTGCATTTAATATTCTTAAATCCATTCCAGCTATGCTGATCCTTGGGAATCAGAGATTTAATCAGTTGCCATAGAAACTTTTGAATTTCACAGCGTTTAACAAAATTGTTATATGAATAATAGATACATTGTTATTACAACAATTTTGGGAAGACATTTAATACGTGAGTGATTGAGGGAGGGAGGAGACGAGTGAGACAAGCATCATATATAAGAACGTATGAGTATTGCTAATTTTTGTGGCATTCTGCTAAAAATATCCTGCCATCATCGAATTCTGTTTTTTTTTTTATTCTTTTTCTTTTCTTTTCTTCTCTCGGTTTTTTTTTTCTTTTCTTTTTTTTTTTAATTTAATTTTATTCTATATATATATATATTTCTTTAATTTTTTTTACATCAACGCTCTTA
Source organism: Pteria penguin (assembly GCA_035048485.1). Classification (NCBI taxonomy): domain Eukaryota; kingdom Metazoa; phylum Mollusca; class Bivalvia; order Pterioida; family Pteriidae; genus Pteria; species Pteria penguin. Next base: position 32,543,775 of record CM068591.1, on the reverse strand, counting down.
ACACAGCTACTGATAATCAAGAAGAACAGAATTTTTCAAAAAGATTGCATATAGAGAAAATTAATGTCATACTGTTGAATCATTTTCTTATATTCAACTGAGCTAAACAAACATAAGGCCACTTATCAAGGTCGTTCCATTTTTATTGCACTTAAGTCACCTAATGTATTATTGAGTTTGTTAGAGGGCTTCACTACTGTAAATTGATATTTCGTTTCTCCTTGAATTATTCGAATTTTGCCCTATCATAGAATCGATTTTATTTCCTCGTTGAATGTGCAGATTAATATTGAAAAGATTCAAGAAATGTCAATACTGACAATGAATTAATACGTTTATCATTCTTTAATGCTGTTTATCCAACAGTAGTTCGTTTCTACTTCTTTTTACGTAAATTTAAACCATATGCAGCGGAGCAACGATAATTTTTGTGTGATATCATCCACCAAAACCTCTGACTAGCAACCAGTGAAGTTTGGTTTTGACATTTGACCTACCGAATTTACAGTTTTTATTCATCGGTAGGCCATATATTTCCACACGGTCATTTAAGGTTTTTTTTCTCAATAATGTCTATTTCATTCCTGTTTCAAAATCAATTTTAACTGTAAAATTAAATTACAGACTGACAATCGAGATTCTGACAGATTCCAAATAAATGACATTTACTTCTATGAATAGAAACAGTTTAATTGTGTTTCACTTTAGATAAAAGAAAATTGACCTGATTAAACGGAAATGAAAAGTAGGATATTTATATCCTCTCAGAAGATTTTTGTATCGATTCATTTTTATATTTGTTATCTTTATTATGGATTAACCAAGTAAATTGCACCTAATGAAGTATATGATATAAACAAATAAATATATATATACATGTAGTGCAAATATAATTTCGTAACGTTTCAACTCCAGCAACCTCTTGATCCTTGTACTCAATACACAAAAAAATTTGCATTTATCTGATTGTAGTGTTTTTATTGGGAGTGGAAGTATAAACAAATAAACTTGCTGACCACCCAAGCTAAATGACTATTGCTATTTTAATTAACCGTCCTAAGTAAGTACCATAGCTGTGTCACAATCGTATATTGTGGTGAATCAATTCTATTCTATTTTGGTATTTTCTGAATGTCCGTTCTGGCGTATCTCACGTAACTTCGTCAGATATATTTTTCGTCGTTTTTTTTTTCAGTGGCATTATTCTTTATTAATAGCTGTGATCCTCGGCCAAAACATCTACTGTTAACTGGCCATGGGCTTTGTAAATATTGTGTTCAAATACAATGAGACTTCAAATATACAGAGCTCCATAAGGAAGCATACCTAATGTGTCGGGTTAAAAATCTTCATGAGCGATCCCTAAGTCAAAGAAATTATAACCCGTTGATGAATGTAGTAGTTAATTATTTAATGGTCAGTATTGAAATATAGATTGGGTGTTGTTCAAGGGCCCAGAATATTAAAAAGAATGTATTAAATGTAACATATGTGGTATAGAGAAAAAAGTGGAATTACTGGCTCAGTTATGAGGCATAGGTCACCATTAAGCTATAAAATACATGAATATCAATAATATACTAGCACATATAACACATTACAAAAATATTTGATTGTAGTGCAATTACGATACCGACTTAGGACGGTCATTTAATTTGACAAAAGCCAAACAAATGGTGTGGTTAACCAGTTTACGGGCCCACCCTCCCACTCACCGTAACAGCAGAACAATCAAAGGACGTTCATTTATAAATTTATAAATAATCCTCCATCTAAAGAACAAGGGTCAACAGGTATCGCATATTGAGGTCTTAATAATATAAACACGTAAGGTATTGTAAAACACATAATGATATAAAAATATATGCGACATTAACATGATAAACGTGGATAAAGCTTTAATTAAAATTTTACATATTTCCCCGAACCCGTCCGACTCGGAAAAAATCTATTCACTCATCCCTCATTTTTCTAGGAATAGCACTTCTTCTACTACTACTACTTCTTCTTCTTCTTTTTGATTTTTCTATACTTTTTGTGTTTTGATTGGATTTTGATTTCACAATTACAACATTTGAAATTGATCAAATTTTCGGGTTTTTAAATAGAAATTGAGTGATTTTAAATTTTCCTACCTTAAAGGTGGTAAGTATTGAACACGAAACTTTCATATAGCATATCACTATACATGCGATCTATTTATTTGTTACCTTTATGCATATTCTTTGGTTTAAAAAATTGTCTATCATGATCACCGCATCCCCAACATAGCGCATTTACCTGGTACTAATACACGAATTTCATACTGAAAATGATATAAGTGGCCCGACACTACGTTTTGCCGGGATGCTTATTATAGCGTCAATGCTTGAATTGTTACTTCATAATACGTTATAATATGATATGTATGGTAGTCAATGAGAGATGAAATTAATATGAAAAAGGTATTGAAACTGAAATCAACAATTATCAGTACCATCACAAAAGATTGATTGATTGATTGATTTTTGTTTAACGTCACACCACGAATATTTCACGTATATGCGGAGCATACAAATTTTGACCTTTGCAAAGGACCCACCCGAAGCAGTGTGGGATCTTTAACGTGCCATGCATACCACGACACGGGGCCTCGATTTTTACTGTCTCATTCGAAAGACAGAACACCGGCATGACCAGAGCGGGACTTGAACCCCGGCCTCCCGATCAGGAGTCCAGCGCGATGCCACTAGGCCACGCCGGCTTCACAAAAGATCGAATAATGCATTTCACATACACATACATACATGCACTTTTACAGACTATAAGAAATGCTACAGTAGAGAACTTTATTGTCGGGTTTTTTTTCTTTTCTTTTTTTTATTTATTTATTTATTTTTGTGATATGACCATATCTAAGAACAAATATATAACAACCCTAAATTCATATCCTTCGTAAAAAAATTTGCATTATTCTTTTCAGGTATTTTATAAAACTCTTTAATGCAAAACGTTTTTAAATGTCTACATGAGGTTTTTCAATGATTATGGTAAATCAAACATATGCACTGATAAATCATTATTTCGTTCAGTACAACTAAGCATGAAATTTTTAACTCGTAACAATAAGGTTTCATGTTAATTTCGTTTTCATGTGTTTTACGACTCGGTCTCTAAGAACACATCAAACTGCCTTCAAAATATTACCCCAGTAAAAACAATTTTAACTGAAATACATATCAAAATGCTTTCCTGATAGCGTGACATTTTTTTTTATTTAAAGAAATAATCTTGAAAATATGCTTCGGATAAGATAATTTAGGACCGAATATTAACATTCTACAGAAATGCAGATACAAATTAAAATTCTATAACCCTAAAACTCCTTAAAAAGAACAGGTGTAAGCTAGTTTAATTTATATCATCCAAAGTTTTAAATATAACTTACGGAGGCCACAGGCGTTATTTCAATGTTTGGCATTCACAATCAAACAGCATGGCAGCTCTTTATATATAGCAAGATGCATCAGATACAGTTCTGTTCTTAGAAAAGTAAACGACTCCTGTTTGTCTTGTGAACCAACCGATGAGCATTAAATTCTCTAAAATTCGAAAGAATAAATAAAAATTACATATACTTTCATTGCAAAATATTTAATACTTTTAAATAGGATTTAATGCATCTCCACTTCATGAACTTTGTCCCGAAAAGAAACCAGCACAATTAAGGTTATAAGCATACTTCCTTAGCTTTTACGAAATTAATAAAACCTAATGCAGATGATAAGATTGTATTATACATAATGGAGTTTACAGCAGACGACCTTGATTCTACTAATTTAAACAAATGTCCTTAATGGAGTGATTTCTACTCCTTTACTGTGAATGTCTTATTTCTTCTGTTTCCTGAGGCGGCATATGCCACATGCTAACGTACTAAACTTTACTAATGTTGAAAAAAAATGTTCTTACAATTCTTTATAATGAAATGGAGATATATGGGTCGAGAAGAAAGATGGAACGGGGATAGAGGAATATGAAATGAGAGTGTTTTTGCACTTCTACTGCTATTTACAAAAACAAAACATAACATTTGTACTGTGATTGAAATGACATCCAGATTCCTTGTGGGGAACTGCTTTGATCTGCTTTTATGGAACATTGGAATATACTGAAATAAAGAGTAAACTGAAAACCCATTTCTGATAAAGCTATTTCTCTCACTATTATCTCTGTTTTTGTTTCTAAACAATTTTGTGGATTGGCACCCTCAAAGTCAATGCTGAAGTTATAGAAAATTGAAACCTTACAGCCATATTTTTCTGTATTATCATGTGTCGTGTGTGACAGTTATCAATTTCTTACTCTGAATATATTTCATACATTTAATGATGCGTCATTTACACCTTCTTTTATCTATCAGTCTCGGACAATGGGGAATGTCATCTTGTTTTGGTTTTGATCCTAACTTTATTGGAATAGTCTAATTTTAGTCTATGAGAGACAGATTTTATCATAACTGTACGATGCTCCCTATTTACCCATTGTGACCCCCTGGTGAAGAGAAATCTGTCAGTGGAATCCCGTTCCATGTCGTGATAGGACTGAAAGTTTGTAGAATGCGGCATATAACCCAAATTATTCAACCAGTCATCAGTAGCGTAGAGGCCTGCATGAAAAAAAAATGCAAATGGTTACACGGTGTAAATGCTCAACCTTTCTGCGAGCTAACATAGATTGCACTTAGATAAATTTTAGTTTAATAAAACTACTTGAGACATAAATTGTCGAAATGCGGACCTAGTGCACAAAATTATAACGAATCCATATGTTCTAATAGTGATTATATCCACTAGACCGAGGTCACTGCTGGTGGACTGAAAACCCAGAGGGCATCACAAGTCTAGTGTGCAGTACGTTTGTACCGACTGTAAATATATACTTAAAATTTTCAGTCATGAGATTTTGTAAATCACTCAGAAACTAAGGATTATCTCCTTCATCCATATCACTGTCCTTAGATTGATTCTTTGGCTCACTTTGTCGGCCACATTGTTTTTAACTCTACTCTTCAAATATTTTCATAGTATGAGAATCCCAATCATTCGTTCATGAGCATCACTGAAGAGACATGAAGAGACATAAATTGTCAAAATGCGCACCTGCTGTACACATTCATAACACGAATATATGTTCTAATATTGATTGAAAAAGGCCAAGTGACCGAAACTGTGTGCATGCAAATGTGAGTGTTTCTTGTTATTTATATCACGGACTTCTCTTTGTGGATGAATTTAATCTACTTTCTGAATACACGGTAATTTGTGGAGAATGCTGTATATTTTCAATATTTACTACAGTATAAGTGTGTATACAATTTGTTTATTTTTAAGTTTACAATGTTTTATGGGTATCATATTATTTCCGCTTTCTACAGAAACACCCCCCCCAACCCCTTATGCGTTTTCTTAATTGAAATACATGAAATCTAAACTAGCTGCGGCACTGCCGATTGAAATTGCCGTTTAATTACTGTATTACAAATTATAAACTCATTTACGACCTATTTGGTTTATGTTTTCGAGCTAGTCCATGGAAAAATAATTGATGGCATTCACGATCACTTTCGGTCTCTGCACGAATTAGCTTAATGTAGCCGCTCAATAATAACGTTTTAATAGTGACACAACATCCAAAAGTGGTATATTAATACAGAAGACAGCGAACAATGCACCATTCTTTCGGGCTACGGAACGAAATTGCACAATACACATTTCTGGGGTTTATTTGTCAAGACTCATTTTACACAGTAGTGTTAAAATATATTATTTTGCAGAAAACCTGCGAAATATAACATGACACCATAGTGACGTTAATATAACATGGCACCATAGTGACGTAGATATAGCTTATTGCATTATATGAAGCAGACTAAATTGTAGAAATGAAAATGCAAAGAAAAATGCTGTAGTGCAATTTTTCCCTTAATTGTATTTTTGTGTGCATGTCATTGGTGATTTTTGTCATACAGCTTTGTCAGATGTCTTTGGTTTTCTCTTCGTTATGTAATTTCACATAGAAATTGTTGTACGTTTATTTAAAATGCTTCTTTCTGGCCTTATCTTTAATACTTTGAAACGTCAACAGAATTCAGTTCAATCAGACCTGTTGTTGGGAAATGAAACCATTATTTATTGTTTACCACAAAATTTGATAAGTAACTGTGAGACATGCAGTTGCACTTTTTGAAGTTTTATTACTAATACTAATGTATTAATACTACATGTACTATATATATAGCAATCACGTGATAACAAACTGAAAGCGATACAATCTAAATCCGCCAATAAAAGTTCCCGACTTGTTAAAAAAAGCGGAGTTTGTATAAATAATCTTCACTGAACGATAAATAAAGGACAAACTTTTCACAAATTTATCAAGTGATATAAACATTTTTCTTTTCGTTTTTTCCATCGTGTAAGTTATTGCTACTGTTTATTAGCAGTACTTTATCAAATGAAAGAATTGGATATTACGCTAGCATTATTAGGGAGGCCCAAACTCTTTCCTTAAAAACACATGAGATACACTTTTTAGATACCTATGAATAGTTTATTTGTATCAAAATATACCAAAGAATAAATAAATAAGTTACAACGTACGCTTTATAGTTAACAAACTCGGAAAATTTCACCGGTTTATCTCAAGTACTTTACAAGATATGAGAATTTGAAAATGGACAATATCGTATTTTCACGCTATTTTCCAGCAAATAAAAATGCACGAACTCGCAATTTCATGAGTGTATAACTTAATCAGTTATGCATTAAATTTGTGATTTATCTATATTAATCTACTTTATGTACTACAGGTATTATGAAAAAAGATAAAAACATTGATTGTAAGTCTTATTATCTCAAATATATACTCTTAAACTTGACGAAGAATGTTTTTTTCACTTTGATGAAAATGACGAAGTTCAAATGTCCAAGGTAATTTTTCTAAAAACATATACAAGGATTCATATTTATGTAAAAACTTATTCAAAACGGTTACTTATAAGGATATTTGAAAGAGTTTTGATTGTATGACGAAAAATAAGCTCTGTATAAGCAAAAAAGCTTTTTACCTAAATCAAGGGGGATAACTCTTTAAAAAATGTGAAAAATATCAAATACCTATTAATTTATCATAATATACAGTGATGCTCCGTTTATCCGGACATGTTTGTTCCCGGCCGATTTGTCCGGATAACGGATTTTCCCTTATTACCGGATCATAGTACCGGTACATTAGATGTTAAAGAATCTTATTTCTTGATAAAAGAAGGGTGTATACAGTACACGGAAAAACACAAGTAATAATCCATATATGCGTTTAATTTGTATACGAAGAAATATACATATCTATTACTTATTTAATGTATTAACATCTTTAGTAAATTGTACATTAATTGCAGCCAAATTTCTGAAACCTGCATGATTTTTCAACTCACTGTCCTCTATTCAAATGTTGACAGCCGCCTATGTATATACCTCGCGCTTGACTAATTAATTTCACTTCTATCGCGATCGGAGTGTTTATCTAACGTCCTGCTGTGTCATACAAATTTAGAATTGAAAAGCATTTATGTCCGGATAAATTTATACAGTGTTCAAGTTTTAAATATAAAAATTTTCTATAAATATAAAACAGAAGAATAACTAAAAGTTGAAACTTCTATACAAAAAATGTAATGAGCACTTAAAGTAAGGATACGTTATCAATTATCGATCTTAGATAGAAAAGTGACGATACTAAGAGGTTGGTTACAATCTAAAGCCCCGATATTTAATTAACAATGTAAGCTGCGAAGTCGGCAATTTACTTTTATTTACTATCATTCAACTAACAGTAATCTTCATTTCTGGCGTGAGCGTGTACTGACTCATTAAAAAGCAATCATCAATGACCGCTAACATGACGTTTGAGAATACATGACGTTTCGGGAACACGATGTTTCGGGACCTATACGAGATTTCGGGACCTAATATGCGATGTTTCGGTATTTAAATACGACGTTTCGGGATTTAATATTAATAATTATTTATCTTTAGTCATAGATATGATAATATTAATTCTAATTATATTTATTTTTAATGTTATGTTTTGTGTAATCAAAACGCTAAAAGTCTCTTATTTTGGATTATTAATCAGGGGCGGACCCAGAAGCAGAATTGGGGGAGGGGGGTTGGAGGAGGCCCAAAGGGCCGACCCGAAGCAGGAAGTCCCGAGAGGGGGGTGTACCCCCTCCTGTAGGTGGGGGTCCGAGGGCCTGCTCCGAGAAATGTTTTAACTTTCGAATAAAATGGTGTAATCTGGTATATTTTTCAGCCTTTTTTCAATAATGATACATGATTTTTTTTTCTGTCTGCTAAGAATAACGCTATAAAGTCATATCCATTTGGTTACTTTATTTCTTCATTATTAACTTTGATATGGTGCCGAAAATGCATATATTTCACATAGTTTCCCTTCACGTAAATTTACAATGTCAGAATAAATACATTGTACAGGTACACAGTATGTTAATTCGGAAATTGTTCACTAGACTGGCAATGCCTGTTCATCTTCAGATTGGAACTTCCTCCTCTGGTCAAGGAGCACCCCAAATGGGTAAAATAAGGATAAAAAAACCTGCAGGTATGCTTAGGTGCAATCACACCCTATGTAGAATGTTAGACATTCTTGAGCTTCGCAGCTCTGTCGGTGTAGGGCACATAACAGATCCTGAGCCACGGCCTCAATGCTGAGCAGAACATTATCCCCTCCTCCCAGTCTTTGAAGTAATTTTGACGACTTGCAGTCGATTATTAGTTGTTAATACTTGACAGGAAATACCTCAAGCCTATATTGATAAGCTGTGTTAGGTTACCCGTGACGAGAAGAAAAGAAAAGCCATAAGGGGTACATAGCACATCAAATAATGTATATATCGTAAGTCAAACCAATTTGATAAAACTAAAATATAATCAAACTAAGAAAAAAATATATAAATGAATATTTATGCGAAAGCTTTAGAATTTGGTATGTTTCTAACTAAAAATATATCACTTGTTTTAACATAAACGTTTCAAAATTAAATGAGAATGATTATGTTTTTGTTAATTTTTTTTTATCATTTTTCAAATTAAAAATATCATATTTATATGAAAATCAGTGGAAAAATAAAATTATTAGAAATAAAAGGACATTTAAATAATGTAAGGAAAACACACATATACATATTCTTCATAAACACAGTGACACGACACAGTCGTCAAGATCGGACATGGTGGAATGATGATAAAACAGACATTTGAACTTTTTATAATAACTACATGGATAATTACATACTCCTAATTTTAAAAGTAGTTAATGTCAGTTATTCTTTGAAGGTCTTATTCGTGTTTATTATAATAAAAACAAACAACTTTGGTTTCAATAATTTATTTCAATTATAACTTAATCAAAGCATTCCATATTAATTGTATACTTTGCAATAAGAATGAATTTTAATGAAATTTTATGAAATATTATAAAATAAATACGAAAGTTATATGTTTGATTTTCATAATTTGTTTTATTTATAAATAATATTATATAAGCAATAATTTTATTTAATAGGCATTACAAATAAGCCATAATTCACGTACAAATTCTCATAATAATTTCCACTTATAATATATACATATATTATATATATATATATATATATATATATATATATATATATATATATATATATATATATATATATATATATAATATAGGTCCCGAAACGACGTAAAGCATATCCCGAAACGACGCTTTCAAGTCCCTAAACGTCGTATATATTAGATCCCGAAACATCGTGTTCCCGAAACGTCATGCACCCGACGTTTGACTACACCACAAGCGGTCAGTTCGTACTTGGATAGGTAATTAACATACTATACGTAGGTGACCAGGTAAACGCCTCGTTAAACTGTAAAACAAACAATCGGTGCAGAGAGGAGAAAAGCAGTGTATTAATTAAAACTGCAATTATTTGCTACAGTTACGTCCGGAAAGCAAACTTTTGTCCGGATTATCGGAGCAAATTTTATGTACTTTTGGAATTCCGTACCCGTATGTCCTTGTCCGGGTCCGGAACGCGGATTTCCGGATTATCGGATCAAAATATCATTTGGGAAATCCGTTCCCGCACTTTCTTGTCCGGAAAGTGGATTTTCTGGATAAACGGAGCCCGGATTAACGGAGCATCACTGTAGCTAAATTTTTTATATCAATCTACTATATGTATTATATTCATCATTTAAAAAAACATCAAAAATTTTGATTACAAGTGTTATAATCTCAATTATAAACTCTTCATAAATACAAAATCTTGTAAAGTTTGGTTGATTTCAATTCCGGTTCTTTATGTCCCATTCATGACAATCCTTCACAATGTTTTATAAACAGGAAACCTGATAATTAGTTCTTGTCCTTCATCATTATGGATACCCAGTTTATTAAGATCGCTAATTAATATCTTGAAAGCTGTTCAAAGGTACGAAATGAAGGTTGATATTTGCTGGGTTAAACAGCCGGTTGAGGTGATATTACATAATAATTTAGCCGCACAGGTGACAGGTGATCGCCCTAGACGACGTTACCCCGATATACCTTCGATATATTGAAAATGTTGCAACTTGATAAGGAAGTCAACTATTAAATATATTATAGAATTCGTCTTGGGACTGACCATCTGATTGCACATGACGCTGGTGTTTTCAATAAGCTGTACTGAACACGTTTTCGAGTGCCAATTACAGGTATACCGGGGGAATATCAAAATTAGAATTATTTTCTATAAAGTCTTCAATACATAGTTTTTAAATAAAAATTACGTATATAAAGCCTTTATTTATTTCATGAATCTTAGGTCACGCGATTGCCGTTTCGTAGTACCTTAACATAACTAGTTCTCTCATTGTTATAAACTTGTTCTCTCACTGTAATATATACACTGGCGGATTTATAAGGGTTGCACCCTCCCTCTTTCTCTTGCCACAAGTATGAGTAAATCTTCAGATTTTGCACCTAAATTTGCAGAGTATTTTGGCTTATATTGGACTTTCACATATGCCCCCCTTCCCCAATTTCGGAAATTCTGGATTCGCCACTGATAGAAATACCAAAATTAATTAAAGAGGATTAAAACCAAAACATTTCAATCAAAATAGGCTCTAAGTCTTGTCTTTTTGGCTTAAACAAAAAAGGGATTCCTTAAAAATGCAGAGCTTAACATCCCCCTTCCTTTCGCAAAGTTATCTAGACTTATCTGCAATTAAAATGTTAGTCTGAAGCTGGAAACAGGGGGGTCAGTGTAAACTAAGTGATGAAATGATGTCTTATTTTATCGCACATTATATAAGTCTTGGTATTTATTACATTGAAATGTGTATTTCTGTACATAATTATACACGTGGAAGTCGCCGAGTCAGAGGAAACTCGTGTAAAATCTAGTGTTAATAAAAGAGCTACAAAAGTACAATAAACTATATGAAATCGTCAAATGTTTAATCAATGTAAATACCAATAATTATCAATTCGAATGTAAAAATGGTAAGTAAAACCCACGCGCCCACGCCGTGCTTACAATTTATGTATCATGAATGATGAAATGAAATTTTAAGAAATAAAACTTTGTAAATAATAGCTACGGGGTAATTTTTTTACAAATAGGATAATCATAATTACTTCTATAGACATTGATTTGGTTATGTGTTCTCTTATTTAAGAACTTCATAATGCACGATTGTTTACTATGTATATCGATGTAATCTAATAACTCGTGATAACAATATGGCGGACCGTTGTTTTGGCAAAGAGAATAAAGCTATCTTTTTATTTTTGGATGGTTTGTAGTCATTTCTAGGTGTATTTTTATTTTAAAAAAAGGTATCAAATGAATCGGGGCAAACATACTTATTGCATATTATGGGCCGGTAGAAATAAATTAAAAACTGAACACTATATATTTTAAAAACTTATGTTTGCCCGCGTCGCCCATCGTTTTCGCTTCGGCGATCAGCTGTTTACAGGTAATGGACATACATACCTGAAAAACCTCACTTCACTGGGTTTGATACAACCGTGACCCCGAACAACGCCAGTGAACATATCGCTTTTATGCTCTTTGATTCTAAGCGCGCCGTCAATTACAAGGCAAAATAAACATCTCTGTACCGCTGCGGTATAGGGTCGGTAAGTCTCGCGCGGATTTGGTTTTCTCTTTACCATCAGTTCTTGATTTCCGGGTACATCGGTTTAACGCGTCATTAGAAACTCATTCGCGTGTGGCTGCACTCATTGAAATTGGATGAATAAACACTTGTAGCTTGTTTCGATTTCCAGTGAATCTGAAGGAGGGACGCCAGTGTAATCAAAGGTGTAGGTAAGTAAATATAAAAAATATTAATACATGTAGACCTATAGTATGTTACTGTTACTAACAGTGTTAGTTGTGAAAACTAAACCGACCAGGAATGACGGGATGTAACGACTAAACTTATTATTTGAAGTTTATCTCCCCCCCCCCCCCCACTTCTAAGTTGAACTTTTTAAAAGGCAATGGATATACTACTATGCAATATATCACTTTCTTACCCATTATTGCTGTATGATTCATACATATATATTGCCGTGTAGAGCATATATCACATTTTACCCATCAGCTATTCCTCTTCTGACTGACTACTCAAACAAAACTACCTACTGAATCTAGGTCTCGTACATTACACAAACAACAAGTAGATTTACAGGTGAACTATCATGATTCAGGTAACTAGCCTAGATCTGTGATGGCGTGAATAATCTAATCACTTCAATACTATATAAATTAATACATGTAGTAGCTCAGATAAGATTGGATAGGATTGCTTGTATATTAGCACTCATCCTAACTGCATGGCAAATGCTAAATGATACATTTTGACATGATTCAAAAAGAAAAATCAAACAAATGATTTACAATTTATATATATATATATATATATATATATATATATATATATATATATATATATATATATATATATATATATATATATATATATATATATATATATGTATAAATCATTTGTTTGATATATATATATATATATATATATATATATATATATATATATATATATTCAACTATTAAGTAGGAATGTACATTTTTTTAATTTTGTGACTCATATTTAAGAGAGCAGACAGGCATTATACTCATAATGATCAGCTTTGTAGTTGCTATTTTAAAGACAAGAATAATGATAATGGCCGACCATCTTCTGATATTCTAAAGCAGTAGATTTCACTGAAGTGTACACCCCAAGAGGTAAATTACCTTTCAAAAGCATTTAGTAAAAATGTATTTTTTTTATATAAGGTTATGTTTGTGATTACATGTATATGATTTACTTTGAACCATGCTTTTAGTTTTTTGGAAATACCTCATTGTCCTAGAGACTTCTAGAATGCATATACAATGATAAATGAAGATATATTTTCATTTTTTATCTAATCTGATGTGTATACCTAGTATATAAGTATTTATCTCTTTATACTAGAATCTTAGAATCTTTTATTTATGATTATATATAACAAATATAGTGAATACAAATTACAATGGAGTCTGCAAGGGTAATGATGCAAGGTGCTTGGTTTATAATTGAAGGGTCATTGATTCTAACTCTGTAGATACCATGATGATCAGATGAAACAGAATAAACTGAGGCTCCATATCATGGTAGATGAGGATTGACATACATCACAAACAAAGAAGTAAAGGCACAAACTAATATTATAAACAAATAAATTATAATGATATTAATTAATGTTTTTCTATAAAAGATGTAGGATCAAACCAGAGGAAACAGTTTCCTCTCAAATGAGGGAACTCTACCAGATGAGAATGAAATTGGAGCCATGGGAGGAGATATTAGTATGTATCATCTTTCATCAAAGTGTGATGACCATAGATACCAAAATGCATGCTCCTCAGGTGGTTGTAATGACTATACAAAGAAACTTATGGTAAGTGAAACATGAAAGTCATTTGTTTTATATAATCTAATCCAATGAAATATGGTTCTACTTTAAAGATACTATTAATTAATTTAAAAAAACTTACATAGTAGATAATGATGTGATATCTGATTCATTCACTATAAGGTCATAATTAGGTAAAAAAAATACTAGAACAAAAAAAAGTGGTAACTGTATTTTACAAAGTTAATTTAGGATAAATATTTTAAGATATATAAAAATGAAATTATCAAAAGAAGATAAGTAATTTTTCCTTTGAACAGTTTTTTAAATTATTTAAAAAGACATTTCATGATACATGTATTGATTATTAATTCTTATTCTCTCCTTGTCCCTCTCTTTTTTTCAGAAAAATTTCATTCCATTGATGTAAGGAATTTGCCAAAATAAAAGTCCAACATAGCAGATATGTTGATCCACCAGGATGGATCTTTCTAGACTCTCATGATTTGTATGTCCTTTAGGGTCAAACTACTAAGTCACAACACTGACTTCTTGTAGATAAAGCTGACCCTGAATCTGTTGCTACATGTAATAATCATGTGAACTTTTTAATATTATGTGTCCATCTCTGTCACTAACTGAAATTGAAAATGTATAAAATTTCTGCTCTCATTTACATATACATTAAAATATAAAATACGATGAAATGAAATCTGATGAAAATTATGGGAAACAAAAAGATAAAAATAATGCTTTTATAATGAAATATATGACTTCACAATAACCATGACGTCAGATACCTGCACAAATGGGAAATAACTCTGTATTGCAAAAACACCAAATTAGGATATAAATTTGCAACTAATCTAAAATGTATTATCAAAATATTTTTAAAAAAAAATTACTTGATATGAAGTAAATTGATTAACAAATATTCTTGAATTTGAAATAATACAGAGGGATGAAATGTCTGTAGATGAATATATTTGTTTTTAAGTTTATGATCCTTACAAGTTACTTGTACATGCATTAGTTAATACAGTAATTATTAAATTTTTGATGCATTGATTGTATGATGATGTATGATTGTGTCCAATAGAATTTAAAAGATAACCATAATATATATTTATAATATCCTGCTCATAACCCAACACATACCCATACAATAATGCTGCAGCTACATGTACATGATGGCATTTACATTTCCCCATGGGACATTCACATGATAAACTCTGAATTACCCCATACATCTATTTGTGTACAATTTTATGAAAGAAATGAAATCAATCCCTCAACATGAAACCAATGGTAGGAATCGAACCTACTTTACTAATGTAATGCCCATATGCACATTGGTGTGTTAAAGAGGGATTGCTAGTTCTTAATTAAGAATGTCTGATATATTATAGATCTATGCATGTAACATTTTATTACAACCTGTTCATTCGTACTTTATTTATCTTTAGTTGAATATTCTGTTATAATATTGATAATGCCAACATGTATGGTTTATGTCAATAAAATCTTGAATCTTAATTAAACATTAATATTGTTCTCAATGGTAAACTGCATTGGAAAGTGATGATAAAAGCTAACTATCCCTCACTGTTGCCCTGTAACTACCCTTAACAATGCATCCCACCCCTACATGATACGCACAATAGATCTACATGTACATGTACATGATTCATGAACAATGTTTATTAATCTGTATTGTAGATATATATCTATTTATGTCTGGACTATTTATAAATGTTAAATAGTCAATTTTTACATCTTATTGATAGACCAATTGGTTCTACGAATTACCGAAAACACTGATATTTACCGAAAACATGGGACGAAGTATCAAAAACATGCATGTACAAATGTATGCACCGAAAACACATTTTGGTTGGCGCTACATGCATATACCTTTAGATCCCCAGATCAAAAAGAGCTGAAAGTCGTGTTTTGAAGAGTACAATCTTGCCTTAAACATGATAATTTTGAATGGAGACAGTACACAGCACGAAACTGCCCTGAACACTTGCAAAATGGACTGGATATTTTTTCTGTCTCTGCCATAACAAATTTTATCTATCATATAATGTTAACTTTCATTTCTTTTCTAACTTTTAACTTATATAGTAATGCAGTTGATTACATTTAATGTTGACAAGAGATCATCTGAGCTTGAACTGAGCCATACAGTGATGGCTTGTTACTGCAGGTGTTAATTATTATTGCCATTTGTAGCAAAAAGGAAAAAAAATACAAGTTAAACACTGGTTAGAAAATGTTTATATATATCAACAGCATATCACAATGCATGTTTTCCGTACATACAAGCGTGTCTTCGGTACTTTGCCCCATGTTTTAGGTAACTGTCTGTGTTTTCGGTAATTCGTAGTACCCAGACCAATTAATATTGTGAATGATTTGTTGATCATATATATCGCATACATTATGTTTGTTTTTAGGTAGATAGATCTTTGTGTTACTTGATGTACATGCATATATTATTTGTCACGCAACAGTGGCTTTCGCCATTATTTTGGCTCTACGGCCGAGTCGGATATCTTTAAGCTTCTTTGGCCTTGCTAATACTATAATAATTAATAACTTAATAAGGAATAGAATTATTGTACATAGATTATACATTTAAATATACTTTTCTACGTCATTACTACTTGATAATAAAAAATACAGAATCTTGTTATCCCCTCTCTCTCCCTGCACACACACACACAAACACATGTACACACACCTACAGTAACCTCTAAGTCTTACGACTTTACGTTACTGCACTGACGGTACCCTGCACTGACATACCTGCACTTTGTATGATTTAACCCTGCATTGACGCTTGGATATTTGCATTTATAACTCTTATTCATCCAAGTATGGTGAATCGCTGTACACGGCCACATCTACAGGTACTTCACTTTTACGAGACGGCTTAGATTGTTTGTTCATGTAGTTCGCCCCGTACTGCAGTGATAGGGCCATTTTCTACGATGTACCCGGAAGTGATAAATCTCGTAAAGTCTCGGAGGTCACATGACGAGACTTACCGACCCTGATACTTTGTTGATATTAGCTATTTTCAAATTGCCGTTATTTCTCTATTTCTACTCCATATGAGATGAAATTTAAGAAACTTAAAGGAAACAAAATGAATATTCTAATGATATGATTTTGATTTATATATTAAAAATATTTCTCGATAAATTATTGATATAAAACTGCAAAAAACGCATTTTGATGAATTTGAACTTAGTCATTTGCAATGGCCTCACTAGCATTATGCATTACTCAGCAACATAAGTGTATGTTATATAGCCAATAGTGGCAGGCTCAATAAAAATCTAACCATTTTGAAACTGTTCATTTGTTAATTATATTTTCATCATCTCTACTTAAGCCGGCGTGGCCTAGTGGATAAGGTGCTCAGCTTGTGATCGAGAGTTCCCGGGTTCATCTGTCCATTTCTCACCTAACCCCTGTATCTTACGTATTAAAATATATAGACATTGTATTTTGTCAGTCCATTAATGAAATTGCAAATACAGTCGAACTTCGATATGTTCAACACTGATATCTCGAATACCCGGGATATCTCGAAGTCGAACGTTGGTCCCCAAAAAAATCCTTCATATTATGATTAAATTCACCCCGGATGTGTCGAACACTGATATGTCGAATACCATGCTTATCTCGAATACATTTTCAGGTCCCGAAGTTCTTATTTACCCAGTTTATCTCGAAGTTGGCTTCTTTTTCCCCGCGGCGTCTTTCTTAGTTGACAGATCGCGCGCACGGTTTCGGGTCTGATCAATTGATCGTGTCGGTGTACAATGTAGAAAGCCGCTGTAATTACATAATCGATCGAGTCCACCCATACCTTGTTATTTATACTAATGGTTACCTCGTGATGATAGCTTATTAAATTTGACCTTGCAATTAAGAAAATAACATAAACTCAGCTTTTCATACCTGCATTTATTTAAAGAAATTTCTTGACATTGTTCATTAATCTATTTTTATTTCGTATCCATGAGTATGTCTGTGTATTTTATGCAAAGTAATAGTAGCTTGATGTGTTTTGAATAAAATAAAATTATGACAAGTTTCTTCCCCTCGTCTCATGCATCGGTCCGTCCTTGGTTTTAAGTATAGTATAAGACAGTTATGTCCAGTATTGAATTTAACATTCAAATTCACTGAGAAGCAATCGTGACGTTTTCAGTTTTGGAGTATATTCTCTTTATATATTTATAAATTAAAGATATGATGAGATTTAGATTAATTATATTGTGTAGCTATGTAGATTAATGCGTATTTCTTGATAAATACATCACGTACTACAACAATCTCACGTGTTAAATGTACCGGCGTATGTTTATAATGTTAACAACTTCAAAATTTGTGATCCTAAACTCGAAATTTGGATATCTCGAACTACGGATATCTCGAAGTATTTTCCACGGTCCCTCCGACTTCGAGATATCGAGGTTTGACTGTACATACTTCTATGAAGTTTTCATCACCAAACAATGTTGATCATATCATTGACATAAAGGGGAAAGTCTCTGAAATCCAAATATGGAATAACTGAATCACTTATTGAACTCTTCCAGTTTGTGAAAAAGAATTCAGTATATTTTTTGATGAAATGAATTAAAATGTAAGATAATGAGATCGGAGTGAAATTTTAAATGAAAAACTCAAAAATTACATGAACGTCATCTCACAACCTTACCCATGGATGCAATACAAGGCAATTGTATGATACAATAATACAGAAAACTGACATTATACACGTGGGCGCTACCTAGAGTAAAAATCAGGTACATGAACACTTGTGAAAAAGCGGTCATATCAGACATCTTTCAGAATCGTCATGAAATGCCAGAAAGATATATCTTCTACTTGTTTGCTCATGTAAATGTATTCTGTGAATGAAGTCTTGCGCACTGAAACGCAACATTCACGAGGTGATCTATCCTCTCGTTGTGAATTTGGCCGTTAACTTAATGATCAGCTTTACCCTTATAATGAATATAATTATTTCCACAACATTTCAAAAGATCAATGGTGTCTGCAAGGTACCGATTCGAGTAAAGCTAATGATCGTCTGACGTCTATTAATTCAGACAGCTCAAATATAAAAGAGAAATTATTCCTTTTCGTATTCCATTTATGAAATAGCTAAGACAAAACTTTGCAGAAAATAGATAGCCATTTCTATGTGTCGGTACTGATCCGAATGATATACTCAAAGTATTTAATCCTTAATTATATCTCAATATATATTTCAATAGAAATAGATATATTCATCTCGTGGTGAGAGATTCCGTTATATTTTAATTTATTAAGGTTCATAATCACACAATGCCATCTAAAACGGCATAGCTATTGCTATGACGACCAACTATAACGTAAAATACATTTGTGTTGTTATGTTTTTATCACATTTTGTCATTAAATGCTTAACATGGATTGAATCTTCATATGTTGAATGTGATTGATGTTTAAGGAGAGGGCTTTTATAGTATTCTTTTAACTTACGTCTAACTAATCATCATAAAGGTGAAGATTGAAAAAAGATCAGTCTCGGGCTGGATGAATCATCATATTTGTTGATTCATCCAAACCTCGACTGATCTTTTTCTGTCTGAAACTCAAACTAGTGCTAGATTCTTTTAGTCCCTATATTCTATGGACTTTGAGATGCGGTTAACTGTTCGGTACTTTATTTCTGTTTACTTTCGTATACCTCCATGCATTTTACCTTCATCCAAGATTGATATCACTGCAAACTTTTTTGTGGCACCACAGTAGTTTAATCGGTTATTCGCTTGGTACCCATATCTTGTCTGTCTAGCGAGACAATTACACTCATGGTCTTGTGTCATAGTAAATACATGTAAATGATTCGGTACTGGGCCATGTCGGTATGTTGCATAGGTCTTTCGTAACAGTGTATTTTATCGAAAGTATTTCATATGGAGTGTATTTTTATCGTACCAGCAATTCAAATTTTGATAGTATTTATATTATTTACCGTCAGAATTTATTGTAGAGGTGTATGAAATATTAGCATTTCTTTAAAAGATATTCTTATTTGACGATAACATATTTATTTGGCATATAGTATGGTGTAGTAAAGATGATATAGTATAATATAGTAGAATTACCTGTCAGTGATATCAATGTGTGCTTCTCATCGAAATGGAACTAGCTATCGAAACAGTTCGATTAAAATATGACAGTATCGCAGTAATAAATGGATTTATACTAAACATCTTTCATGGAAATAAAAATATATTAACAATTGTTCACGTCTTTATATCTTTCGTCACTAGAAACAATGACCATATTGACCATAGGTTACAATTTTGTGCTACAGCGCCAGCTTGAGTTGACCACAGCATTCATCTATATATTATATTTCCTCGATCCAGTGTCAAATATTGACGACATATGTTCTTCTTCGTGTATCAATCAAGCGCAAATTCTATATCTTTAGATTATGTTAATATATTTCCGGGAATAAAAATGATCACTGACTTGATGCTTTAAGAAATGAATCTTTTTTTTTTTTTCGTTGGATGGCGGTATACCCTGAAAAAAGACGGAAATCTGCATTATTGCACATAGCGCATGATGTATATTTTTCCGTTCTTTTTTCGTGGTATACCTCCATCCAACGAGAAACAAATAATATTCATTCCTTAAAATTTAATTCCTTTCAAACATGTTTATATTCTCAGAAATTGGTAGACAAGTCTGCACTATTTCTCAACATTTATAAATTTCTGCTGCCGTGGTGTGAATATTGACGTCACAGTTACGAAACTGTGGGAACATTCGTCGTTAGAGAAAAACATTCTTGAATGAGTTATACCACTAATTTTTAAACTAATCAAAATACGTGCGTGTTACGGGGGACGCTCACTCCTCCCGGGCACCTGGTCTCACCTCTGAATTTCAGGGGTCCGTGAATGTCCCCTGTGGTACATTGTTGTTAGTGCCATAGTCATGTGACACCAGTTACTTTCGTATTTTGCATGAATGTCACACTTATTCCCTTTGCAGTGTGGAGCTCGTAAAAAAGTTCCCCGCGGAGGGTTTGACTTAAGTGTTATTATACCTTTTTCCTGATGTTATGTGGCTTTGACACTTTCTATATAATGTTCACATTCATTTATATATGTTATACAGTGTTGAATTATAGTTGTTTCGTCTGTGTTTAATGACATTCGCGGCGGGTGTGGCTAGCCAAACAGGGGACGCTCACTCCTCCCGGGCACCTGATCTCACCTCTGAATTTCAGGGGTCCGTGAATGTCCACTGTGGTACATTGTTGTTAGTGCCATAGTCATGTGACACCAGTTACTTTCGTATTTTGCTTACATGTAAAATTAAATGATTATGCTATAATCCTGAAAAAATAAATGCATTAGATTCTAAGAGTGAGAAGTACATTTTCCGGACAGCGACCCTTGATTATTTAGGTAATCCCCGACAAATGAAAAGAAATGGCATAGAAGTTGAGCCATGGCTCTTTATTCAATTAACGTATCTTAGGTTAACTTAACTTAAGTTGTCCTCGGATATTGAAAAGGAGTGGTATAAAAGTTGTGAATGACTGTTAATTCAATTAAGTTACCTTAATTGATTGGTCAATTGAGCATAGTGTGATCAGAGATTTTTCAGTAGCAGACAACTCATCTTTGAAATACCCTATATTCGACATTTTCTAGATTTTTATGTAATCAAAAGGAAAACTAGTGACTCTCATGTAAGATGGAAATGACATATCATTACACACCATCACAGACACGTCTGTGGACTCAATTATTTTTCTAATTCTCTAATTGTATGCTTGCTCGTATTTGTTTATTGTAATTTTGACTTTCCGAAAGGAGACGCTTGTTCCCCCTTGCAACCAGTAGCATTATTTTATGTAACTGATCCATTAAATTTCCCACTGATTGTATATAAAATCAGTATACAAATTTCGACATTGTGGTACAGCAATGACCTATTAAAATGGCAAGAAAACAAAGATGATGTGTGATTTACGTCATTGAGCTAAAACCGTAAGGAAAATCGTGAAACTAAAGTATACGAATTGATAGAGCACCTGATGCATGATGGGCAGGTGGCTAAGCATCATAATTAGTAGGTTGCAGGATAGTCAAAGAGACACAGAGAGGGTTACATGGTAGTCAAGAAAATTGACACTGCAGGTTGAAACTTGCACAATGGACGGTTCCTAGGAACTGTAGGTCGTGAGTTGCATACATGGCAGGTGATTATGTAGCGTAATTCTTAAGCTACATGGTGGACAAGAGAATCGGCACTGCATGTCGTGTTCTGCATGATGGACAGGTGACTAGGCATTGTAGGTAATGAGTTGAATGATGGACAGTTGGTTGAATGATATACAGATGACTAATCATTGTAGGTCATTGGTTGAATGATGGGCTGATGACTAGGCATTCTAGGTCATGGGTTGAATAATGGGCAAATGACTAGGCATTGAAGGTCGCGAGTTGAATGGATGCCAGGAGTCTAAGCAACGTGGTTGATGGCCAGAAGATAAGGAAGCGTTGGTCGTGGGTTGCATGACTGTAATATAGAAGTTGCACAGTTGGCTAGGGGTTGCATGATGGCCAGGTGACTAGGCACGGTATATCGCAGGTTGCTTGATTAGACTACGTAAGTCGTCGACTGTATGTTTGTCAAGATATTTAGCATAGTATATCGTTGGTCGCATGGTAAGGTGACTAGGCATCGTAGGTTGTGAGTTCAGCTCCTAGAAACTGTAGATTGTTGGTTGCATAAGGGTCAGGTAACTCGTAAGTCATGGGCTATATGAGAGACAGTTAAGCACTGTATGATGTTGGTTGCATGATTGTCAAGAGTCTAGCACGATAGGTCGCAAGTTTCATGAATGTCCGGTGAAAAGTTACTTTTGTGGGTTGCATGATAGACAGACGACCGAGCATTGTATGTCGTGGGTTACATACTTGTCAGTTGGCTATGTAGCGTATACCGTGGGTTGTATGATTGACTGGTGACTATGTAGCGTATGTAGTGGGTTGTATGATTGTCTGGTGGCTATGTAGCGTATATCGTGGGTTGCATGATTGTCTGGTCACTAGATAGCGTATGTCTTGGGTTACATGATTGTCTGCAACTATGTAGCGTCTTGGGTTGCATCATTTTCTGGCTACGTGGCTATGCAGTGGGAGCATCGTTGTCAGGTGACTAGATAGTGTATGTCGTGGGTTGCATCATTGTGAGGTGACTATATAGCGTATGTCGTGGGTTACCTGATTGTCTAGTGGCTAAGTAGCGTATGTTGTGGGTTGCATCATTGTCAGGTGACTAGATAGCGTATGTCGTGGGTTATATAAATGTCTGATAGCTAAGTAGAGTATGTAGTGGGCTGCATCATTGTCAGAGGACTAGATATCGTATCTCATGGGATACATGATTCTCTGATCACTGTGTAACGTATGTCGTGGGTTGCAAGCTTGTCTGTTGGCTACGTAGAGTATGTCGTGGGTTTCATCATTGTCTTGTGACTAGATAGCGTATGTCGTGGATTACATGATTGTCTGCGACTATGTAGCGTATGTCTTGGGTTGCATAATTTTCTGTTGGCTACATAGTCTATGTAGTGGGTTGCATCATTGTCTGGAGACTATGTAGCGTATGTCGTGGGCTACCGGATTGTCTGGAGGCTACGTAGTCTATGTAGTGGGTTGCATCATTGTCTTGTGAATAGATAGCGAATGTTCTGGGTTACATGATTGTCTGGTGGCTATGTAGCGTATGTCGTAAGCTTCATCATTGTCTTGTGACTAGATAGCGTATGTCGTAGGTTGCATCGTTGTGAGGTGACTAGATATCGTATGTCTTGGGTTACATCATTGTCTGCTGACTACCTAGCGTATGTCGTTGGTTGCATCATTGTAAGGTGACTATATAGCGTATGTCGTGGGTTGAATTATTGTCTAGTGGCTACGTAGCGTATGTCGTGGGTTCCATCATTGTCTGGTGACTACGTAGCGTATGTCGTCGGTTACATCATTGTCTAGTGGCTACGTAGCGTATGTCATGGGTTCCATCATTGTCTGGTGACTACGTAGCGTATGTCGTCGGTTGCTTCATTGTCTTGTGACTAGATAGCGTATGTCGTTGGCTACATGATTGTGTGGTGGCTAGATAGCGGATGTCGTGGGTTACATGTTTCTCTATTGACTACGTAGCGTACGTCGTCGGTTGCATCATTGTCAGGTGACTAGATAGCGTATGTCGTAGGTTGCATCGTTGTGAGGTGACTAGATAGCGTATGTCTTGGGTTACATCATTGTCTGCTGACTACCTAGCGTATGTCGTTGGTTGCATCATTGTGAGGTGACTAGATAGCGTATGTCGTGGGTTGAATTATTGTCTAGTGGCTACGTAGCGTATGTCGTCGGTTACATCATTGTCTAGTGGCTACGTAGCGTATGTCGTGGGTTCCATCATTGTCTGGTGACTACGTAGCGTATGTCGTCGGTTGCATCATTGATTAGATAACGTATGTCGTTGGCTACATGATTGTGTGGTGGCTAGATAGCGGATGTCGTGGGTTAATGTTTCTCTCACTACTTGGTCCAAAAACCCCTGAGAATCCCGTTTTTCACTGCAAAACTCTGCAACACCTTGAAAAACTCTGAAAAACACTGAAGTCTGCCTGAAAAACACTAAAAAACTCTGACAGCCCTGATAAACACTGAAAAACTCTGAAGTCTACCCTGAAAAACTCTGAAAAACACTGACGACCCTGAAAAACTCTGCAAAACTCTGAAAAACTCTGACGCCACTGAAAAACTCTGCAAACCTCTGAAAAACACTGACACCCACTGCGATGCCCTACGGCCGTGCGATAGCGGCCTCGCTTACTTCTATACGGTCCCTTTTATAATATAAGCCCTTAAAATGTTTCGCTGTTATCTATATATGACCTTTAATTAGTATTAAATGTGATGAATTTATAAGCGGGGAATAAGAAAAAATCGCATTTTTTTACTATTTGTCAGAGACTTATTTTAACGATTTTTATAGATAAAATTACTAAGATATCGTTCTTGTTCTGACTTATGTTTTTAAGATGATCTTTACATTTGCAGTTTAATAAATCACATGAATTACGTACAGGACTTTCAAGTGCGATGTAACTTGATTTATTGATCGACTTAAAGAAAGAAAGAAGAATGAAACAAACAAAGAAACGAACGAACAAATAATCTAACTACAGCAGTAGCATGTTACTTAACATCGTTGTTTCATAGAGGTGCATTAAGGGAGGGGGAAATAAGTACAAAATATAGAACAAGACATTTTAAAATTTATTTATTTATTTATTTATTTATTTATTTATTATTTATTTATAATAAAAGCACTATTTTTCCGTACTGTAACATTTCTGCCAGCGGTCTTCCTCGGCGGACTTCATTTATTTATTTATTTATTTTCTTATTTATTTATTATTTATTTATTTATTTAATTATTAATTCATCCGTTTATTTATAATAAGAACATTAAACTTTTCCATACGAAAAAAATACATCAAAATAAATTTAATAAAAATAATAAGATTTTAAAAAATCGATAGACGAAGTTTACAGAAAACGCATAGTTTTAATTGTAAATAGATAAATAAATACAGAAAAAAAAAGAAATAATTAATTCTATATATCCCTATCAATCATTCTAATAACACATAATGATTGATGTTTATTTGTACATCTTTTCCAATCTGTGTAAAGAATCCACCCAAATATCGTTATGTTACGACCTTAAGGCCGTTCCCCACTCTCTTTCGAGTTTAAAGGCATTCATGATTAATATTGATAAATCAATATTGCATTCTTCATGAATTAGCGGCCATTCACCGATAAAACGCTGTGAAGTTGCGTTAATTTAATTCTACCAACCCTCCCCCCCCCCCCTTTTTTTTTAAACAGTGTCCAACTTGAGTGAACGAGCATGGCTTTGGGTATGCGTATTTCCTTCTCGCTACAGGCCGTAACGCAGCTACTTATTTAATCCGTATGTAAATTAATGGAACAGAATAGCACATTTTATCACAGCTTTATAAATCTCACATTTCGCATGCATTCTATAATATTGCTATTATCAGAGGAAATGCGGAAGAAATTGAACTTAAATAATTGATGTAGTTTAGTTTATGACATAAAAATAAATCAATGATCGTGTGTAAAACAAATTATTTCACTTTTGAAGAGTGAAAATCAGTTTTTGTCATAAACTTTACAAGTCATTGTTAAAATGACACTTTAATTTTGCCAATAACACAAAATTAACATTGAAATGTATCAACTGGATATGTTTCAACCTGTTACTAAGTATGTTTTGTCCCCTCATACATACGAAGGTACTGTTAATTACGATTCCCAATTTACAGCATGATAGGTAACAAACTATATGAGATTACGAGCGATATTTACCGGGTTAAACAACCGGATGTTTATTACGTAATAGAGTACTGATGACATGTAGAATAAAGGTAAAAAAAAAAAACCAGACATGTCGGATTAAAATAAAGCAATTTCAGACTCCATGCGTGTGCCGTTACTTTAGGATGAAGATATTCTAGTACAATATATATATATATATATATATATATATATATATATATATATATATATATATATATATATATATATATATATATATAAGAGCACAAAAAAGGAAATTGTAACAACATTCACTATTCATAAGTATCGGATCAACCTCAATGAAGGTTAATGCAAATCGCTCGAGAAAAAGGGGTCAATATAAAAGCCCCCTAAAATGTATTTGCATTGACTTACTGGAGGTAATTAGACTAGGTAATAAGAAGTTATAGATAGGAGGACAAAGAAAATAAATAACAGAAATAAATGGGAGTGAAAAACAAATAAGTGATAAAATAAGTAAATACAAAAAAAAAAAAAAAAATTGTCAAGACAAGTGGTAATATTGGATGGCGAGTTACATGACAAGTATAAAGACACGGATTCCTATCGTCTGTCCGTACTAAACCCTACCCAAAAATGGGCATCTCCACAAAAGATACGGTGTTTGGGACAAACAGACGCAGACTGCTCTATTTCATAATATAGGATGCTGGTGTCAATACTTCTTGTTCATCAAAAGGACATCTGACGCTTTGTTTAGACCGCTTATATATATATATATATATATATATATATATATATATATATATATATATATATATATAGATATAAGAGCGAAGGGGCGTGTGTGTGTGTGTGTGTGTGTGGGGGGGGGGGGGGGTATGGTCTCAATTTAAATATACTATATGATCTAAACATCCTACTCGACAATTTACGATTTGGGTTCATAGGTTGTGGCAGATCGAGGTATCTGCTCTAAATATGACACCGTTTGCTTGAATTTATATGTCATTTTGAAAATAAAGGTCAAATACTTTGCTAGTTTTGACTGGACAGGGTATTTTTATGTAAGACTTCTATGTCCCAGTCAACAGGGCGAGCGCCCTTGTATTCGCCATTGCTATACATGACCCTTACTGGATACATTGTTACAATACGTAATAAGGGAGATACAGTAACTGTTCATAGGCGGATCTAGAAATTTTTGAAAGAAAAAAGGGAGGGGGAGGGCACAGTCTCCCATCCATTGAAAAGGGTTGGGGTGCTGTTAGGCGGGCGCCCTTGTATTCGCCATTGCTATACATGACCCTTACTGGATACATTGTTACAATACGTAATAGGCGGGCGGATCCAGAAATTTTTGAAAGAAAAGGGGGAGGGCACAGTCTCCCATTGAAAAGGGCGGGGGGGGGGGGGGGGGGGTGCTGTTAGATAACATCATTTTATTGTATAGAGTTACCTGTAGATTAAGTAGGTAGTGATGTAACAAACGGCAGATACGTTGTTACACTGATATATTGAAACTTATTTGATGCTATTTCAAGCAACATTATGAATACCGAGAGAATATTTAATCACTGAAATATTTTATAGGACAAAATTTACGTATGTCATTCGAATGAAAGAGCAACACGCAGACACGTAAAATTTTCAGTTAAAGAAAGTTATTGTCCTCTGAACTTTGTTATATTACGCTGTTATAATAAGAACAAAGGTTAAATTTGTATATCTTAATTTTGTGTGAAAAGTATTGATAGAGAAAAATGTATTGCGTGTGTGTGTGTGTATGAGAAGGGGGGGGGGGGTGTTTAAACCTAAAGGTCGTCACATGAAAATAAATGGGTATAGTCTCTATAAATGTTGCAACAGAATTGGAATAGAATGCATTGTGTTATTTAAAATAAATGACAAGCGATTTTCTTTGTGATCGATTTGCTGTCAGTAATGGTGTATAAAATTCGCTTTTCGTATAAAATTTATAGGTACTGGTCACATTCAAATATTATTTATTTATTTATTTATTTATTTAATTTATTTATTTATTTATTTATTCACTTTTTTATTTATTATTCAATAATTTATTATTTATTTACTAATTTATAGTTCTGGAGCTTCTTTTTTATATATATTTTTTATTTTTTCTTCACTATTTAAATACACAGTTATGAAACAGTGATATTTACCAGGAATATATGTACATACATTTTCATTTGGAAATACAAATGTATATATAAATCTCGGTAAGAAAAGCTTTTGTATTGTAGTACGCCTCTGCTGGGTTTGTTTGGTTTTGAATAATTCATCAGTAAAATTAAATTTAGAGATTCGTTAAAATAATTTCACTTCAAAACACCGTACAAAAATGCAAGATATGTTTTATTTATTTTCTCTTCCCTTTTTTTTCTAATTCACCACTTATTAACTCATCACATTTTATATACATAAATGCTAATAGGGCTTATAGAAGGGATCGTATAGAAGTACGCGAGGCCGCGATCGCACGGCTGGAGTGGCGTCAGAGTTTTTCAGAGTTTTGCAGAGTTTTTCATGGTCGTCAGTGTTTTTCAGAGTTTTTCAGGGTAGACTTCAGAGTTTTTCAGTGTTTATCAGGGCTGTCAGAGTTTTTCAGTGTTTTTCAGGCAGACTTCAGTGTTTTTCAGAGTTTTTCAGGGTGTTGCAGAGTTTTGCAGTGAAAAACGGGATTTTCAGGGGGTTTTGGACCCAGTTGTGTCTGTTGGCTACGAAGAGTATGTAGTTGGTTGCATCATTGTCTTGTGAATAGATAGCGAATGTTCTGGGTTACATGATTGTCTGGTGGCTATGTAGCGTATCTCATGGGATACATGATTCTCTGAGGACTGTGTAACGTATATTGTGGGTTGCATGCTTTTCTGGTGGCTACAAAGAGTATATCGTGGGTTGTATCATTGTCAGGTGACTAGTTAGCGTATGTCGTTGGTAACATGATTGTCTGGTGGATACGTAGCGTATGTCGTGAGTTGCATCATTGTCTTGTGACCAGATAGCGTATGTCGTGGATTACATCATTGTCTGCGACTATGTAGCGTATGTCTTGGGTTGCATGCTTCTCTGGTGACTACGTAGCGTATGTCGTTGGTTGCATCATTGTCAGGTGACTAGATAATATATGTCGTAGGTTGCATGCTCCTCTGTTGGCTACGTAGCGAATGTCGTCGGTTGCATCATTGTCAGTGAATAGATAGCGTATGTCGTAGGTTGTATGCTCCTCTGGTGGCTACGTAGCGTATGTTGTAGGTTACATCATTGTCAGGTGACTAGATAGCGTATGTCGTGGGTTATATGATTGTCTGCTGACTACATAGCGTATGTCTTTGGTTGCATCATTGTGAGGTGACTAGATAGCGTATGTCGTCGGTTACATGCTTGTCTG
The DNA here is from genome assembly GCA_035048485.1 of Pteria penguin. NCBI lineage: Eukaryota > Metazoa > Mollusca > Bivalvia > Pterioida > Pteriidae > Pteria > Pteria penguin. The sequence continues at coordinate 32,513,895 of CM068591.1, read as the reverse complement.
CTGACTACGTAGCGTATGTTGTGGATTACATCATTATCAGGTGCATAGATAGCGTATGTCGTGGGTAACATGAATGTGTGGTGGCTACGTAGCGTATGTCGTAGGTTACATCATTGTCTAGTGACTACGTAGCGTATGTCGTGGGTTCCATCATTGTCTGGTGACTACGTAGCGTATGTCGTCGGTTGCATCATTGTCTTGTGACTAGATAGCGTATGTCGTTGGCTACATGATTGTGTGGTGGCTAGATAGCGGATGTCGTGGGTTGCATGCTTCTCTGTTGGCTACGTAGAGGATGTCGTGGGTTGCATGATTGTCTTGTGAATAGATAGCGAATGTTCTGGGTTACATGATTGTCTGGTGGCTATGTAGAGTATATCGTGGGTTGTATCATTGTCAGGTGACTAGTTTTCGTATGTCGTTGGTTACATGATTGTCTGGTGGCTACGTAGCGTATGTCGTGAGTTGCATCATTGTCTTGTGACTGGATAGCGTATGTCGTGGATTACATCATTGTCTGCGACTATGTAGTGTATGTATTGGGTTACATGATTGTCTGGTGACTACGTAGCGTATGTCGTTGGTTGCATCATTGTCAGGTGACTAGATAGCGTATGTCGTATGTTGCATGCTTCTCTGTTGGCTACGTATCGTATGTCGTCGGTTGCATCATTGTCAGTGACTAGATAGCGTATGTCGTAGGTTGCATGCTTGTCTGGTGGCTACGTAGCGTATGTTGTAGGTTACATCATTGTCAGGTGACTAGATAGCGTATGTCGTGGGTTATATGATTGTCTGCTGACTACCTAGCGTATGTCGTTGGTTACATCTTTGTCTAGTGGCTACGTAGCGTATGTCGTGGGTTGCGTCATTGTCTGGTGATTACGTATCGTGTATCGTCGGTTGCATCATTGTCAGAGGACTAGACAGCGTATCTCATGTGTTACATGATTCTCTGATCATTGTGTAGCGTATGTCGTGGGTTACATGATTGTCTGGTGACTGCGTAGCGTATGTCGTAGGTTGCATCATTGTCTTGTGACTAGATAGCGTATGTCGTTGGCTACATTATTGTGTGGTGGCTAGATAGCGGATGTCGTGGGTTGCATGCTTCTCTGTTGGCTACATAGAGTATGTCGTCGGTTGCATCATTGTCAGGTGATAAGATACCGTATGTCGTGCATTGCATGCTTGTTTGTTGGCTACGTAGCGTATGTCGTCGGTTGCATTATTGTCAGGTGACTAGATAGCGTATGTCGTGGGTTACGTGATTGTCTGGTGGCTACGTAGAGTATGTAGTGGGTTGCATCATTGTAAGAGGACTAGATAGCGTATGTCGTGGGTTACATGTTTGTCTGTTGACTATGTATCATATGTCGTCGGTTGTATTTTTATCAGGTGACTAGATAGCGTATGTCGTGGGTTGCATCATTATTAGGTGACTAGATATGTCGTAGGTTGTATGATTGTCTGGTGACTAGGTAGGGTATGTCGTGGGTTGCATGGTTGTCAGTAGACTAGGTAGTATATGTCGTGGGTCACATGAATGTCAGGAAGCTAGGAACTGTAAGTTGTCTGGATTGCATAAGGATGATGTGATCAACCACCGTAGGTTTTGCGTTGCATGATGGTCAAGGATCTGGTCACTGTAGTTCACGAGTTGCATTATAATCAAAGGACTAGGTACCGGAGGTCGTGGTTTTCATCATAGACAATTCATCAGGACCAATTTATATTGCTGAGTTTTGTAAATAAATGTGTTTACTGCAATAAATTTCTTTTTTCTTCTATTTCTCCATGGATCTTAACAGATATCCAAGACTCATTTTCAAACGATTTACAATGGACGAGACTTTACCACTTAAATGGCATGAGCAATATACAACTCAAGCGTTGCATAACAAGATTTTAAGACTCATATTGTGACGACATCTGTCAGATACAGTGTACAGGAATTTACACATAGACAACACACCCAATCCAGCAGTTAGGGATGTCTACGTTCCACGTAGTAATATAATATGGCTTATGATCAAATTAGACGCTTCTGAATCCACATGCTTTGATGAAAATAAAACGAGAGCTGATGATTATGTCATTCAACAGTTGTAACGAGTCTGATGGCGTAGTGTCTACTTTAACCCTATTTTATCAATACATCAAAAGACTCCTGAAGAAAATGTTGAACTTTTTTTATCCCATTGCAGTTAATATAGTTACTCTTTGTTAAATATAATTCTTGTTTTGTTTACACACTGAAAATGACATTACGAGAAGATACATGATATAACTGCAAATGTATCAATGGAACAAATGAAAGATAATGAGGAAAGACTTGTGGTTTTTAAATTCTGACACCTGAAATGATTACTTTCGTCACTTAAACTTTTGGTAAAATTGGTTACATTTAGAAGTGATGCTTTGAAATAACATTTAAACAAATCATAAGGAGGCGCACCATTGATGTTTTAAATAATATGAGGAATTTCAATATATGGGAAGATTCTAGCTCTTGGAACATTACAAGCGTCCATGGATATCCTGCAATTCATAAAACGGTCCCAAACAAAATCAAGACTACATATGGGCACATCTTGGCTTTCAATGAATTTTGCTATGAATCATGACATGACAGTAATAGAAACACTTGCCTTTTGAGAATCTTCTATGTTTAGCATTTATGTATTATAAATCCCGAAAACCCAAAGTATACGAAAAAGGAAAACTGTCTTAGTATAGAAATACTTCGACATCGTGATTTGTGTACCTTTTAAATGTACAGGTTTTTATAAACAATTTATGTCAAGAAATAAAATTGAATAATAAGTTTTCCCGTAAGTTAGAATACCTGTTGTACTCTCTTATGTATGTGGAACCTGTATATATAACGATATATTTTATGTATATTTTTCTCTAAGATATGGCATATAAGAAATAAATTGAATTTCACGAAAATACAGAGCATTTGAAAACTATCAAATGAAATAATAATTTAAAGAACGAAATTAAAAGACTTCAAGTAAAAAAATATTTGAAAAAAAGAAAGAAAAGTTACTGACTCAGCCGTATGGAGAAGTCACCACGGAAATATGTATATTTAATGCAATGATATGTAAAACCACTAAAGGATATCACAAAAATGTTTGATTATATTACGGGCCTAGGAAGGCTATTTGATATGACAATTGTCAATCAATAGGTGTGGTTAACCGGTTTACGATCCCACTTTCACACTCACCACAACAGCAGAACAATCAAGCATCACACATAAAAAATATATTGAAATACCAAATATAAGTACCGTAATCAAATGATGAAAATAGGGGATAGAATAGACCAGATAATCTTTTTTCGCATGGTAAAGGCTGAGATATCGAACAGTAATAAAAAATATTTTTTTTAAATATATCCATAATTTAAGACAAATACAGACAATACGATACCTCTCTCTTTAAACAAAAATTACATCCAACAACAGAAATAGTTCTTTGTCTCTATTATTATTTCTGGACTCTACTATATCTGGAATATCGCAATTCCAGTGGTAATGAATACTTTTAGGTCAATTTATGTATTAGAGACACTACAAAAACCAACTTATTTCCGAATATTGACGAAAACATCCGAGAGACTTTCCTAAAAAGGAAAAAAGGCGCGGTTACTTTCCTAATAAGGAAAAAATGAGGCGTGGCTTTAGAAATTTTAGCGGGAAAATTCACAACTGAGCATAAAAAGATGGTTTTAAAAGAAAAGCTGCAACGAACATAATAAAAGAATATGCACATTAAAATATATTCAATTGCAATGCAGTTGTGGTGCCGACTGAGGGCGGTCATTTGAAATGAACATTGATGTGGTTAACAGGTTTACTGACTCAGTTTCCACTCAGCACAGTCCCAATAGAAGTAAGGAACACAGATTTCCAACAATAAATACAAATATTTATGAACTTTCTCATATATTCACAATTGCATAGCTTAATCACTATAGCAATTTACATATCTTTGTGGCTCATCTCTTTTCTTTCATATACTTTAGTGTATTCCTACATCCATTAATTGACCGCTTCGAGCGTATTTGATTTTCCATGAAAAAATATTAGTTGCTGCTCTCAAATGGTAATTGAAGCGTTGAAATGGGTGCAAAGTATTTTCTTATATCTCATTAACTTGAATGATAAGGATATTTAGAACATCAAATCTAATAAAAATCTATAATATCGTACCAATTGAGATTTGCAAATTGAATTTATGTGTTAATATGTCGGCTAGGTCAACTTCAGTGCTTAATGGATGGTAACACACTAAACCAATGTACTTTACGCTTTAACATTCTAACATTCGTGTCATTATCGCTACTATCTGTATGTTCCTTATTTGTTGCATTTACTCTAGATATTTAAATCCAAAATTAAGCATCTTACCTCGGGAACAAATTGGTCCTAGGTCGTCGCGATGGATATTAAATCAGAAGATCACCAAACCAGCTTGTCAGAAAAAAATATCAGTTTATCTGTCTGGACATATGGTCACATCCCATTTTGGAATTGCAATTGTTTTCACCAAGACTATAATAACCAAATTTTCAGTGTTTAAACTGAATTTGGAATATCGCACATTAAATGGTACCTTCGATTCCTTTGATGAGAGAGTGTAAACTTTGGCCCCGTACTATGATATGTATTGTAAATTAAAAACCTTTTTTTGCGTTAAAATGGACATTTGTATAATTTTAAAGAAAAAAAGACATCTGACTCAGCTGTATGACAAATGTCGGCAATTACCGGCAGAGCAAGCAATAATAAGCACATAAAAAGATACCAAAAAGGGTCCACATTCCTACTCATAAGAGACCCACCTTCCCACTCACCACAGGCTTACCTTCCCACTCACCACAAAAGCTGTACATTACATATTAGATCATATGTTCGTGAATTTTTATAAGCCATTTTATAACGCCTGTCTTTGACAGGACGTATTATTGTGTTATCTGTCTGTGCAGACCTTGTTAGCAAGCACAGACCAAACCATTGGGGTTAAAACTGTCAAACTTAACATGTTTACACCTTTTGCCAAGACAAACACGCCTATTGTTTTTTCGAGGTCAGAAGTCAAGGTCGCAGTACTGCTTAGTAGGGAACCCTTGTAGACAGGATACAGCCAAACCCGTTGGAGCTAGGACTGTCAAACTTGGTACACTTACATGTACTCCTCGTGCCTCTCTCATTATTTTTCAAGGTCAAAATTGAAGGTCGTAGTACTATTTGGTTAGAGAACCTTGTAGGAAGGATACAGAATGAACTATTGGAGATGGAACAATTTAACTTGATATGCGTACTCTATATGCAAGACTGAGGACACCTATTTTTTAAGGTTATACAGTAACTTTTAAAAAAGTAAACTTTTGTAGACAAGGCTATTAGTTATTATCACTTGACAATTTGTTTCTTGTGGCATGAGGATGATCCATATTGATTTTCAATATCAAGGTCAAAGGTCAATGTCATTTTGGGGGCAAAAATAACAAATGTTTTAGAATGCTACTTGTAAACAAGGTAAATGCCAAACTGTTTATGCTAGAACTTTTAAACTTTGCACACTCATTTTTTATGACGGGAATTTGAGCCCTATTGATTTTCAATGTCTCATCTGCAAAGTCAAAGTTACAGTGCTTATGTCAGTTAGATTCTTGTCCATGTATTACCTTCTTACATCTTGCGTGGATTTGAATATTATTTCACAGAATTTCACAAAAGTATGGCCTGACCTTGACATAAAGGTTACATCTATAAAGTTAAGATCACTATGCATATGATAGTAAATTATTATTTTTTTTTTTTTGCCATGATTCTTTAATCTTTAAACGTGAATTTGAATAATATTTCACAGAATTGTTTCCCATGACCAACGTGTGTCTTGACTTTGAACCAAGGTTATATCTGCAAGATCAAGGTAACACTGCATATGATCGGAGACTCTTTGTCTGGTCCATAACTTTGGACCCCTCGTACGCATTTGAATAATTGATGCCCAGAGCCAAAAGGACAAAGGGAAAATGTTTCATACATTAAAATTTTATCGCTTCAAACTAAGAGATGGACGTATTATGCCACGCAAAGCGTTGCTCTTATTCAATATAAGTCTGACAATAACTATTAAAAAACTATTATTCTGGTCATTCAACTATGTTTTCAAGGAAGTTGAAATGAGAGGTGAGATCAGGTGCCTTAGAGAAGATATTATCTCCCATTTGACTACCTAAACAGGCTACACAAATAAATTAATTCTATACTACATATATGAGGTGAATATAGAACGCTTGGCACATTCCCCCTCGCTGATGTTAAAATAATATGACTCAGAAATCTCTTTTTTCAAATTACGTTACCGAGAATAACCGCTGTCGGAAAACTGTATTTTGAATCTATTGATAGAAGAAATGACATTACCCTAATCAAAATCCACACATGCAATAATTATCAAAACCTCGGAATGTTCGAAGATTGAAGATTTTAATCTTGGTAATTTACTTTGCCGTAGACACAATTCTTATTTCATTTTTCTCTGAATGAGCTGAATTTACTTTGATTTAACAAAATGTTATATCAGATATATTTAATCATGTCTGCCCACTAAAAAGTCTTTGGCTGTTAGCTTTAATGAAATGGATTAATAATGATCTATCTTCAGTCAGCAAAAACATAGACGATGAAAAGTGGAAACAATGAAACGAATGAAAATATTATTTGTTCGACAAAATGTCTATGGCAGATAGAAATGGAGACAAGTTAAATGGTGTTAGATTTACACTTAAGTTTATATGATATTTTCTGATCCCTTTGCCACAGAATTGATTATTATCAAATTTCCTGGAAGAAATGTTACAGAGAATGTATTCCCCGTCGAATGCTCTTCATTGATTGTTCCCTCTCGACATTGATTTAAGCAACATACATTTCTTCTGCTTTGGAATTGCTTCCATTTATGAAAAGAAATATTATGAAATATTACTTTCATACTTAAATGTATCAAAGAAATTAAATAAAAATGAGGAAACCTATAATACAACAGTGAAATTTGATATTTTACCGAATCATCAAAATCTTTAAATTTTTATGTAAATGTAAGAAATTACATGTTATCATTAAAGTTTTTTCTATGTATCTTGTTTTGTTATGAGAATGCATGTACCACTCTTTCGCCAGGATGCATTCTTTTATTTTCATTCAATCCTTTTATCCCAAATATACGTTAATAACGTTTTCAGATAAAATTAAATGCCAGATTATTGCGGCACACACAAAAGAAAACAAAGAGCTTAAAAACTATATCGTGAGCGCTGGCTGGCATATTGTTTAATTTCCGAGTTGGGAGGCGCACATGACTGGCGCATGTAATTACAATGTATGTGATTTCCCTGCTCCTTTTATTTCGCATATGTTCCGGTGACAGGATTGTTACATAATTTTTAATAAAAATCCGGGGTAGTGGCAGGGAAACGACACTGAGTCTGACAAAACTTTATTCCTCTTCAAAATTAGAATAGGACATACAATTCTTCCTATTGCGTTTCCAACAATAAATGTTATTGTAATTAAGATTACACCACTCCTTATGCAAGGGTAATCCTGTTTAGAATTCCAATAAACGTGAAGGAGACTGGTGCTTTCTTACTGTTGCGCTGACGGCAACACAGCTTGATGGAAATTCATAGGCCTCTAGGTATCACTGCTGAGACAAGTTGCTAAAAAGGAAAATATTATATATAGTATGTCTCGTGATCTAGATGGCTGAACGAAAACATGAATTCAGGCCTATTTCGACCATTTTGATCTCGAAAGCCATTGGAGTTCAATTTGATTTGTACTGAACGTCTGAACGATAGTGAGTGTTGGTACTAGCAATCTTAAGCAGGAGGTCTTTACTCTTTCCCCGGGCACCTGATTTCCCTCCCATTTGTTCCTTAAATAGATGTCTTTTTTGTTTGTTTGTGTATTTGATTTTATACATCATCTTACCATTTAATTTTCATGGCAAAAAGTAGTCATCAATATAATACATATATATCATAATGTATCTCTGTGTGATTTAAAACAAACGTAGTAACGATGTGATACCAAGTACCTGGGAGGAAAATAGCTAGTGAATATCCGAAATTTCCCGTGAATATCCAACATGTCGACACACAGATATATTTCAAAGCATCACGCATTAATCGGTTGAGGTTTAACAACGTCTAGAAAACGTCACAGTCAATCACATCACATTTTCCAGATTTACATCGTTTGGATTAAGAGTTAATGCTATAGAGATGTAGTTTTGCATAAATTTTCGTGGGTGTCACCATTTATGCATGATGGGATTTTGCGTAGGTGTGTTAATGATGAATAGGATAGAGAGATACGAGAAATGAGTTTTATTCGTAAACAAAAATATGAGTTGATTGGAATTTGAATCTGGTGAATTAAGTGTTAAGTGTTTCTTACTTTTACTTTTATATAGCTAAACCGGAATCTGAAGGTCCCAATTTAAGTAATGGTCAGTTTGAGGCGGCAGGCAGTTGATTTCCAGGATAAGGATGGAAGTTTAAGATATCTCTTTATTCATGATAATATTGATTATAATATTATTTATATGGTGTTTTAGATAAAGAAAACGGTCAGAGATTTCTCGCTGCAACGAGAGGGTCCGTTGCAAAGGTAGAAATTTCTATGCGATGCATCAGGCAGACGCCGTCACCGTATCGTAAAATAATTGTGGAGTGACGTAAAACATTTATTAATTAATCAATCAATCAACAATCGGGTTTGTAATTGTTTAACTGCCATTAACTATATGTCAATGAAATTGATACATACATGTACTTAAACACAGGAAAAATGAAAATATAAACCGATATGTGAAATATTTTATCAAATTTATTGGTACAAGATATAGGTCGAATTTCTGAATGATAAAGTTCTTCACAAGCACGTGCCGGATATGACATCAACTTATAACAGTAAGAGTCAGTGTGTAGCCGACCGGGAGGGCACAATATAGTATTTCCGATTTCTCTTCGTCATACTCAGTATATGATGTACCATAGTATAATCGTTGTGTCAATCATTCATATAAAATGAACTGAGAATTTAATGCAACATTAAAATCTAGATACAAATCACAAAATGTACCAATGAACCATCCGTGCTATGTTGTTGATGAACTGGTGCCCCTGGTAATTAATCCACACTTTGGAATCACTATAACCTTCCACCCTCGTCACGTATGGGGTAGAAATCGGATCTGGCCGAGTGGGAAAGTCTGCCAGTGTACATGTCGAGTGTGAAATAACATTTTTTTTTTTTTACTATTTTTACGGGTTCCTTCACACAAAAAATACTTTCTGAAAATATGTTAAGGTGCAGAGCAGTGGTCAATAAGCAACTTTTAAAAAGCAAAACAAAAAAGAGCATTTCGGCAATCATGGACTACTGGAAGAATGAGATGGTATCAGGTGTGATGGAGGAGGTAACATCCCCTGCTGACCGATCATACCTCCGTGGTGATATTGGATCAACAGGCAGTAGTATACAGTTAATGGTTATCCATCCCTAAGACAATTCTAGTGAAAAATATGTCCTTTTTAATTTTTTTTTTTTTGAAGAATATATGACATAAATAAATTGGTGGTTTTCAAACACTTCCTACCCCTATTTGTTTACGTTTGAGCAAGACATCAAATTGTGCAGTCTTGACATGTTTCATTCATATCATATTTGGGTAATGTTTTAGTCAAACATTTCATCTAATAGATTGCATTTTACTGGCAATTTTATGTAAATCAGCAGATTATAAACACTTCTTATTTGTAGTATAATATCTTTCCTTCAATGTTCATTATCAATTTTAGAATATCTTATAGACATGATGAGAGAACAGACTGTCTTGCATCACTGGTTGCTAAAATTATACCACGTACATATGCATAAAAATCTGATACTTAGGAGTGCTGATAATGTATGTGTAAATCTCATTTCCTTGATTTATTTTTATTCTACAATACCATATGTATATATCCAGGTTAGATTTCGTGCAAAATAAGATTTTGTTACCCTAAACCCCCCCCCCTTTTTTTTGTCCCCAATGTATCGTAAAAACAATGAGAGGGCAGCTCTTATAGAGACGAGTCATATGTATTGTTCATAATTTTACACGGCTCTCTTTCTACAATATCAGATGTTTCTATGAACATAATCATTTTATATAACCATGCTGAATTTAAAAATAAGCTCTATATGATTTGGCAGACTAAATTATAATAAATCAAAAATATGTTTGAGACCTACGGTTTTACATTCCTTTTGTTACTACTATGATATACAAGTTTTTACGAAGACAAATCCACAAAGTTTTATTTCCCTCATCCCCAGCGAGGTCGATATGCCCTCGAGACCTGGCACGCCATGTGGTCAGACCTGAGAGAGGCGGAATTCTCATATTGACCTCGCTGTGAGTTATTTACTTTGTTATTACACCGACAATTCGGGACAAAAAGCAGGAGCCAATTTCATCAAACGGCGTAACTCTTGGCGTAGGCTTAGTGGGGCGAAAATACCCGACTAGAATAAATTTTCCAACTTTTCGCACTTCACCAAACGGCATAACTCAAGAGTAGATTTAGCCGAAGCTCTACGCCAACATCCTAGCTCAACTAAGTGTTGGCGTAATTCAATATAATAACTACTCGCCTTCTATAATGCACTATCCATTTAACCAGAAACATAGTTTGCCTTACATAAATTTGCTAATATTATTTTTATCGGGACGCGAGGGGGCAAGGGGGGGGGGGGGGTAGTCATCTTGGACATTAATACACCTCTAGACTCAATACTAAATTGACAAAGGGGAGGAAGGATTCTCTTTTTATTGCATCGCAGTACGTGATCCGCTTGACTCCATAGATCCTTATAGGTGTGTGCATATATCTAATTATCGGGATAGTTTAACCTCTTTCATTTGATGACGTATTTTCAAGTATTACATACCATTTCTTGACATCACTGTGAGTTTACAAGAGCATTGTGTGTAAATGTAAGTGTGTGCTCCAAAATAACTGTATTTCAATTGATAAATTAATATTTCAATATGCTATTGTGCTGCGTAAAATTAGTCAACACGCTAGCTGGACCCGTACTTACTTATACACATCCGTTGTTAAAACACATATTTCGTTGAACTAAGAATGCACACAAGTAGACTTACGCCAGTGGCGTAGGATTTAGTTTGTCGAGCATTCACACTTGTTGTGTAAAGGGGCTTCAGGTGTAATTACACACACATAAGAGTATTTACTAAAATTTGTAATAAATTAATGAATGTTATCTAATTTTTGTTTTCTATTTAGTTTTTAAATAGTTTTTTTTTAACCGAGTCTGCCATATTGTTTTTTTTTTCATAAAGAGGCTATTTTAGCGGTCATTAATACTAATGACCGGTCATTATTACATTTGGGGATTATTTATTAATCGCTTGGCAACAATTGAGATCATCAGTTGATTATAATGTTGATTGAACAACATATCAAATTTCGAGAATCTCATTGAAAATATGATTAATAGGTTTAATGGACGCTGTTTGGCGGAAAAAACATTAAAAACAAAGTAAAACTCTAATAAAAAAATTTGACACTACTTTTGAACCTCACTTATTTACCTTTTGTGAGAGTTACTCTCATGGAAATAAGAGAGCTGTTGGCATAATGAATTAAATACAATAAAAATAGACAAATCCTGGTACAATTATCTCAAAATTATCATTAAAAAGAGATACATGTAGGAAAAAAGTTATTTTTCTGGGAAAAGCAGATATCCCCAATTTTCTAGGGAAACCGGCATTAACTGTGATTAAATATCATTTCACGATCATATGAGGATTAAGTCTATATTAGGAACACTCCAACTTATTTTTCAGAGAACCTCGATTCGTTCTTGGGGTTTGCTCAAATAATATATCAATTCTTTGCCACTTTAATATAATTATTTTGTTTTATAGGTTTCTGGGCATTTAGGAGATTTTTGACTGATTGCATTTACTATTTCTGATGAGTATAGATTTCATGTGTTCATTTTCACGTAGACTGTATATATTATCTTATCAATTTCATTTAATTCTTTTAAATTACGTTGCAAAAGACTCAAATAATTGTTGCAACACGTGTTTGTGTTTCGAAATGCATTGAAAAATTTAGATTTTAAACAAGACAACAAATAAAATTAAACAACAAAAACAAAAAACAAAAACAAAAAAAAAAACCCAAAAAATACCAACCCCCCCCCCCCAAAACCACCCTAAAACAAAAGCAAAAAACGAAACCAAAAAAAAACCCTAAACAAAACAAGGTATATTGATGTGTGTGCTTTATATCGATATAAGTAAAACTTCATCCATGGTAACTGTCAGTTTAATGGCTATAGAAGTGACCTAGTATAAGACGTAGTATCGGTATAACCGTAGTCACAATCAGTAAAAAGTCCTTATGTATTTAGTATAAATGTTGTAATACTGTATTATCACCATACAGACAATCTAACAAGGACTACAATCCAGTTAGTAGACAATCAAATATATGGGGGATTATTTAACCGTAGCTACAATCGGTAAAAAGTAATTAATTATTAGTATAAATGTTGTAGATTTTCAAATGTTTTCTTTGATAGTATTGTGGTTAACGACGCTAATTAAATGACAAGTGTTACATAAACTTACTGTTCTATTTTGGTACCGCACCTTCATTACAGTTTTCTTTTGTCATTTAATTGCTTATCGTAGTTTTCTCCTTAGTTTGCTTGTCCGTAGCGACTTCTGCCATAAAGCTGAGTTAGATGTCTCTCTCTCTCTCTCTCATGTGTGTGTGTGTGTGTGTGTGTGTGTGTGTGTGTGTGTGTGTGTGTGTGTGTTACATTTTAAGCAACTGTTGCACTTCATGAGATATCATACGTTTTTCATCCATCAACTGATGTAAAGAAGAGTTGAGACCAGACCAGCCGACCCCTACCCCCTCCCAACCCCCTTATTATTTTTTCCTTTTTTGTACAGAATCATCATACACTTATTCAGATGTTTTGTGGCTGTATCATTTTACATAATGTTATTCCATTCCTGTTTTATCTTTCTTGTCGCGTCTTTGTGAATTAGGCATTCATTTTTATGCATCTAATGTAGAAAAAGACTTTATGCACCATTATCAAATAAGACACCTCACAGAGAGTGACGTAGTAGCAATGTATGATGTTCTACCGTATCTGTGCATCAGATTTATATGCCACTACATCATTAGTTTGCAGAATCTGCAAGATCATAAATTTAAACACTTTGTACAGCATAGGATAATCCATATTAACAATTATTGCCTTCGCATAAGCTACAACTTGACCTATATTAAAGCTGGACAACTTCCTACATAAGTATCTTAGATCATCAGGAAATAAAGAGGAGGTGTATCAAAATTATGACAAACAACAAATACTCAACAACTTACATCAATATTTAATATGTGTCAACGATACTGACCAGAAATACTTATGAAATCATTGAGTTAAGGTATGTAGCACGTTTATAATCGCATGTAAGGTTATTGTCCAAACATAAGAGTTTTTGTTGTACCTAATATGCCATATTGATGATTCCATTGTTCTACAAACAAAAATGAAAAGGTTTTGGACTTAAAGAGTTCGGAGCAGATTGAATATACTTAATTGTTGAAAATAGCACTGGGTGAAAGACATTTGAATTTGTGCATATGTTTTACAGTTATTATGTTAACTGTTCCGTGGGAGATCTAATCGGCACTGGATTCAAAATTTAAGGCATCAATTTCAGCCCATTAGTTGCTGTAAGACCGGTAGTAAGTGTACGTTTCACATTTTAAACATCACCTAGTGAGGATGTCTGATGACAGATCTAAATCTGTAAAACTGGACAAGTATCACCGTTATCTGCTGGCCAATTGATAAAAACAACCAATATCTATTTGGTGTCACAAAAAAAGAGGTAAAAACTATACATGTCATTCTGCACTATTACAGTTGACGGTAGCTCTAAAATTACATTTGAAATTCATGTGGGATTGATGTACATAATTGCTTTAAAGAGGACGGCAAGATAAACATGACTTCGAAGCCTCACTAACGCGACATCTCGCAGTGTTTACATGCGATAACGCCCGCAATTGTGGCATTCTTTTTCCTCACAATCGCAATAACGTAGTGATAACCATGTTTGAATGTCTGCAACGCTTAATAGATACAAAAAACACTTCAACTAGAAATCTAAAGAAATGAGAAGGATTACAAGATCCTTAGGGTTAATTTAAATTCTCATATATCGAAGTAACAAAACCGGCTGTAATTTTCAAAAGTTGCATACACCAAAGTCTAATGTCTCTCTAAAAAGAGAAATAATCCTTGTCACCTATACATGTTCACTGTCACGTTCGTACTTCATGAATAAGTACTTACATTTCATAATATTTATCTGTCATATCTTAGACGACGCCTAATAATAAAAGGACACATCCAGTTAACGTGAAATCTACATTTAGTATAGATGAAATAGGAGTAATCAGTGATTATAAAGGGACTGTATATGCAAGAAAGCCGTGTACAAAAAGGTCAAAATATAAATAAAAAGTGCTATTGATATCCGATGATTAAAGCGGAGTTAAAACACTACAAATTCATAGATGCTGGTTACGAACAATTGCAAATCCTAAATTGGATGAGACCAGGAACGACCATGGAATGAGCATCTCCTGCTAACTCACTTCACCCGTTACAAATACATTAATCAAGATACCAAGCATAGTATTCACCTTTTACGTTGTACGTTGAAAAAATGCAGCATAATATAAAGTATTAGAGTACCTTTTGTAGCTTATATTTTGGAAGGCGATTTTTCTGTAAATATAGAAGTTTATAAAGGTGCAGATTCCTTTTGTTTCATGGAATTGCGAACTTGCATTCAGTTTATGACCATGTTGATTTATTGAAGAAAATTAACGTAATTAACATTAACCTTATAGATGGAGTCATTGGGCATGTGCATAGTCGCAATAGCTTTATTCTGCACGATGTACTACGTCATTGCTCAAACAGGACCTAAGCATATTTGCACAAAACTAATCACGTGAGTGAATTGTTTCTTCGAATGATAATTATAGTACCTTAACGAAGAATATGACAATATAACTTTAAAATATTCACATACATGTACAATGCAAAATTTGACAGATTTCTCATGCATGCATAGCATTTGTTTTGTTACATTTCGTCTATGGTATATTGTTATTAGTGCCACAGTCATGTAACATCAGTTTCTTTTTATTTTATATAGACGTAGGTTCTTCAGTTAAACTCTTGCTTTTTGGTCGATTTTGTTTTTAGTTTGCTCCTCAAATATAATTTATGCTTTGAATTGCCGTATTTTCAGCTTTGAACACAATGAAAAGAAACAAATTGTCAAAATCTACATATTGTGCACTACATTTATACAAGTATATTTATATTTATTAATGGAAGTTCATGACGATTATATAAAATATATAAGCATCGTTTAATGGAGTTGGATTAAAAGTAATGTTGATCATATTACTACTTATTTGACGGCAGTAGTACTTTCAAAATGAATTTGAAATATTCAAACATCTTAATGAAATGATTGATTCTTTGATTATGGTTTTAAATTACTACATGATTGTTTCACGTATATGTTGACGGCATCCGCTAGATACCTTTGCAACGGACCCACCAGAAGTTGTTAGCTATTTTTCATGTGTCATACTTACCATAACACGGGACATAGGTTTTCACTGTCTGCTCCGAAAGACCAGACACTACTTTGCCCATACCTGTGTCAACTATTCACTCTTCTCTTTAGAGAGCTTCAGACCAGTGCGATTGATATTCACATATACCCTTTAATTGTAGGTTTGAGTCGGCTGACCGCGATCAGTAACTTGTCAGTTCTCTGTCGAAATATGCCGGGTTCGAATCCCGGACTGCTGGAGTCTTTCTTCCTGATGGAACGAGGTCCAGTATCATTGTAGAAGTTGACCCGTAAAAGATTCCTAATTGCTTATGGTTGTTGCCGTGCAGATGTTGAAAACTGTGTGCAATGTATCCAGAAGATGCTGTCGCCATTTGAATGAAAACCGTGTGACAACCAATTTGTAACTAACGTGATGTAATTGTGGCAGACTAGGACATCGGCACAAATAGCTCAGTTGATAGAGCATCTGCCTTATAAGCGGAAGATCCTGGGTTCGAGTCCCGGTCTGGCCAATGATTTTTCAACCTTCCTTCTACAGTTTGGAGGTTCCATCAACTTTCATCAGTTGGCAGGTTGTATGCCACTGTGAGAGGAGGACTTGGTGTGAAGTTTCGGGGAAACCTCAAATTGACAGGGGAGGTGTGTGGCAGACTGGGATATCGGCCCAGATAGCTCAGTTAGTAGAGCATCTATCTTGTCAGCTGAAGATCCTGGGTTCGAGTCCCGGTCTGGCCAATGATTTTTAAACCTTCCTGCTACATAATTATCCTTTTTAACAGAGAGCAGATTCATATCATTGAGTCCTACACTACATCAAAATATGTAAGGCGATGCAGAATTTTCCGTTGCCGGAAAATCAGACAGTAAGTACACAAAATATAGATAAATATTTTCTGTTTCCCGAGGCCTTCCGATGTTCTAACGTATTGGGTATCAGACTTAGTCTTCCGTTGTTCTTTAAACATCAGAAGGACTCGGGATCCATAAGATACATGTAAAACGAAAGATAAAAGAGCTGTAACTACCATAGGTGTGTATATGAATCAGTCGTTTGTATAAAACAGGCAACGTTCCGTTTATAGTAAATGTTCCCCATAAGAAACCATTTTGAATTCAGATGTCATCGTCTCGAGATGCTAACCTTTCACTGTTATTTTAATCCTCTAAAAACATGTTTGGTGTAAGATACACACAAATGTTAAGATTCCATTTATTTCATAATGGGAATTGAAAACTGATTATGTAAACTCCGTTTACCGCATTCAGGTAACCTTTTTTTCATTTTATGATTTCTACAATATATTTAATATTTATCAATACTGGAGACAAATACAGGTAAAAGTTGTGCGTGAAATCAAACCAGAACATTCTTATGTTTTAGTGGTGGCAATTTTCGTAGATTAATGATTTTTACATGTTCGTTGGGACATTATTTAGTATTCTCGCATATGAGACTGAAGTATTCCACCGGAAGTGGGGTGCTATATCACTCGATCTAGCACAAGGCAGCCGCTTACTTGTGACGTCACAGTATTTTACTCGTGATCTCATGCTACTCCATCATATTTTTACGTTTTATGTTAAGAACGAGATAATATAGGAATTAATTTAAAGGTTAATTAGCGAGAAAAAGAATCAAGAATCGTCTCTTGGATCAGACTGAAAAATATGTCTCGGGCAACATGCTCAGACATCCAAACATCGGCGAAAACCTCGGTTTGGATTAGGTCGAAAGATGTCACCCTTCACTGATATCTTTCGATCTGGGGCTCGAGGTGATGCTAGATTCTCATTGGTTTATCCTTTACTATTGGCTATTTCATACCTTGTTTTGCAAATGACAAACAATAAAATTATGTAGACCTTTCTAACAGATTTCCATTAATTAATCTAAATAAGAACTGCTAAGTTTTTTTAATATCTGTCTTATTTGTACAAGATGACTTCTACTTCATTTTCGCTTCGTCTATCTTTTAGATATGCTTTTGTGAGCTTAAATTGAAAATGGACTATTTTATTAATATAGATACATGTTAATGTATAGAAATGTGACCCAGCAGGTCACAAAGAGGATGCAGTTCTGCTGCAACGGATATCATCAAAACAACGGCACGTGTAAAAAAGGTCAGTAACTAGGGATGAAGAAAGATAAGGAAACGTCGATAAATTATAAATGCCTCTTATTTGTATCTAGAGAAACCTTTGTTTTAATTGACTTTTTTTTCTCATTTTCATATATAAGATAAAAATAGAACATGCGCGGATCCAGAAATTTTTGTCAGAGGGGGTCCAACCAAAAACGGTAAATTTTTCTCTTAGACGAGGGGGGTCCAACCCCAAAAATGCCAAAATATGACCTTTTTTTGGAAAAATTTTCGGATTCCCTGGACCCCCCTAACCCCCCCCCCCCTCTGTATCCGCGCATGTAGAATATCAAAACTGAATTCATTAAATGAAGATATACATGTGTACCTAGATAAAATGACTGAAGACTTGTTTGGTATATACCTTTATTCAGAAAAAAAAAATATCAGATTCTTTCTATAAACAATGCAAGTTAATACTAAGGGATATTATTCTAGTAGTCTTAATGCACGCAACATTATCCCTGTCAATATTTTTGTTTTAAAATGTCTATTTATAATATAAATGTAGTCAGTCAACAAATGGATTAAAATATAATCACGTCACGGGAGTATCATCGACAACTATGGGCTAGTTTTAAAATTTGAATGTATTTTATGTATTTCTTACATATATATCTCGTATCCTTGGGACGCGATATCGGAGTGATTCTCAGTGAGGCACTTACACAAGAGTATAATATATTTCGGAGTTTTCTGTGTTCTGTCAAGATTATCAAAATCCATACGTTGAACCCCTTTTGTAGACATTTTATAAAACTGGCAAATTTATTATTTCCAGCATATAAAAGAATGTTTACAAAATGGGGTTCAAATTGGAGATAAACTTAATTTTTTTTCTTTCATTCCCTCTTACATTAGCCATATGTTTCGCAATATGTATTGAGTGCTAACATAGACTTCTGTGTACAAACACAAGTGCGTACATAAATTAACAAGTGCAATATATGATCTCTTTGATAGTGTATGCGTTTTGTACATCAATTTAATATTAATTTATTGTTGTCAAATTGTGCCATATGTTGGGGGGATACAAGGTCCTTTTTAGGATGCATTGACTTTTTAAAGCAATCACTAAAAATTATATACAAACGTATACGCTTTTTTAAAAAAAAAGTGTACATTGTTTGTCCTTGATAATACTCTGTAGTTGTTGTTGTTGTTGTTGTTGTTGTAATCCTCATCATTATCATCACCACCACCACCATCATTATCATCTTCATCATCGTCGTCGTCGTCGTCTTCTTCATCATCATCATCGTCATTATCATCGTTGTCATCGTCGTTTACACAACCACCACCACCACCACCATCATCATCATCATCATCATCATCATTATTTTTTATTGTTGTTGTTGTCGTATATTCTAGACATGGAACTTACTACTAGTATTGCACTCGGCAAAAATCAAAAAGAAAATGCAATGGACTCGATAAACATGGGAACGATGCTGACAGTGCCCATTGTTCTAATTATACTGATGTTTGCCATATCAGTCCTTCTCGTGTATTTACTGTATACAAAGGGAAGGGGGTGTAAAAGGTAAGAAGAATATATTTGGAAATAGATACAAATAAATATAATACAATCCCATTTATCAGAAAATTTCTTTTACCACAAGTAATGGTTTCCTTGATCTGTCACATCAGTTCCTGGCGTAGACACCGGAATATATCAAGATGAACGGTGACATCAGTAGTATATGGTTCATTTCGTTCATTTATTATTTAACGAGGCCGTTCTGGGTAAAAATATCTCAAAACAAGAAAATTGATCTTTTTTTTCGTCAGTGATGAGATGCTAAATAAAAATGATTTTCAGAGAATTGTAAAAAAATTCACCGCTTGGTTCAATTTTGGGGAAAAATCTAAAAATAACACACTATTTTTAACGTTTTGAAATGTCGTAATCAGATATTATGGGAATTAATTTCGATATATTTATGTTGGGTAGATACATTTCGGTTAAACTATGGTGATTTTATAATTTGTTGTTAATTTTTTAATATTATGAATATTTTTAAGACGCCGACTATTTTAACGATTACAATCGATCGGTATGCGCTAAACTTGCGCAGCGCATTAAAACTCGTACCGAGAACGGACTCGTCAAAGAAGAATATCATTGAACTTTGTTGATTATCGCTCTTTGCACGAGATTATTTGGAAACACAAGGCTGTGGAACATAGATGGTGCATCCCAAAAACGGGACATGGAATTAATTTTCAACTTCTGTCTGTCTCTCTCTCTCTCTCTCTCTCTCTCTCTCTCTCTCTGTGTGTGTGTGTGTCTGTCTGTCAAAGACGTATAAATATCTATTATTATTATTGTTGTTGTTGTAGTTGTTGTAGTTGTTTCTCGGATACTGTTTCACTCTCAAGACATATTAAATGATTGAAGAAATAATATTGCAGTAAATTCGCTTCGAAGGTTACCTCATGTTTTACCCTCTTATTCATTTTGCTTTTGTACATATCTCAACACAAAAATGAACTTTAATGTCTTTGCTGGGATAATTTTTTTTGTAGAATTCGAGATATTTGGAAGGAACGACGAATCAACAGTGTCAGTAGTGATACTACGATGGTATCTTCTAGTGGCTTACAGCGTAAGTTTAAAGATTTGTGCTCTATATCCTGAAATTTTGTAGAAGGGGACGGCAGTTTGGATTAGGAACGATTTTTCCTTAAATGGGCTCTTACTATATCTTCACTTATTCTACGTCAAATATGATAAGTAATTCCAGTCGAATTTCAGAGTAAGTCCAGATCCCATTTACTCCTCTTGATGCACGTACACATACATTGACGGATCGATGCAGATAATCGACGTTCAATGGATATTAATAACAAAAATCAAATTTAACTTAATTCTATTTTTTTTTTTATTAATTTTTATGTAAAGTACAGAAGAAGCCTAAACGTGATAAAACGATATCTATTCCCCATGTGTTTCTCATTAAAGAACTTTCATCAAATTTATTTGTACGACGTTTTAAAGTTTTATTTTTCTCTATTAAGCGTAACTGAGTCCATAGAGAGCTGACTTCCTGACAGTATAATGGACCAGAGTTCGAACCCTCACCCCCATCCCGCTCTAACAAACATCCTACAAAATTACCTTAACTCGTCAAGGTCCCATTTTTCGAGACGGGAAAACCCGACATCCCTTCTCACGACAGAGATTGTTCCATAAAAAAATCCTTCATTACCATAACTGAGTCTTTGCATATATCAAACTTTCTGCGCAGTGCATCAGGCAGATGCCGCCAGCAATATAGGCGAAACAATATAACTACATGTAATTTTAACCGGCACCGAAATAAATAATACATAATGCCACATTAAATCTAAGCATCATGGTCTGTAGATGCTGTGTAATTTCTTTACATCTTTTGTAGAAGAAAATTGCCCGGATGATGCCAATCATTACCTCGGCATAGAAAAAGATCCGAATTCAACTGGACTCGGTAGATATGATAAACTGAGAAACGACAACAGAAAAACCAAGAAGATCATCGAAAATGAATATGAAGACATTTCGTTTCACAGAAATTAACTTCACATACATTTCCATTACGATTATAAAGACCATTTTACAAGTATCATTAGATCACGTGATATTTCACAAGTATCGTTAGATCACGTGATATTTCACAAGTATCGTTAGATCACGTGATATTTCACAAGTATCATTAGATCACGTGATATTTCTTAAGTCTCGCTAGATCACGTGATATTTCACAAGTGTCCTATGACATATTTGTAATTTGGGAAATTAAAACATGCATATATGGACTCTAATGCATTGTTTAATTTCCCAAATTACGAATACGTCATAGGACAATTATCACGTGATATTTAATTTTGAAAGTGTTTTGCTTTATAATGCGGCAGCGTAGTGTATCTTATTTTAACATTACACAGAGTGCTCAGGAGGAGATTCTTATGATATATGGGTATATTATTCGGCAACAACACCCCCCCCCCCCCCCGGGCCAAAAAAGTGGGGATTTAACGAAACACAAGCCTGTACAACGACCATTGTCCAATTTGGCATTTGGATGTAATATTGTGAATTCAATTTCTCACAGCTATATTTCTCGATTCCATTATCTATTTGCCAATAACGTTCGCTAACCAGTGGTATTGTTCGCTCTGGCATTGTGCGAGGAGAAGTTCCAAGGATTAAGAACTGACATGGCCTAAATGTCGTGTTATAGCGATAATGGAGAGAAATATATAGGTGACCTACATACTGTGACCTGGAAGCTTCCTCTTACTCTAAATAGACTAAGTAAACGAGAAGAACCGAAAGAGAGATAGACTGTGACAGCCATTTCAGCGGGGAATCCAGGAATTGGGATAAGAGAGGAATTGATACGCAAGAAGTCGAGCTGAAAAGTGGGTCTTTTGCAAAAGTAAAAATTTCTATGCGATACATCAGGCAGATGCCGTCACCACATACGTGAAATAATCGTAGAGTGACGTAAAAAAAAATAATCAATCAATCCGAGTCGATATCCACGCATTTTTGTCATGTAGTGTAAAATTACAAATTAGTTCACGATAAAGTGTTCCGAAGCAAGTCATTTTAATAAAATTTCGGGTGAATTTAGATCCCGGTCCTATTCCATCGTCACGATACGCAGATATAGCAAGAGAGGGTGGAGGATGAGAGCGGTAAACGAGTATATATATACCGAAGAGAATGAACCCGGAAGTGAAAAGAATATATTGTACAGTGGCAGATCAAATTCTGTGCTAGGAAGTCATGTAAAATCTATTTTACTTCAAATAACAAAAGTCTTCCGGGTGTGACCAGACCCCCCCCCCCCCCCACCAAATCCTGGCCTGGACCCTCGTATCCCAGCAATGTTTATAAAAACTACAAAACTACCGCTTGGTGTCTTTAAAGAAAGACTGTCATTAACAACCTATCCTTTCGTGTTTTGTGTTCTGAACCCCCTTCCCTTTACCCTCTCTTTCTCATCCTGGAACCTCGTATTCGGTGCTAATTAGAAAAACCTTAAAGTTCGATCTGTGTCTTTATGGAAAGAGTTCAAAGACTGTCATTTAATGACGGCCCATCCTTTTGTGTTTTCTTAGCTGATGTAAGACTAAAGTAAACGTACGTCAGTACCAGAGCATCCGACTTATAATGAATAACAGTGTCACAATTTAATAGGTGGTGTATGCCACATACTATTGATTTTGTAACAGCTGATTGCATAATATTGATCAGCAAGACGTAGACATGATGTATTTATCTTAATAAATGGTATTAGACATATCAGTCCTCATCTAAGTCACTCATTGATATGTTAAGCATTGGAGTGGAATACAAATATAAAAGGTTCGATTCCGTTCATTTACAATTAAACGTCTCGGTCAAATGATTAAAATATCGCCCTCGTTCCAATTTGCTTTGTATAATTTTTTTTTTTTTCGGAAATGAAACCCCTGTGATATTACTGAACAAATATCCTCTAAACTGGCAAACATCTGTAATACTAAGCCAGTTCTGGAAAAGGGCGAAGAGAAGATAGACAGGTGAGGAGGGTAATGGTAGGACGGCAGACATAATTATGTTATGTGGGAGGAGACAGGGGAAGCAGAGACATATCCTCAGACCGGACCCGCATTGTTTTGATAGTAATATTTGTTTATCTTATCAGATGTGTGGTCAACCTTAACTGAAAGCAAACACCGTAAAGTGCACGATTATCTGTACCTGATAACGCGTACCATACTCAGATTGGGAAATTTATAACATTATGGTTCACCGCAACTTTACCCGTTCTTTTTAAGCTTGCGAGACAGGGATCTCAACGATATTGCTAGGGAAGTCGTACCCAGGAGAAGTCGTATCCAGGAGAATTCGTACCCAAAATGAATGGATACGAGTTCTCCAGAGAACTGCTATTTAGGGTATGATTTTTCCGAAGAACTCGTGCCCGATATTTAATGATGTACTGGATTCGGAAAACTTTGCATTACTAAACTTAGAATTAATGGAAGTAGCCGGCGCGTACCTGGCAGTGAATTCCGGAACATTTTTTAAGGTTTCAGATTGCAAAATCATGGATCTGTATGTGGCATATGTGAAAATAAAAAAGATATTTAAATATTTAATTACATACATGCTTTAAATTCTCAGATTTACAATAAATACGGCACTGGTAGGTTGCATAATTATAATTTATACATAAATACAGAAACCAGTACTCAAAGGAAGTGTAAAGTATCAATATATACAGAGTACAAAACGCAAGTCTAATATATACTTATATTTTATATATAGGGTACGAATTCTCCGGAAAATCCTACTTTGGCCCCGAGCATCCTCTCATATACAGTGCACCGCGCTACTCTTTGTCTTTCACCTCTGTTATCGGCCTGGAACTGTTAAAACAGTTTTACAATATTCTTGTCAAACTGGGGATATTCTCATTTAAAGGTATAATAGAAAAAATCAGTTAACTTTTTGATAAAAGGGCGGCTTTTACATTTGGTTCACTATGTAATAAGTCACTTAAACCATTAATTGGGATGTTCCCCAGTTTTACAAGAATCTTTTCAAAACAGCTTCGAGCCGATAACAGAGGGGGAAAGTGGAGAGTAGCATAGCGTCCTCTGTATGAGGGAAAAGCGGAGAGTAGCATAGCGCCCTCTTTATGATTGTGGGTACGAGCTCTCCAAGGTACGACATCTCCTGGGTGCCATATTTATCTCATGATACCATCCTTTCTCTCCCCCCCCCCCCTTACCAATCTTATTAAAACGCGACTTGTACTCCGTTCCTCTACGATACCCTAGCTCCGTGTACAAGGGGGTATCGTAGGGGAACAGAGTACAAGTCCAGTTTTAATAAGATTCCACCCCTTACAGCCCTAAAGACGTAGGTTGCAGTCCACAAATCGAGATGTTGTGTGCATAGAAACTACACTATTCTTAAAAGAATGTTGCGACTAATTTTAAATTTCAGGGCAATACCTGTAATCATAATGAAAATTAGTCCGGAAAACTATTTGACTTAATTTATTCCTGATGTCCGGGAATCTTTTATGACCTACTTTTATTCCTAAATTTTAATGTAGGTCGCAGCGTACCAATACCGGTGAAATCAATTCCGGTGAAAGGCAAACTGCACATATACAAGTATATCTCTGGGAGGAAAGTTATAAATTTCAGGACAATATCTGTATTCATGATAATAATAATAATAATAATAATAATAATAATAATAATAATAATAATAATAATAATAATAATAATAATGAAATGCAAACCCATTGTCAATCTTTTTGAGAGAAATGTTCACTGTGGCCATTTTTAACAGCGTACATAAGGACGTCCGAAAAACATGACTCAGGACTGTTGGACGGGCAGTATCATAAGAAATACTAAAAAGTAAAACAAAGAGTTCTGCATTTTAAACTTGGAATTATACATGATTGAATCAGCTCTGTCTCTGAAATTGAAAGCTATCGGATGTTTGCCCGGCAGATGTGTGTAAAGCCGGAAACCGTTTCAACGATAATCCAAACACTAAAATTCTCTACAGAACCGCTTCTACGATTGGTTGCCTGTCAGCAGGTCATAATATCAATTAATCACAAATATCTACTTGAATTATATGCATGAAAGTGAAACTTCCTTATAACGTTAAAAAATTACCTTTCAACTGACTTCCTTCACATTCTTCCTTATTAATGCACGTCAGTATTTTTATGAGTACATTTTGTACGTTGTTTTCAGTTATGTAGCCAACTGCATTCTTATTCTTATGGTTTGTAAATGCGAATTAAGTAATAATAATAATGATAATGATGATGCGTAAGTTTCCAGAAAACGCAGGAGCGGATCCAGCCGGGGAGGGGGATGGGCACGTGCCCTCCACCCCCCCCCCCCCCCGGCAGTGCCCGCCGAAGGGGGCACCATAGACTGTTTAGGGTCTTTTTTACTGCATTTCGGTCTTAAATTTCCAAAATTTCGCTGGCTCGCTCCGCTCGCCAGTTATTCTCTCATATTTCTTTCAATCTGCAGTTGAAAAAAAAATCGTTGACCGTTTATGATCCATAACATCTTCCAGAGGGAAACGAAATATATGTGCAATCCAAATTAATATCCAGCGCACAAATGTTCGGCCACTTGGCCACAGGCCAGTAAAATCGTATGGCTACTTGTACATCGTGTAGCAAATGTTACAAATGTTTGAAGCTACGCGCTGTACAAGATGGATTTTACTTATACATACAATTTTACTCAAAGACGTCTTGTACATCGTGTAGCTTCAGTACAAATTTTTGAAACGCTTGTACTAAAGCTACGCGATGTACAAGATGGATTTCACTTATAGCCATTTCTAGAAAAGTTTATTTTCACAACGTATTCTGTATATCCAGTCTCAAATACAGGAGCTTCCGTGGAGGGGGTCTTTGCACCTTCTTTCCCCTACCAAGGATCTACCCTGCATCCACCGGGGACCTATAAGCAGTCCCTAGACCCTGTGCCGAGTTTTACGCCTCCTCCAACTGAAATTCTGGACCCATGCCTGATAAAATTTCCGTGAATTAGAAGAAAAGGGGCCAAATATGGCACACACGATTTTGCAAGATTTTTGTCATATCTTCTCAGGGAAACCCCATCCCCACCTATGGGAGGGAGGGAGGGGTGAACATAATAATTTTTGACCGAAAATATTACGACAGTTTTCTTCCGATTTCAGAGTTATTGCGGAATATTTGAAGTCAACAAAATGTTGATGAATAATGCAAAAAAAAAGAGCACCAGATTGCACCATTTTGCCTCATTTTTGCAAAATTTTCTCGGGGAAGGCTCCCCGAACCCTCACCTATCGGAGGGGCGAACCCCTCCCACACCCTTCCCATTCGGCCATTCGGGCCTCAATTGTGAGGTCCCCCCCCCCGGGCACATGAAGTTCTGGATACGCGCCTGAAACGTGACTGATTTTCACACTTTTATAGTTTTAGCAGACATATATGTGCATACATGTCTCTGGTTTTACAGGTAGAAAAAGGAGTGACCAATTCAATGTGTTTAATTTCTCCGATTTATCATAAATTGCCAAAATATATCCAATTCATGTTGTTTTCATGCCTTTGTTATTCTTACAAATACGCGAATTAATTATTTAATAGTGGCCAAGATAGGCATATGTCATCGAAATCACAATGTCGTGTTAATTAGTTTGTACCTTGAGGGTGGACAAAGGGGTCCCCTGGTGCGCAGATAAACAGCACGAAGAGGTTTTAGTAAAATCTTTCTAAGCATTCCTTTGTTGGGTAGTGTTTCTAGAACTACTTAATTTGCAATCGGGTTTTAAAAGTATACATACAGTTGATTAAAAATTATATATATTCGAGTTTGAATTCGTCATTCATCTGCCAAGAGAGAGAGGTGCACGCCCATTTCCCATTAAAATATTCAAAGTTTAGAGCATTTAACTTATCTATGTGTTCTTTTTCATAGTAAAAATTATTTTTTAGTATTAAGGGTACATAAGACAAAATTTATTCAGGGTCCGCACGCCATGGTGTCATTGTGTGTAAACAAGGACTTATAAACATAATCAACACTGTGTTTATAAGTCCATGGTGTAACTAACATATAAATAGATATATTCGTTATATATCGGAATCCTCTTGTACAATCTGTAATCATCAATTTAATCGTTTAACTGAGCGTTTCAACTGAAAATAAAACATTCTTGTGCACTAAAAGTTCGATTGATTTTACACCATATTTTATCAAAACAAATATAGAAACTTGTGATCTTCCGGGGGCTACGAGCTCTTAATCCATGAGCAGGGAAGTTAAGTTTAAATCATACATCCTTGCTATGAGGAATAGGTCAAATAAAATTATATTATATATTGCTTGATGTTATGAAGTAGATCTAATAGTAAATTTGTATGTGTCCTACAGTGCGAAACATTGGGTGTCTGTTTCTCCTTTTCTCCGACATGTTATCATATAACATTGCGTGTATGTAGGGTTTATTATTTCACCCAAAGTCTAGATTCTATAAGTCGTACTCCTCTTTCCACGCAATTTTGTATCGTAACCGATTACGTTATTTTCTAAGAAATGAATTGCCAACAATTTAATCGAAATGTCTTCACACTGATACGGCTAAAACCGACCACCTACGGAGCGTAACTGCTGCAGATGTTGTCATTTGTCAACGCTACACTGATCTGACTTATGATGGTCACGAGTGACGAACGCAAAATATTTAGCTTAAGCAGGATGTAAAGAACTCAAAGAAATCATTGGCCTATTGTTCTATGTATGTTTTCTTCACTAAAATCATGTCTGCTGTTACCGATTATAATATTCAGCTCGAATTTACTCGTACACTTACGATGTGTAGAACAGTGACCTTTAACCCAGTCACGGGATTATCAGCGATGCTTAGATGACAAGAGTATCGTATATAGTGGGTTGATTTTATGTGATTTTAGAATTGAAGCAGTTCCTAGATTTTACCATGACGAACAGCTTGCCGATTGGATTGATGTTGTTGCCCAGTCTGGGGGCAAACGTTTCCCTGGCAAGAAAAACTTTGATGTAAGTTATATGTATATATTTTAATTCAGTTTATAATATTAAACATAAAATAAAAAGTGAGAAAAAAAGGAAAATTAAAACGATAAAAATAAGATAGTATCTAAAAAAAGTATCGGTGGATTTTCATAATATTTTATTATCTATATACATTCATAAAATTTTGGGTAATGTGTCAAAATTTGCAATGGAGACCAGTGCAATTCTCAGGAGTAAGGCAAAAGTTAAGAAGTGTAAGAACTTGATGGACACCATTTCATTGTTCCGAAGAGATTTCATTGGCAAATAAAAAAAAAAATACCAGGATAAAAATTTGGATTTGATACGTGTTTTATAAGTTTTTGGTATAAATCAATACAATGCTAACTTGAATGAAGTATTGCATCAAAACGGGGCCTATCAAAGCATGTACATTTGTAAAATGCATGGATCTTATTTCAGAAAATCTAGCTAAACTAGAACAATATTGAAATTAAAATTTTAAAAAATTTCATCTATTACCCACCCAATTGTTTTAGTAACGTTAGTGGGAAAACAACAATATTTGTATTTTGCCAGATTTTTTAATTAATTGAAATAAGGAATAATAGAGTTTTCAAATTTAACTGGAGTTACATTTGTGTACTTCCCTTTTCCGGCATCTTTGAGGTATGTGGCCAAACATTTGTGCATAAATTAACCATGATATTGCGTAAGAGTAAGAGATTTCTTTAAACAGTGGAAGTTTTGAAATTGTTATACAATAAAAAGCCATCATACAATGTTAAAATTTTGTCAGAAGTGTGAAAATATAAACAACATTCTCAGAAACATTCAGTACAATTGATATGAATATGAAGCAAAAACCCTACATGTAGCTCCAACTCCAAAATGGCAGAAAATTGAAGTAATTCCAATTGAATTTCATGCATTTGAAAACTATCTATAGTACATGTAATACATGTATGATGTACTGAACTTTTTCATGTTCAATTAAAAAAAACCCCACAGATTTAAAGTAAATAAAATAAATGGTATTGTGTCCCAGTCTTCACAAAAACTCACTACTGTGATGCTCTAGGCTACCATTTATTTCAATGTGGAAGTAGAATTTGATTCGATGATAGCCCAACTGGGCTATGATTACATAATATGCTGAATATGAAATGGAATACAATTAAATCATTTCAAATGTCATATTGTACCGTAATTAGATTTGTCATTTTTTCTCTTTGTTAGTAAATTTTTCCTCGGGCTAGTGAAGTCACTGGCCATTGGTTTCAGGGGGTTTTCATGAAGAGTAGTGACATAGTGTCCATTAACCGGAATGGTGGTGTACATGTATCAACAGAATGGTTGGAATGACCTTTATCTTGTTTTGTTTAAGTATAATAATCAGAAATGATAAGTATCATCATTTACTTCAGTCTATTAGAGTCCTTTTTTTTTTGTTCAGTATCTTTTAAAAGAACAAGAAATTCAGCTTGGATTTCCTCTGACCTATTCATGCAAATTTAATACAA
Organism: Pteria penguin; assembly: GCA_035048485.1. Classification (NCBI taxonomy): domain Eukaryota; kingdom Metazoa; phylum Mollusca; class Bivalvia; order Pterioida; family Pteriidae; genus Pteria; species Pteria penguin. The sequence continues at coordinate 32,483,850 of CM068591.1, read as the reverse complement.
AACCAACCAGTCTCGGGCATGAGTTTTTGCAAAGACTGTATCAACTAAGCAGTATTATGTATGTTATATTGGATCACAACAGCTGTAAGATTGAGTAGTTTTTCTGTAGCGTCTATACCAGTCTTTTTGATGATGTTCAGGAAATAAATTTACTGGTAGCTCTCTGACACTGAGGCTTCCCTACTGGCTTTACAGTGCAGTCGTTGCTTGGATTGCAAAGCAACTCTGGTCTATAAATTGCTGATGTCCGTCAGTTTGTCAATCTGTCTATCTGTCTGTCAACATTTTGGTTATAAAGTTTCTGGTTGAAGCAAAATCTCAACAACTAAGAGGAGTGTAAACATAATACTTCACACATGGGTTCCTAGTATCTAGTAATTTGCTAAATTATGAAATACTCTTTGTATTAAACCCACCACATTTAATAATCAATGTTTGCAAAACTTACTACTCTGACATACCAGTAAATACCAGGTAAAAACCAGGTCAGTCTGATAAAACTTTCACAATTATTTCATTGAAATTTATAGTTTTATCAGACGAAAGTCATGTAAAGTCGAAGTAATTTTCTCCCACCATGTTTATATCTTCCTGTACACACACTGTAAAAAGTTTTGTGAAAAACAATTTTTTTTAATTTATAATAGAATGTTGCAAATATTTGTCCATCTCATCTTATTGTGCTATGACATAATTGGGTTTAGAATGTAGATCTTGTCTACAATCACATGATTTCACTATGAGATAAACGTTATTGTTTCAATCCAAGACAAGAGTGCGTGTGTTCTCAAATCAGACTTGAAACTTTAAATTGTTTAGACCTTGGACTAGATTGAAGTAAGCTTCCTATTGAATGAATGCAGAGCTTTGTTCTTATCAATGCCATGAATTAATCACATGGGGTTGAAATGAAAATTCAGCAAATTATTTGTAGTGCTTCAACTCCAAGTGCTGCAAGTTCAAGAATGATTGAGAAATAAGCCATGTGTGGTAGAGGAGTGTACATGATGTAATTTTAGGCACAGAAATTTGCATAGAATATCACAGATTTATTACATGTACTTGTCACAGAGGTTTAAATTCAATTTAGAATATTCTATATTCTCTTTAAATATGGTATTTTCAATGAGAAATATATCGTTTCTTTAGTACACTTGTACAATTATAATTAATTTAAGTCCTGGTTCCGCCACTGCATTATAAGTATAGTGCGCTTGGAATGTTTAAATATCCAGGGTGTTCGATTCCGTTGTATACCTTTAAATGGTATAATATGCGTTTACATGCATATATATCCTGGTTAAGCTAGTAACTATTTCTTTTAACATGTTTCACCTGTATGTAGATGTATGTGTGAACACTAATCACTGTCCTTGTCCATACTTGTTTGTCCAGTTTAACGTCTTTATATCTAAGTATTTCATTGGATGAAAGAGTTTCTATATCTGGAATGAGAGTTGAAGTTTCGAATGCCTAACCCTTCCTGACATCATTATTAATCAGGTATCAAAGAATCAAAGATACTTGGAACAGTATAGTTAAAGGCATAAAATTTCTTATTATTTTTTTTTTTTAGAGTATTTTTCTAAAACTATTTTCCAGGATTTTACAGATTCAAATTTCAAATTTAATAGTGAAGGGGTCTTTTTTTTTCAATATACTCTGAGAAACTTTGTTACAATAGATGTTGTTTTGTTGGGAAGGGAAATCCCTTAAGAATTTCTTTTATGCCCTGTATACATTTTTAATAAAGATATTTTTTTCTACATGTATCGTTTACTTATCCACCCACTCACCATCCAAGATGGGTGGCATTGCGCAGTACAGCCCAGGTGTTTTACAATTTTTCGAGCTGCCACTATGGGCAGCATCCAGGTGTAGTTTCAATAATTACACAATACACAGTGGATCTCACCAAGGTGTTAAGCACCTGTAAATTTACACCTGAATTCTCACTGTGATTTTGGGTGTTTTTTTCCCCACTCAGTTTGGCGCAATTTCTTCAAGTACCTGGACTGTACTTTACACCACCGTGACCACGTGTACGTCATTTACATCGGTCAGTTGATTTATATGTAGTGGAGGCTGTAGTTTGTAGTATGAATAAAATTTCCTTTAAGAAAGGATGGACAAACAATGGTAAATCCATTATATCAAGTAAATTCCTAATCTTTTTTGAAAAGTTGTTTACTCCGTGATCCATGTTGAATCTGTAGTTTACAGACACTTTGAAGATTATCATTATATAAACAGGATCCTAGGTTCTAATAACTAGATATTACCTGTATGTTGTGAGGTATTCTGGGTTTAAGACATTATTATGTAAGACTATTCTGACTCTTTAAACAAAACTTGTTACAGGACAAGGTCACTGCCAAGGTTATATACGGAGAATGACTTATCAGATGATTTCAGTTTTGTCTTGGAGATAACACTAAAATAAAGTGTATCTGGGAGGGGATTGTCATTCAAGTGCTATGATGTTGTTTTTCAGACCTGTGCAAGATGTTTAAGTACCGGTACTTTCAAAGTTCATTGCCCTTGAAATCAAGATCAAAATGTTTGCCACTGTTGACGATGTATTTTCTTATTTGTAGGTTGTGTAGATGTCATATAGGCAAATAATGCATCAAGTTTAAGTAAACAGTAGGTCTTATGATCCCCCCTCCAAAAAAAAATTGCATTTGACAGATAAAGGGATCTCAGTACATGCATTTAACAACTTCAAAATTCTTGGTATGCAACTTTCAATGAGGTTTCCCTATAATACGCAGCTTTCTTCAGCTTTGTTTTTACTTACACTACATAATACTTATAATCTTTCATAAGAACAAAGAAGGCAATCAAAGTACAAAGGCGAAGAAGCAGAAAGTGATTCACTCAGTATATGTGTGTAAAATTAAATCCAAAAGGCAAAACACCAGCTCATATTCCATCTTATATTCTCCCAATGATGTCATAATCATAGTTCCTCTTAGTCCCAGTCCTCTACCCCTGAGTGGGCATGGCTTAAACATTTACTGATTGAGGTACTTGTCTCGTGACCGAAAAGTCAAGGGTCTGAGACCGGTCGATTTGTTTATCTGTATGCTGTCTTTTGGATGAGGCAGTTAAAATTGAAGCCTGTCACGGTGGACGAGGCACGTAAAAGATTCCTCATTGCATCGGATTGGTCCATTGCAATGGTTTAACCTTCTGTGTATCGCATCAGACAGATGTCTTTCCCATTTTGTAAAACAAGAATCATACTTATACTTCTACTGTGCAAAGAGCTCTGGTAGGAATATTTCATGATATTCAGTCAATAACTTATAAATATTAAACAATATTTAACATAAAGGTTTCAAAATCCTCTTCTGAGTTTAATAGCATTGGTAAAGATTGATCTGGCTTCTATACCGAAAGAATGAATTTTTTAATGTTTTGCTACGCTAGTACAAACATTGTCATAACATTCTTGGTATGTATTCCTGGATCCATTTAGTTCATGTAGTTAGTTTTCGACAGACCATACATCAGATTTGTAGTCTCTATATAAATATTTAAATTGCATAGATTTATTGATGACACTACAAAGCTGAAAGAAAATTTTCAAAATGAAAGGTACTTCGTTTGAATGAAGAAGTTATCCAGGTTTAACAGTTGGTCATCTCTTCAACTAGTTAAAGGTCTGGTTGAATAGGTTGGTAGTCCTTTTGTCCATATTCACATGATTTGATATACAATGTAAGTGGCAATATTGGACAAATGAAATTTTGCAGTCTTATTTTTGTCTCATCACAATGGAAGTTTGAACTTCAAAATGAAAATTCAAGTGAAAATTCCACAGTCCAAGCAGTTAACTTCATTATAATCAAAATTCCAGCAAAAAGGGTTTTGTCCTATATTTCGTTATAAGACCCCTTACATCAATTAGGAATAGAGATGTGTTTATTTGGTTATATGTGGCAAGCTAGGATATCTGCTGAGATAGCTCTTTCAAATGAGCATCTCATGATTATGATAGCCAATGGGTTTTAAATTCAACTTTCATCCTGTCCATTAATTTGACTTTTTAGAGTTGGTGCCCAAGAAAATAATCTTTGATGATGTCATGATGTTATAGGACAACCTTATATTAACAGGGGAGGAATGTGGTAAAATGGGATAGTTTGACTCAAATTGTTAGTGGAACATCTGGGTGTATGGTGACAAAGAGTTAAAATTAGAATCTTCGAGTAGCCAACGTCTTTAAACTATATCAGTTGATTCCTGACATGTACAAGTCATATTTATTCATGTTTGGGTTTGATTTCAGGTACAAAATTTTTATCATCTGCTTCACCTTTTTATGCTACATGAGCTATCATCTGTCCAGAAAACCTCTCAGTGTTGTCAAGGTAACTCATTAAACATTTGTTGTATAATCTCCAGTATGTCAAGGTTATCTATATATATCTTTTTTTAGGTATAAATGACTCACAGTGACTGATTAGGACTCTCTCTTAAGTATTGAAACTTCTAACAAAAACTTTTTCTGTTTAGAAAGACAAATGTATCTCATAGCTTTTAAAATATTAAGAGGATTTAAAATATTAAGCGGATTTAAAATATTAAGAGGATTTAAAATTCAAAAAATCAAATTCGTAGAAGGCTTCTTTAGGTGATATACAAATTAAAGCTGTCCTTTCCCAAAAGAAATACATGTATGCATGTTCTAGACAGAGACTGAACATTCGTAAGATGGCAGTGTCTCACTGTCTGGTCAAAATTTGAATTATTAAATTGGTAAAGATAAAGTATTACTTTTATGCCAGTTTCATTCGAATAGATTGATTTTATTTTCTTTTTTCTGTTCTTGTAGAGTGTTTTACATTATAAGAATTGCTCAAGTGACCACTCCATTCAAGATCATGATAACAGTACCACTTGGTGTGATTGGAAGCCGTTTGGTAAGATCGATTGATTTTTGTTTTATGTCACTTTACCATTATTTCAACGTATACAGAGATGGCACCAAATACACTGCATAGATATTTGTACCTTTGCAATGGTCTCACCCAAAGCAGTGAGGGATCTTTAACATGCCATTCATGTTGTGACGCAGGACCTCGGTTTTTACAGTCTCGTCTGAAAGACAGGCCACCGGTGTACCCATGGCAGAAGTTGAACCTTGGACCTTATGATAATGAGCCAAGCACCTCGCTTACTGAACTGTAGTGGCTTTGTATGATACGATGGCAAATTTGTTGTCATGTATATATTCCATGTCTCCATAGCCTAGTGCTTTAAGGTCAAAGTAAGTGAGAAGATGTACTCTTGTTTGTAATCTGGCCATTGGTGGAAAATATCTGCAGAATGAATTGGTTTTGTAATTTAACATATTCTTACTCCACCAGGTATTTGTTGCTAAGTGCCTCACAAGGATTATTATACAGTAAAACCTGTTTTAGCAGCCACCTCTTTTAAAAGGTCCCCTGTCTATAAAGGTCACATTTTAAATTCCCATTATCTACGTTTTCCTAGATAATAGACCTCTGTATAAAGGTCACCTGTCTATAAAGGCCACTTTTGACTCTTCCCTTAGCTGACCTTAATAGACAGGTTTGACTGTACACCCATGGTGATGGACATAATTTTGATACCCATAGAAAACCACTCATCTTCTGGCTGGGACATGTACACTTAACCTTCTGCAGGTAAATGTACAATGTACATGTTTACTTGACCTCTTGCAGGTACATGTATACTTGACCTCCTGCAGGTTCACTTGACCTCTGTGAGGCAAACTGGATGATCTTTTTTTCATCACAGAATGAAAGAATATATTTGAGGTTTGCTTGGATGAATCTGATTAATGAGTATTTTCTAATGGTTAATGGTTCAAATCCTGTTGCAGCTCACAAGAAATATGTTTGTGAATGAAGTATGTTTTGGATATTAAATAATATCAAGAAATGAAATAACAGGCTGTCATTTATAATTACACATCCTTCTCTTTTTTGAAGAAGGTAACTGGGAAACATGCAGTTCAGCTTTTCAAAAAAATCTTGACCTTACTATCTCTAGTAGTATATTTTGTGTGGGGTGGATTTTTTTGTAGGTCTAGTACACATTGACATGTCACCTTATTTATTTGCTAAGGTGCTGCACGTGAAAGACGTCATAAAATTCTAGATCCAAGTTGATAAGGGGCAGATATAGGTCATTTTGATAAGGTGATTTTTTTTTTGCCTCTGATAGCTCTCTCACTTTCTGCATATATCATGGTGAGGAACAATGTATATACAGGTGACTGCCTCTTTACTGACTATATATCTTCCCATGGTCAATTTATCACGTGAGAAAATAATTAAATTTACAGTTATTGTACATTTTGATGCAACTCCTTTTCCATTTCCTTGCACTACCCAAAACAAACAAGGGCAGATAACTCAGTTCAGCTGTGCAGAATTCTTGACCCTGTTATCTCAAGTAGCATTTGTCGTTGGGATGTTTTTTGTAGACCTGGTGCACATTGAAATGTCACCTTATTTATTTGTTAAAGTGCGACAGGTGAGAGACATCATGAAAACAAATTTCTAGATCCAAATTGATAAGGGGCTGATTTTTTGCCTTGGATAAAAACTCTTTCACCTTTGCTCAGTGCATATATCATTCTGAGGTGTATAAAGATGATTGCTACTTCCTTTACCATATCTTGCCATGGTCAACTGACCACACAAATGAAAAGAAAAAAAATTAACAGTCATTGCACATTTTGTTAACCTTTTCTATTTCCATGCACTACTTAGATAAACATAGGCAGAATCTCAATTTCTTAAAAGTATTTAGAAGTGAGAGAGATTTATAAGCAGGTAGATAGACCCCTTATCCATACTAAGTAGATCTAATTCACATAACAGTGAGCATATAGTAAGTCTTACAGTAAGGTCCCATTTTTTAACCCACCTTTATTTTCTTGGTAAGAAATGCAGGACATAATGACACACTTGACCAGGAAATCTATAAGTGCAATAATATACCACTACTGTAATCTGATGCTGGGTATAGTGGTAAATAATATGTATTGTAATACATTGCAATATTGAAAAAAATATTGTAATTTATTGTCCTCCGCTTTTCACAAAAGCGTGGGGACATTAAATCTCATTGGTCTGTCTGTACGTCTGTCACAAAAACTTTAACCTTGATCATAACTTTTTTTTTTTTTTTTTTTTTTTTTTTTTTTTTTTTTTTTTTTTTTTTTTTTTTTGTAGAAATACATGAATTACAATAGCAAATATCTATAAGTATATGAAAGAAACAATACTATATTATAAATATGCTATGCATAGGAACATGCCCAAATCTATCAACACACATACATACACTCGTACACATACATATACAGCAATTTGTTCGGATTAATATTATTTTAGACATACATATAATCCATTATCACGATTAATATATAAGAACTATTGCTATTCTTCCTTGTTCACAACATAAAACATATTAAGGTGAAAGACAGGTAGAAGAGAGGAAAGGAATAGTCACAGATTAAAGAGAGGAAAGGAGGGAAATGGGGAGGGGGGTCCCAATGTTTTATCTGAAAACTAAATACCTGGAATATACATACATACACGTACATGTAACACATAGATCACAGTAGCACATCATTGATCGAATTTAATAGATATTTCACTGACCAGGTAGTTAGTCTATTCCAAGAGAATATGAAAATATTCCCAATTACTTTGAAAAATATTTGATTGATTTTTCTTACATGCAAGATATTTATTTATCTTATACATATATCTTAAGTACTGTAGAAGTTCAACAAGTGATAAGTTTTTTTCTTGGCATTTTGACCTATATATAAAATATTTGATATACAGAATAATCATATTTTCAGCTCTTGATGTTTTTTTGTATGGCCCTACTGTCATTCTCTTTAATGATAGGGTCAATTCTAGATTTAATGTTTCTAAGTGTTCACTAAAGTCGAGAAGTAAGCATTGTACACATTCACAGGCCCACAATAAATGAGGTATGGTTTCCTCTTCCTTTCTACAGAAAGTACATAGAGGGCAATCACGCAATTGCATTTTATAGGCTGTAAAATTCGTAGTCAAAGCGTACTGATTTATTCTATACTGAAACCATTTTAGCTTAGCCTCAGAAAGCAAATTGATGGATTTATGTATATCCACCCAGTCTGCATCCGCTATATCTTGAATTATATTTGACCACTTTAATTGTGATCTATTAATACTATGGTTTTTTTCCAATATTTCATATATCAATTTTGAACCTTTCTTACATTTCTGTATTGTTTCAATTGTAGTTGGTACCCATGGTCCATACATTTTTTTTAAGTTACCGGTTGAATTTCTAATACATTTTTTTATTGAATTTCTTAACCCATTGAATTCTAAAAAGTTTGTTCTTATATTAAACTTCTCTTGAAATTCATCAAATGAAATTAAATCATTGTTGTCATCTAATAAGTCATTAATATGTGTTATTCCACCTTCAAACCATTCTATGTAAAATACACTGTTGTTGTCTACAGTTATGTTCTTATTATACCATATTGGTATATAAGCTAAAACCTTGTTCTCTGTTTCTTTCAATAATAATTTTTTCCATGCCATAAAAGTGTCTCTCCAAAAGCAATTTTTAAATTCATTTATGCAATTTTCAATGTATTGCATACCACATTTCAGCAAAAATGATTTATTAACAGTTTGAAATAGTAGATTCTGCCAAATTCCTTCAGTATTAAGCAATCTATTTATCCATGTTAGTTTAAGAGCCGAAATAGATGCTCTAAGATCAATCATTTTCAACCCACCATCATTATAGTCCTTCATTATATATTCTCTTTTTATTTTTTCTTTCTTCGACTCCCATAAAAAATTGAACATAGTGTTATTCAAATTGTTGATAATGTTATCATTTGGGGTTGGGAGTGAAATAAACAGATGGTTTAATTGAGAGATTAATAGGGATTTTATAATAGTGATTCGACCAATTGGTGTAAGTTTTCTCTGTTTCCATTGATTCATGATTTGAGTAATCTTAATCATTTTGTCTCTATAGTTGATTTCGTTTATGTTCTCTAGATTTACATCAAAATTTATGCCTAATAATTTAAATCTAGTTTGCTCCCATTTCAAATTCCATTCATTGCATAGTTTGTCATTACTATATTTCTTTCTCCCTATCCATATTACCTGTGTTTTATCAAAGTTCACTTTTAATCAGGATATTTTTTCATACCATTTCATTATATTTAAAGCATTATTAAGAGAATTTTCAGTCCCATCAAGTAATAAAGTTGTATCATCTGCATATTGGGAAATTTTATATTCAAATCTGTCAATTTTAATTCCGGATATACTTTTCTCATTTCTTATTTTGATCGACAGGATCTCTGCACATAGTATAAATAGATATGGGGAAATCGGATCGCCCTGTCTACAGCCACGCTCTGGAGTGAAATAGTCCGAAAGATGTCCACCCTGATTTACTCTGGATTTAATATTATTGTATAAAACGTAAATCCATCTTTTAAAACTTCTTCCAAACTTAAAAAAGTCTAAAACCTGATGTAAAAATTCCCAAGATACCGAATCAAAAGCCTTTTCAAAATCTATAAAAAGTAATAAGCCAGGTATATCTTTTTCTTCTGTACATTGCATTATATCATATATAAGTCTTGTATTCTCTCCTATGTATCTTCCAGATATAAAACCAGTCTGTTCCTTACTTATTAATTTGTTTAAATGGGGCTTAAGCCTATTGGCTATAACACCAGATCCAATTTTATATACTGTATTCAATAATGTAATAGGCCTCCAATTTTTTAAAAATTGTTTCGGCTTATTGTCTTTAGGTATGCATGTTATTATTCCCTCTTTTTGTGTTGTTGACAATTCTCCATTTTGGTACCCACAGTTCAATGACCTTACAACAAAGTCCCCCACCTTTTGCCAAAAAAAGACAAAAAATTCCATGGGAAATCCATCTGACCCCGGACTTTTTTCTCGTTTCATAGACTTTATTACCTTTGTTGCCTCCTCCAAGGTGATTATCCCTTCGAGTTGTTCACATTCACTATCATTTAATTTTGGTACATTAGTATAGTGAATTTCCTGTTCTAAGTCAACATCCTCTAAATCGTTTCTTTTAGTGTACAGTTTGGAATAAAACATTTCAATTTCTTTAAGAATTTCATTTTGCTCCACAATTACTTTGCCATTAGGTATTTCGACCTTTGGTATAATTTTGTTAGTAAAGTTTCGATTTTCTAGATTGCAAAAGTATTTCGACGGCTTTTCTCCGTCCTCAATCCATTTACTACGGGATCTAATAATACTACCCTCTAGCTTTTCTTTTCTGATAGATTCCAATTCAAGTTTTTTCCCCTCATAAATATTCATGTTATTCCCCGCCATGAGATTTGTTTCCAAATTTTCTATTTCTGATTTTAAATCCATTTCTTTTTTATTTCTTTCTTTCTTTTTATAACTTGCATACGATATTGATATACCTCGAAGCTCCATCAACAGTGTCTCTAAAAATAGTTGGTCGTTAATAGTAAATACAATTTCCTTACATGGAATATTTGAAATATTCTGTAAATTATATATTGGAACAGCATACTGTTGAACTACTTCACAAATTTTCAAATTAATGGTTTCAATATACCTTTTATCATATAGAAGAGAGTTATTAAATTTCCAAAGGCCTTTACCTTTTTTAAATTCATTAAATTTCAATTTCAAATAAATTGGTGAGTGGTCAGACCTATAACTTGTAAGAATATTACAGTTCTCCACATTTATAAGTAATTGTTCAGAGATGAGAAAAAAATCCAACCTTGCTTGTTTTATTGGAGTTTTTTTCCTCCATGTAAATCTTCTCTTGTATGTATTTAATTCTCTAAATGGATCTATCAGTCCTTGTTCTTCTTTTATTCTCAATACTTTTTCTCTTGCTCTTGGATTATTTATATGCAAGTAATTGTGATAATCCAAATCAGAATCTTGCACAAGGTTGAAGTCACCACACAAAATTGTATTACCATTCTCTAAATTCTCTATTTCATCAATAATTTTAGAATAAAAAGAAGGGTCATCATTATTTGGTCCATATATATTACAAATTGTTATAATTTTATCATCTACCTTTATTTCGCAGATAATATAATTACCATGTGTATCTTTTACCACCGCTTTTACTTCAAATTCCAAATTATTATTCAATAAAATACAAACTCCACGGGCATTTGAAGTATAAGAGCTAAAAAGGGACTCAAAACCCCATTCACTTCGTATTTGGTTTTCAATTTCCTTTGTAAAGTGAGTGTCTTGTAGACAGTATATATTCGCTTTCATATTTTTAAGATGCGCAAACATGTCTTTTCGTTTCTTGTAACAGCCTAACCCCTGACAGTTAAGCGAAATTATGTCCACCATAATGATCTAATTTTGCTTGATGTGCTACATGTGTATTGAGTGAGTATGATTTGTGGAATAGGGTACAAACATGGGACAAAGTAAGAAGTGAGAGAGAGAGAAATAAGAAGTGAGAAGAAAGCAAGTTTTGTCGACAAAGTAGGCTGCATGTATGGAGTGTTTGTTATGAGAGTGAGACTTCCGTCCTCTGCTATGGAAAAAAGGCACATTCATCAAGTTTTGTTGGAATGGGTTACTTTGTAATTAATACATTTTTAAGACTGATTATGGTGCTTGTTATACGAATTACATACTCACGTCGAACTATTACCTCAAAACCGGAAATGGTAACACACATATTCTTGCACACACAAAACCTATAACGAACTAAATAAGGTCCAGAAAAAGCGGAATACTAGTACATGTATTTCAGAACGATTCACATCCTTTAAGCTGGTTTGTAAGGCCACTGACAATGTTTAGCATTATTTGAAAGCGTTCGAAACCAATGTGCCTTCCACCGTACCATCGCGAGATTACGAATGTTCTGTTGGTTATGTTGTTATCTCTCATGGATCGCAATAGGCGGCGCCCCGCTCCGTGTTCCCCATCATCGTGGTAGCCTTCGGAGACGAATCCATTTGAATCCTGCACTCTATACACTAGAATTCGGTGATCCGAGCAGGCAGCATCTGGATGAATGCATGCTTTTTTATACGCATTAATCACCTCCTCAATCGAATCGGTTTTTCCGCCGGTACCGAAGAACATACTATTTTCCTTCTCGACGCACTCGGTCATGACAGTCTGTACACTCTCTAGATCCTCTCTCTCCTGCTTCGAGATTTGTAAGATGTCATTATTGTTCAATATCGGTACATCATCCTCCACTGTCTGTCCGTTTGGCGAGATGATTTTGTTCCTCGCAACTTTCACATTTTTGTTTTGACTTCTCAACGAGTCCGCTCTGTCGAAAATCCTCTTCCTCTCCTCCACAGTAGATATAGGGTCCTGCGGGGTAATGTGAAATGGAATTTGTATGTTGGCACTTTTCTTGGACTTCTGGGCTTGCAGTATTTTGTCTTTCAGATTTCCATTTGTTAATTTGCCTGTTATTGTAATTGATCTCCCATTGTACGTTTGTCGGACCGGGCCATTTCTATGTATTCTAATGAAGTCGACTTTAACTCCGAGATGTCGCTCAATCGCCTTCGGCACTACCGTCATCAACTCTTCATTGGGTTCATACTCAAAGTTATGAATAAGTATATTGTCTCTCATGGACCTTCCTCTGAGATCAGTTATATCCTTTTCCATTTCGACCATTTTTCTGTCCATCCTTATGACCACAGATGTTAAAAGGTCTACTTGTTTTCTGAGACACTCGTTTTCGCTCCATAGAGAATTCACTTGATCTGAGTTATCCTCCGATTGTTCTGCTGAGTATTTCAATCTATGTTCTATTCCATCACGTTCGTATATGTCAGCTTTTATTTCCTCGATGGTTTTTAAGACGGGTTCGTACCGATCAAGTCTGTTATCGATGGCCTTTAACGTGGCTTGGATGTCCACTAGCGTGTCACTTTGAGTAGTACTCGCGCTCTGTACGGTTTTCTGTACAGTGGAATCCTGTGTAGGTTTTGGCGTTTCACTGCGATCGACCGGGACACTTGTTTTCTTTGAACATCGCTCACTTTTCCTTTGTTTGGTTTTGTTCATTTCATCTTCCTTTAAAGATGCCATTTTCACAATAATTTTTTCCACAAAAATATGCGATACTTAATCCTCTCTATATAAGTAGCCGGTACACCAGAATTTAAGATCCCATATGCAATATTATTGCCTTAATTTTTTCAAAACAGAGGAGCGGAAAAATCACACGTCCGTCTCTGAATGCATAGTCACGTGATCATAACTTTTTAACTGTAAGATGTAGGGCCTTCATATTTGGCATGTATGTCCCTTATTGCAATACCTATCAGCTGGTACCAAAATTTTTAACGTGTGACCTTGACCGTGACCTTTGACCTACTTCAATTTGACCTTTTAACCGTAAACGTAGGGCCTTCATATTTTGTATGTGTGTCCCTAATTGCAATACCTTTCCATTGGTACCAGAATTTTTTATCATGTGACCTTGACCATGACCTTTGACCTACTTCAATGTAACTTTTCAACCGTAAGAAGTAGGGCCTTAATATTTGGCATGTGTGTCTGGTCAATAAACCATGGTGAGGCATGCAGAAATAGAATACCTCTATTTATTTTTATTTTTGATACTGTGTGCAAAAAATTTCTGTTTCCGTTTCTGCGGACTTACTAACATTACAGGGGTAGATAACTCAGATACACAGTCCCATACTTCCTTAATAATTATGAGTACATCACATTTTTGCCAGAACAGCAATTTCATTTCCCTGTGACTAAAATATTGTTTGAATATTTATTTTTTATTATATGACGTCAAAATTACTCAAAATAAAATGAATTAAATCATGTATAGACACTTTTGATATTACACCAGTTGTTTAATTTGTGTCATTATCAGGTCAAATCTAAGTCATTGAGAACATCTCGGCCCTTGTATTCATCAATGTTGAGATTATAGGGTACCTGTACTGCAATATTTATATATATATATATATCAAAATACAGATAAAATCTGATAAGATAGGAAAACTGCTGTGTATTGATATGCAGACCTATCATCAATCTGATTAAAACCATATCTTTATTCTGTTTCTCTTTTTGCCCTCAATAGGGAATATAGAGAAGCAGAATAAAGATATGGTTTTAATCAGACTGAGTTATCATGAGTGGCTATCTGTCAGATGTGTGAATGTTATACTATGATTTTACTTCATAAAGCTCTCAGTTCACTGTTGGCAGGAAAGGATTTGTGTTATTGTATTTTCTAACTACTTTTTTTCAATGCAAATTGTGTACATGTATATTTACATATCTTCAAAAATGAATAAAGTTTTTTAAAACACTTTTTCCTAAATAACATTCCACAGTGTGACTAAAATCCTATTCATACATTTACTACTGGGTAGTATTTATTAAAACTTGATATCTTTGAAAAGTAATTAAGTAAACAGGGAGTATATACATAGCTCTAAACCCTGGAGGATAACATTTGTCTGGGTATTACAAAAATTTGGCTCAAGCAGTGCTTTACATATATAGTCCCATAAAATGTTGCAAACAGAAATTGACTTGACAGTGAATGAAATGTTAAAAGAAAAATGAAATATACTTTCCACAAATGAACCCTCAATCTGTTGTGTAGACAATTATTCAAAACTGCTTTGTCATATAGATGCAGCCACTTCATACTGTGAAATCCTCTTCATTTTTCACATACTTATTACCAATAGCGCAAGAGCGTATAACCTTCAAGGTCAAGGGCAGTTGAGTTCATGGTCAACATAGTAATCCATTTATAGAACCTCAGCTGTTTTATAAATTTGCCTCCTACAATTGTAATATTCATGACATAAATGTGTCATGACCTTGACCCAGTTTTCATAATTCTGAGGTCAAGAATACAGATATTGAATGTGTGATGTACGATTCTGCTCCTACAAACCCCGGATTGATAGGTCAGGGACATATTGTTTTTGACCTATGTATGTTTGTTTGTCTGTCTGTTGTCAACTTTAACCCTCACCAAGACTTTTGATCCACAAGAGATAAAGACTTCGTATTTGGCATGCATACTCTGCTAGTAAGCCGTTTCAAATTACACCAGGGTTGTTGATCTTGTGACTTTGACCTTTGACCTATCTGTCAAGATTTGCCTTATCTGGACTTTGTTGCCTCCAATGGGGATTCATATTTCTCAAACATCTTGTTTAAATTGTATTGAATAAAGGTAATGTGATACCTATGCTTTTTTAGATGGAGATAATTACAGTAGTCTGCTGGGAGAACTGGACACAGCTTACCTGTTTGCTTATGCATTTGGAATGTTTCTAAGGTAGAAAAAACATTTTCTTGAGTATTAATTTATCTTTGATAATGATGATGGCATCCACCAGCTTTAAGCTTCTTCAAATTTAACATAATTCTCGATTCTTTAATGAAAAGAGGTCCCAAAATTTCTGAATGCATTTTGGGGTATGCCTTTGGTTTCATTGTAAGAGATAAAGTAAATATTTCAGTCATATATTACTATTATTGTGGTAAATATATGGATTTCAGCATTTGAATTCACTGGAGAAGCATACAGAGATGAAGTATTCTGAATTAGTTTTTCACTTTAGGGAATAATCATAGTAAGGCAAGAGATTGAAAACTAAAAGTTTTCTTAAAAACTGAAGATAAATCCTTAGGGTACCCCATGTAAAGTCACTTAAATTAAATTTAAAATCACCATAAATTAAAATTTGTACTTTTTAATTTGTAGTGGGCACATTGCTGAGAGAATGAATTTGAGATACTTCCTTTCTGTTGGAATGATTCTATGTGGAATTTTTACGGCAGCTTTTGGATTTGGTTATTTCTTCAATATCCATTCCTTGTACTTTTACCTCATAATTCAGGTAACACTAAATTTCTAATATACTCATATATTCGGTCTTTTCATTACACTGAGTTACTTCCCATTTGGGACATTATCAGACGTAAAACAGTTATGACGTTATCAAATTCTATGGAAACAAATCTAAAACTCATGGAAATGATAGTTCACAAATGACTTTTTCATCTGAAAGTGATGACATCATAATTGGTTTCGGTCAGATGCCGTCCCCAATGGGAAATAACTCTGTTAACTGTGCATTTTAACGTCACACATAAATTTTTTACCCAGTGCACAAACATTTGACCCAGGTTCATAACTCCAAGGTCAAGTAAAAAATCATATTTTGAATCTGCACAACGTGCCATTAATAGAATTAAACTCTTGAAAGCTACAAGAATGGAAAAGTAAGCGAAGGAAATAAAACAAGTGTGCAGTAATGGAACTTAAAGACATAGTAATTATCTATCAATTTCCATTCAACAGCGTATATATATGTGTAAATAAAGCGTATATTATTGTGTAAATGAAGCGTATATTATTGTGTAAATGAAGCGTATATATATGTGTAAATGAAGCGTATATTATTGTGTAAATGAAGCGTATATATATGTGTAAATGAAGCGTATATATATGTGTAAATGAAGCGTATATATATGTGTAAATGAAGCATATATTATTGCAGTTAATAGGAGGACTAGTGCAAGCTTCTGGATGGCCCAGTGTTGTGACATGTATGGGCAATTGGTATGGTAAAGGACAGTAAGTAAATGATTCTTTGTCATTTTAACACTAAGCGTCATGAGTAGTAGAGAGATCCCAAGGAAACGAATTCTTATCACTTCCCCACGGTTAAAAATTAAGAGGACTATAGCTTTCCACTGTCTGTCTGTCTGTCTGTCTGTCCCTCTGTTGGTCCCTCTGCCTGTCATGATGGTTTTCCACACTTTTCTTGCTGAAACTTAGAAGCAAACTTTCCCATGAAGAGTTACAGATAATGTTCAACTTTGGTGACGTTTGACCTAATTTTTACAGAGTTATTGCCCTTTGTTCACAATTAGTTTTCGGCACTTTTCTTGGTCATGCTTACAGATATCAAGCAGAAGCGTGTGGTAGCAAGCTTCTGCATGAGGCACTACAATTTTGAACTTGTTGGGTCCTGTGGAGGACTCATATTGCTTTAGCGATAGTCAAAGAATGCTCATTGACAATAATGTTAACATTATGTCCATGAAATACTGTCGAACCAGACTGACTTAATACCGAGTGGTTGGTGTGTTTAATTCGAGATTGGAGAGTTTGGGGGATTCATGTCCTTCCAGCCTTTTTTAAAGTTAGACCATGGAAGCCAGGGTGTTTTGTCACGATAAACATTGAAAATTGAAGGAATCCTTTCTGCCAGGTTAGGATGCTGGTACCCAGTATTTATATGGTACCAAGTACCGTTTCTGAAATAACCTGAATGTTACCTTTTTAAATTTATACCAATACCCTTATCTTTACTTTGATATATTTGAATTTTACTTATTGTACAGTTTCCTTGCATGGAATTCCAAATTACCAGTGCAGAACACCATTTGGAATATTTGTTTCCATAACTTTTGTCAGGATAATTGGATTTTCTGAATTAACATGGTCCATGTTAAAGCACCAAATTGTCGCCTTTTTTGAAGACAAAATAACTGAGTTCACTCCTTTTTGATTTATTTTTCCTTTTGATAAAACAGCTACATCTGTTGATTCCAAACTAAGAACAAATTAAGGTTTTTTATGGGATATCAAGAAAAATAAGATATTTTCCTCACGTGTTTACTCTGTATTCTGTATATATTCTGTCATTATAATTCATTCAGCATTGTTTTTGTTTTTTTTCAGACGAGGCTTAATCATGGGCATATGGAATTCTCATACCTCATTTGGAAATATTTTTGGCTCTTTAATAGCGGGGGCATTTGTGAACCATGCATGGGGATGGTCATTCGTGGTTCCAGGCATTTTTATTGGTTCAATGGGAATTCTTACTTTCTTATTTTTAGTACCAGGTAAGTAGCAAAAAAAAAAAAAAAATGCAAAATAATATCTTTGATAGTATTGGAAAGTTATATTAGTGTGGTGTTGATTACCATTAATTTGAAATATTATTTAGTTAACCAATGAAATCAAAAGCAAAATGTCAGGACCATCGAATAGAGATTCCGTATAGTAAATTTAGTCATTAAAATTCCCTCAAAACTTATTCCCAATATTGGTGAAGAAGTAGGTAATCACAATAAAACTGTCAGTGTTTTTGCTTTCAGTGAAATACAGTCAACCTTTGCTAAAAATTCGAAAACCACCAAAAACTTGAAATAATTAAATTGCAGTCTGAACAACCTTTCCATTCGTTTTATTAACAACAGGGAAATTTCAAAAGCTTGAACCTTCCAAAACTTGAAGTGATTTAGAAGACTTTGAAATATCATAGTTCTATTGTATAAATTCTATGTATTCAATACTGAAATATTCAGATCGTATTAGTTGATATGTAATAGAAGGAAGTGCCTCTGCAACAGCATTGTAGGCAGGTGCTTTACAAGCACAGTTAAATTTCGGTGAATGACATTTGCCTTATAGCCAGGTTATTCATGATAATCAGGGTACGAGACTATGAACTTTGACTGTATATAGTTAATGACCCTCCTAGATAGCTATCCATCAAAGTTAGTGATATGGATGTAGGTATCAATGTTTTGAGTTATCATTTGTTATAAGTTATAAATTAATCACCATTTTTATGGCTGGGAGCATTAAATGCATGCTCTTTGGGTCTCTCCTTCCATCTCTCCATCACATGCAATTGATTTCCAGATAATTACTCAAGATCCTTCCATTTGATGCAAACCAAATTGATTATATAGATGCTTATTAAGAAGGGGAAGATCTTATACTTCCCATATTAAAATGTATGATTAATGTACTTTGAGGTCAGTAGGTCAATGTCACTACTGAAAAAAATAGATTGTGGTTTTTGGTTATAAAGTAATGTCACGTTTCTATTCAAACAAAAGTTAGACATATGGATACTTATTAAAAGGGGAAGACTCCTTTTAATTTTGGGTTCAATAGGTCAAAAGTCAAAGTTCTTACTGGGAGGTGAAAATAGGCATTTTTTACTTATGATAAATCTAGTACAAGTTATCTTATACTAGCCATATTAAAGTGTATGAAATCTTATCAAACGGGAAGGATGCATATCGATTATATGGCAGTAGGTCAGAGATCAAGATAATAGTCCATAAAACTTAAAAGGCTAGCTAGAATAGCTTTATGGCAGCTGTGAAATAATCCCACAGCAGGGGCATATGTTTTACCAACATACACAACTCATTTTCTTTAAATCTAGAGTATTTATTTATTTGTAGAACCTGCAGATGTCGGCTGTGATGATCCAAACAAGCAGGCAGCCAAGGTACATATTCGAGTTTTTTTTTTTAAGTCTGTTATACTCTGATAGCAGTCGTTTGAAACAAATTTTCTAGGATCCTGATATTTTCAATTATCAATCAAGAATTTCCTCTAAAGTTTCAGGGATGTGTCGGAACATTTAAAGAAAGAAGAAACAGATGTAGTAGTTGCCTAATCTTAGCAATTAAAAGAAAACCATAGTGTAAAAAATTTGAAATGGCTGAAGTTTTAATAAATTGTATTCTTTACTTAACACAATTTTGATTCTTTTACTGGATCTTATGTAGTTGAATTGCTAGTGTGTGTAACCATATTGAGAGGTCTTATCGTTGATCTGTTTGTTTTTTGGGGGGTTTTTTTATGAACCAGTTTAAATCATTTAAGTGAAGGGGAAAGATCTGTCCTTGCTTCAATGGATGTGTTGTACTGGTCAAAATTTCTGTGTAAAGTAAATACTTTTTTTTATACTATTTTTACTTTTTTGCAGTATTCGTCAGAAGTTCAACAAGAAAATGAACAGCAATCTTTAGTAAGTATTTATCCATAGTTTAAGCACTTTTGACAATTTGATTCTCAAATTTAGTAAAAAAAAAAAATTCATAAATGAAGTAAAATCTTCCACAGTGAAGTTGTATGATAAATTAAAATTGCTTTTTTCTCAAATTTTTGGCCACTTGGCCTTTTTTGAGTGTAATAAAGGATGTTGAAATCTAATTCATACAAAATCCTTGCTATTGTTACAAATTATAAGGGTAAATTCTCTTAATATGATTTCTAATGATGCCATGGAATCTTTCTTAATTTTTGACTATGGCTTGGATTTTACATAAATTATCATTTATCGTTGTTTATTTCACTTGATAATTGCCAAGTGGACAAACATTTGTTAAAATAGTATTTTTTATTTATAATTGAAAATAAAAAAATAGAAATATTTATTGATAAGATGAGGTGCTGACATTATGTACTGTATTCTGTGTGCCTCTTTAAGCAGGGTTCATAAAAAGTTAACAACCTTAGGCCATAAAAAAAGAATCCTGGATTCTCATCCCTGCCCTCCCAGAATTTTCATGCCCACCCAGATTTAAAAAAAAAAATTTTAGGGGGGGGGGTGTTTTCAAATTACATTTGAAACTTATATTGGAAATATTCAGTGTCCTCCCGTTTCCGTTATAGATGTATGAGATTTTGTTTATATTTGTTGAATTTGTGATTTTGTGTTATTGTTATATTGACAGGAAGTCAAATAAAACTATGAAAGCTTTACAATCTTATTATTTAGTGTTTGCCTGGTCAGTTTAGTCATATTCAATGTCCATTTCCATTTTAGAGAAAAAATAAAAAATAGAATTTGCCTCCCCCCCCCATCCACCAACCCCACCCCAATGGAAAACTTGGATGAGAATCTAGTTTTTTATTATGGCCTTATCACAAATATAAAATGTGGAAAAAATCATCTTAAATTTAGAGGATATGCAGCATACAATATTTGTGTACTGACCACCTGTGTAATTATGATTAACTGATAAGGAATTTATACCAGAATGTTATTTGTAATCACAGATTGCAGCAGAATATCTGGTAAATTGGAAATATAAATTTTTTAAACTTAATAAATCTAATCTTGCACTGTAGTGTTGCTGTAACAATTTTACTAACAATACGATGTGTTTTTTTATTTTTCCTAGAATAAAAATACTAACAACACTTGTGATATATTTTAGAATAAAACCCTCTTGTTTCTCATTTACATGGTGAAATGATCATCTAAACATAGATGCAGCTGACCATTAACCATACCTATTGGCCTTGTACCATAAAATGTATCTCATTATTGTTTTATTTGGGGGTGAAATGGTTTATCAAAGCATTAAATCAATAGACTTACTTATTTTATTCTTAAAAGCACTCTATCCTCTTCATCAGAAATTTAAACTAAAACATATTCAGCTAACAGAGTCATTCAGTCACCATGTGTTTATGATAATGACATTTTGGAACTGATTCCAGTGACCATAGTGTACAATTGATACTAGGGCCATGATGACGAAAAAAAAATAGGATAGCACATTTTGTTGGAACTTCCAGTTGCCTTTCACTCTAATAATACAGTGGGGTCCATAGAACTTCCCAATGATGGTTTGCTTTCTCCAGCTGCTTGAGTTTCCTCTGAAACTTAACGGTGACCACCCTGTAGATAGAATAATCCTTAGTGGTGCCCTTTTATTTCAGTGAGTTTGGGTCCATAATTGAAATTCTCAGTGCCAAGAACTACATACCTTCTTTTCCCCTACTCCTTCCTACAAAGCCCCCAACATTTAAGTAACTAGGCTTTTCTCAATTTTCCATGGCTTGAAAATTGAAGAATTTAATTTCAAACTATGTTGCAAAAAGAGATCCTTCGTCTGAAAATAGAGGCCTGTATGTCAAATAATGAGTGACAAGAGAGGCTTTCTCTTCTCTTGTGTATCCCCCTCACCCGGTGTTCCACAAAAATTGCTTTGTTATGAGCATTTTGCCTTTGCAAGAAACCAGGTCTTTTCACTCCAAGATGAAAATAAAAGCCGCTTAACCAGTTGTAGCTTGAAACAACAACGAAGTTCAACAAAATAATATTAATTGATTTTGATCTCTCCATAAAATAAATTTCGATAATATCTTTGCAATAATTTGTGTGATTTTCTCAGAAAAAAAAATGGTCAGTTGTATTATGCCAATGATCTACATAAATCAGGAAAAGAAACATGTTGATATGGGTTTTAATTTGAATGCATTTTATTTTAATCTCCGTATAGCAAATGTTGCATGTGAACAACAAGACTTTCTGTGGGATAAGTTGCATTTTGAAATTTTTGTTTTCTTCATTCAAGCATTATAGGTTAGAGGTAGCTTCTAGCACAGTACTTACTTACATTTGTATATCAGATGTTGTACTAATAAGTATATTGGCTTTTATTTAAAAAATTCCACTATTTCATCTCACTTGAACCTTCATAGCATTCACTCCCCACCCCTCCTTTTCTCTCCTCTCTTCTATTTAAGACACTGCCTCTCATTAGGAATTGCCCACTCTCTCAGTCTCTGGTTCTTCAGTGGAATTAAATTTCCAGTTGATAATACATGTACCCGCAATAATTGTTTTATTGTCTGAATTATCCACAATTTTGTCAAAGTGTTTTGGTTTTCAGTCGAACAAACTCTCTAAACCAACCGTACATGTCATAGTAGTCGAAAATACTGGTAAAAAAATCCAAGAAAATGGCACTAGCTTGATTCATTGTGGTAAACTCTCCTCACAGAAATTTCCGAAAGACTTAGAAGCAGCTGAGGTTAGTTTCCATGGGTTTGAATTTAAAGCTTGCCTCAGTGTCGTGTGAAAAATTTTGAAAGTCTCTAGAACGGCTAGTGAGGAATTTGTTAAATATGTATGTCATTTATATTTGCAAGCCGTAATTGTAACCTGCTGCCATACAAAAGCTTGAAGAATTTGGCCAAGCAAAACTTGGTGATATAAAGCTTGCTTTCAGAGGTTAAGGGAATTGAAGGACTGCCTGACCCAATTTAAATGTGCACAATATAGTTGAGTCTTGATGTCACTGCTAGATCACTGTTTGAACAGTCATTGATTTACGACCTCATAAGGAAAAAAGTGCGCCAGCAGGCGTAATGCCAGACATTTGGCAGTCTTCCACTTGCACTTTATTGCTGTACGGTGATGGGAATTTGTATGTAGCTTCATTGTAATGTGAATTTCAAATGAAATCTTTGTAAAATGTGTTAAGTTTTTGTAAATCAGGTAAGGTGCAAGGCAGTTCTCTGCCATAGTATGTCATTTTTCATAAAAAGTATGAACGTCACATTCTCTACATATACACATAATATATATTTACTTTATCTTTCCAGCCATATGGTCCCCTAAAATCTTCACCTTCAAACATTGCATACTGTTTAAACATGTAATCAACGTGACTGCCTTATCTTTTCTTTATACCCAATCTCCAGTCTTTTCCAGGAAAAAAAAGTAATAATCAAGTGTTAAACTTACTCTTTAAATTTTTTATGGTTAAACTTCTCACCCCTCCCCTTTCTGTAATTTCTCAAAACCATCCAAGTCCTATTTTTACCTGCTATATATATTCATTATTATATCTGGAATTAAAACTAGGAACAGCATGTCTCATTGGCTTCTTACTTGTGTCCTCTGTCATCCATCTTGCCCATTATGTTTCTGGTCATCCTCACTTTTCTTCAACTTGAGCTTCTCAAAAACCAAAAAAAAAAAAAAAATAAATAAATAAAAAATGAGATGAAAATAAATCTAACTTTGCAATGCCAAAGTGTTTTTGACTTTGTATTTTTAGACTCAGAGTGACACAGAGCCTCTCTTACAGTCAGGACAAACATTAAATGGTTTTGTTGCCACCGTTGTATGTGTACTTTACTCTTATTGGTTAAAAATGCACAAAAATTATTTATTCTTACACAACCTTCACCTGCAGTTTTCGTGTAACCTGATGTTGTTTATGATCTTTATTTCATCAATGGATTTCTTCTTGGTGGATGATGGTTCTTTGACCGAAGGTTAAAATTCCTATTTTTGTCTTTCAACTCACAGTTTGAATGTAGTTTGTGTCCTACATTTTACCCTAAATTTAGTTTAACTTGGGGTCCTTATCACACTGTGTTTTTTAGCTCACCTGAGCCAAAGGCTCAAGTGAGCTATTGTGATCAATCACCGTCCGTCGTCCGTCCGTCGTCTGTCGTCCGTCGTCCGTCGTTAACTTTTCACATTTTCGACTTCTTCCCCAGAACCACTGAACAGAATTTGATGAAACTTGATAAGCATGTAGTACTCATGGTCCCCTACAAGTGTTGTTGTTTTTCGTCCAGATTCATCAACAGGTGGCGCCACCACAGGCAAAAGTAGGTCAAAGAGGGTACCCTCCTTTGACAAACTTCTTCTTCAGACCGGAGGCATACAGAGACAAACCAAATGCATAGGAATGATCTAGAGGGATGTGTGAAGAAGTGTTGTTATTTTTGGTTCCATTCCGAAATCAAATTTTTGACGTTTTTTTGACGTTTTTTTGTACTTGGTAATTTTAATGCAGAAAAGAGGTATTTTTTTCTTTTAGTAAACATTGATGCATTAATTTGGTTTAATTTGATCATTTTGATGGTAAGAAATACTACTGCGAAGAAAATTTTTCAATATTTTATGTTTTGGATTTTTTATGAATTTTTTAAGACTTTCAAGAAAAAGGGGGGGTGGGATAATTGGTGTAAACATTTCACAGTTTGAACTTTTTCTTCGGAACCACTTGCTGGAATTCAATGAAACTTGGCATGCATCAAATACTCAAGGTCCCCGACAAATGTGGTCATCTTTGTCAGGATCCATGAACAGGTGGCACCACCACAGACAAAAGTAGGTCACAGAGGGTACCCTCCTTTGACAAACTTCTTATTCAGATCGGGTGCATACAGCGACAAACCGACTGCATAGGAATGAGATAGAGGCATATGGGAAGAAGTGTTGATATTTTTGGTTCCATTCCGAAATCAAATTTTTGACGTTTTTTCATTTTTATTTTGGACTTTGTTATTTTAATGCATTAAAGAGTTATTATTTTCTTTTAGTAAACATTGATGCATTCATTTGGTTTCATTTAATCATTTCTATGGTAAGGAATGCTGGTGTGAAGGAATTTTTTCAATATCTCGATTTTTGAATTTTTTATGAATTTTTTAAGACTTCCAAGAAAAGGGGGGGGGGGGGGGGACAATTTTTCATATCTTCAACTTGATCTACAGAACAACTTGAAGGATTGTGATAAAACTGGGTAGGATGCAAGTACTCATAGTCCTTTTCAAAGGTTTTGTTTTTTGTGCGGATCATACAAATTGGTTAACAGATAATGCCACCATGTCTAAAAGTAGGTCTCACAATGGTACATATACCACTTGGTAATTGAAATATGGAGAGTAGCGGTTCAAATCCAGCTGTGGTCAAAAAAAATTTTTTTTTTTTTTTACACATCTAAATAAGTTTTTAGATATTTCTCAACACTCAACATATGAAATTAGGAATTTTACGTTTAAGACTTCCAAAAAAAAAAGGGGGGGGTGGCCATTTTTCACATTTTCAACTTTTTCTACAAAACTGTTTGAAAGATTTTAATAAATCTTGGTAGAAATAAGTCACTTATGATCCTCTTCAAATTCTGTTGTTTTCGTCCAGACCTCTTTACAGGTGGCGCCACCATAGTCAAAAGTAGGTCACAAAAGAGTTCCCTCGTTTAACAATATTCTTTTTCATACGGGCTGTATACAGAGACAAACAGAATGCATAGAAATGATCTAGAGGGATGAGTGAAGATGTATTGTCATTTTGGTTCCCTTCCAAAATCAAATTTTAGAATTTTTTTCGACATTTCTTTGGACTTGGTGATTCAATGCAGAAAAAAGTGTCATATTTCCTAGTTAATTGATAGTGATGATTTCTTATGGACTATTGTGATCATAATTATGGTAAGGATTGTTACTTTGAAAGAATTTTGTCAATATCTCAATATTTGGATTTTCTATGAATTTTTTAAGACTTCCAAATGAGGGTGTATAGGAACAATTCAATCACATTTTTCACTTCTGCTGTTATACCACATGAAAGATTTTAATGAAACATGGAATACATGAAGTACTAAAAGTCCTCTATCAATTTGGTAAATTTCATCCAAATTGGTTAACAGATAATGCCACCATGTCTAAAAAGCAGTTCTCACAATAGTACATATACCACTTGGTAATTGAAATATGGAGAGTAGCGGTTCAAATCCAGCTGTGGTCAAAATTTTTTTTTCATTTCTTTACACATCTAAATAAGTTTTTAGATGTTTCTCAACACTCAACATATGAAATTAGGCAATTTTAAGTTAGATCTGGACAATATTTGAAACAATTGTTGTTCATGACCCAGACTTGAAATCAGTCAACAAAAGGCCCCACCTAAAGAAAATGACTAACTTGTTGCCCTGAATGACTTCTTGCAGAGACAAAGGAAATGCTTAATATCCAAATCACCTGAATGGATGTGCAAAAAAGTGTTGTTTTTTATTCTAGCCTGAAATAAAATTTGACATATTTTCAACATCTGTGTTGACTTAGTCACATTAATGCAAAAATAAATGAATTCTTCCTTCATGCATGACTGATAATATAGGTACTCAGGTGAGCGATATAGGCCCACTTGGGCCTCTTGTTTTGTTTTTGTTTTTGTTTTTTTTCATTTGGTTCACCATTCCTGCTGGTCAAGGACCAGTCTCCAGCTAAGACCAGTTACTGGTCACTACGTTATTAGGCGTATTCAAAACGGGAATTTACAAAATTTTCATATGTAATGGTAAGTATCCTATGTATTGCATGCAATCATGTGAAAAAATCTCATAAATTCACATTTCAAAAGCCGAAATAACGTAATAGCCGGTAATTGGTCTTAGCCGGTAACTGGTCCTCTACTAATAGATGATCTATATTCAAGTTAATACAAATGAGCAGCCTACAGTCTGTATATACCCATATTGAAATGCTTTAAAAGACTTTTCATGTAAAGAAGATACTAAAAACACTAAGTCTAGCTACGTTCAAAAATTGATAAATATCATATTTGAAGTGTTTAATTTGGTCTTATTCTAGACTGGTACATAAGCAAATTTAGAATTACATTATTTTTTATGTCTAAATACCACATTGCTAGATGCTTATCCTTATTGCCACTGTCTGTCCTGCATTGTAAAATACACTGTTTCTTATTATACGCATCTGCAGATGGAGGACAGTGATGTGAGTATGAGTACCAGAATTTGCTTTATGTTGCGATGTAACTGAAAAATTGTTGAAAACAACATACTTCTCTCTCCTCCCCCCTCCCTTAAAAGAACTTCATCCTTTTCATCTGTTTTGGCAAGGTAAGGTGATCTGTAAGTGCATCTTCCAAAGGTTAGTGGTATCCCCAGGATACTGGAATAATTTTGGACTGTGAAATAAAGATCCTCTCGTAGAATTTAAAATTCTTTCATAGAAATTCAAGATTTCATTAAAATCTCTTATGGAAATTGGTTGTAAGACCAAGTTTCTCTCACAGAACAAATTACAGATCTTTCTTTAGGAATAGTAAGGGTTTTACCAACACTAAGTGCTAACCACCACACAATAAACAAGAAATTGTGATATTCTATCATAAAGGATAGGAAGTAACAGTTTTGTGGAGGCAATGTAGATATGACATGGTATCTGTAGCTCTCTGACCTTTTCCGTGTCACACTCATTAGTAATGCCAAAAATTGCTAATTTGACAGGACTGTAGATGTGATTAATGCTGAAAACATTATTTCTATAATGACTAAGTGCAACTGTATTGTTTATTTGTGCATGTAACAAGCAGGTGCAGATCCAGTCATGTGGTCGAAAGGGGGTCCACCGCCAGTGAATTTTCCGAGAGGGGGTCCAACCATCTTTTGTGTGTAAAATTACTTATTCTACATCAAAAAATAACAAGAAAAGTAATTTTTGTGGAATCTCGGAGTGGTTCTAGACCCTTGGTCTACTCCTTTAGATCCATGCATGACAAGTTTTAAGGTTTAATGCAGTGCATGTTTTGCCAACATTTTAAGTTTTTTTTTCAGGGATTTCAGGGATTGTGTTATATCTACTTTCTCTTTATTTTGATGTAAATATAAATGTATAATTATAGTTATATCAATAAGATATTACAGTTCATACTCATAATATTGATTTATCTATCTCTTATTCATTTACATAGCTTGAAAAAAATTAGTTCAATGTTATCATACATTTCCATGTACATTAAAAATATGAATGAAGGTATAATTAAATCTTTAGAGGCAAATGTATCATAAAAATTTTTTTATTGATTGTTTTAATCTTTTATTTATTTATTTATTTTTTTGATAATGTCATTTGTAAAGTAAAGAAAAGTTCATAGAAAAACCTAGAAAATTCTAAGATATCAGCCTCAAAATATTTTATCAATCTTCGTGCAAATTAAATCGTGGTTAGAATTATATCAAGTTGAAACAAATATTACATTAAATATGTTTGTTTGTAGGAGTATGGAACTAATAATGACATTCCAAGGAAGGCAGATAAGACTCAAAAAGAGAAACCAATTTCTTTTTTTGGTGCCTTAAAAATTCCGGTAAGAGCAATTTAAGTATTTTTTTTAATCCTTGTTTTACATTATGCCCTGATTATTTCACCCGTATCAGGTACAGAAAATGTATTGTATATGGGCATTAGCAACAGTTCATTTGTTATATACAATGATCTGATCCATCATCAAACGACATATCAAATCTGTTTAATGGAGTATAGTCATGTGATGTAACTCGCTATGGTTCAATTACATTGAAACATACGGTTTGAGGTAGTGCACCATCAAAGAATATTCCTGCAGACAGAGCTCGACTCGTGTGAGAAAGTTGATGTAGTACATGTATCTCAAAAGTATGAGGTAGTCATGTACACGAGCAGAGTTGAATGACATCATTGATTCAGGTACGCCAGACCAGTACAGCTACACTACATGTCATACTTACGTCCTTTTTCATGTGATGCTATGATCCTGGAATGGTGTAGAAGGTACTTGTGGAGGAAGTTTGCATGAATATACTAGAAACACTGACACAGTTTTTCAATACCTATGTCCTAACATTTAATATCATTCAGAAATCATGTATTTCATATGCAATTCAACATAAGGCAAAATATTGTCCCCCATAGGAGGACCCACCTCCTAATTTAAAGGTTGATTTGTTTTATTTCTGCCTTTAGGTCATGTAGTCCCACCCCTTGCAATTGCGATATTTTGGTGGGACAGCCACATATTGATACAGATTTATTGTATTTTCTTGGCTACAAAAGAATTGAAGACCATAAACTTTCTATCTCTGCTCATTTGGCTTTTTGTCTGTCAGCATTCTTGGAAAGGTTTCTGCTTTAGAGCAAGTTTTAAGTTTGGAGAGGGAACTTAGGGAGAAAGAAGAACAAAGAGAAATAAGTAAATAAGTGGACATATTATGTTCGAATAGACAAAAAACTATAGAGGACTGACCTTGACCAATTGTCAAAACCTCATTGTCACTTAAAATTGATCCTTATAGGAATGCAGTATATCATGACCTTGAGCCAAGGTTATCTCTTCAAGGTTAAGGTCACTGTAGACTTTTGTGAATTTTTGTCTAGCTTATAGATTCTATATACCTGAACCCAGAAAGTTTATACTTGGTATGTTTCCTACTGAAAGGTGGTGTGTCATGACCTAGAGTCAAGGTCAAAGCTCCTAGGTCAAGTTTGTTGTGGACTTCGGTGAATCTTTAGGGTAGTATTACTAGTAATAGAGGTCTTAAAATACAGGGAATTTGTCATATGGGGTAAGCTTTTGTGGTCAGAAATTGTAGATTACAGGTTGGCTTTGATATTGTAGTCCTTCATAACATTTTCCATTTTCTTTGGCCTTTGGATTTTGACTGAATCAAAACTGAAGAAATAGAAAATAGTATAATATGGGTATATATATATAATTTTTTTTTTTTATTTGTTATATTTTTATGTTTTCAGGGTGTGATAGAGTTTTCTTTTTGCCTCTTTTTTGCCAAACTTGTCAGCTATACATTCCTGTTCTGGTTACCAAAATATATCTCTGCAAAAAGTAAGTGCATAAGTCAATACACTTTCAAAGTTAAGTCAACATATAATCCAAAAAATCTACAAGCTTGTTTTCTGTAATTCTACATCTGTATGTGAAATTTTAAACCTGTAGGTTGAACACCTTTTTAGCTTCCGATTATTGCATCCAGACCAATGGATGAACAAACAGACAGACAGTGTAATTTGTTTCAATGTGAACATACTTAAATTGAAGTAATTTCCAATTCAGAATCTGTGATACTGAAGAGTGGTTTAGCATATATGTCGAACTCTTATCTGGTCGAACTATTGTTCTTGGTCACAAGAAATTTGACTAAGGATAATTTGAAAATGAACTGTAGTTAAAAAGTTATTTATAGGAAATTTCATTCATTTCATACATTGTACATCGTATGTTCTTCTTAATGAATATTTTGTTCTATCTTCTTAGCATCTACTGCCGACTCTTGTTTACTCTATCGTTATACCTCAAATTTCCTGTCTACTCAAACTAATTTTGAAATCCCAATTCTTATTCCTTTATATAATTAAACATGCAAATTTGAACTTTACTGAATTTGGAAATGTTATATATGGGCTCTTAAGGTTCAAATGAACAACATTCGATTGTATGAAAAACAAAATAATGCAATCAATCTCTCCACAGCTGACTACAGTGCAGAGAAGTCTGCCGATATTTCTACAGTGTTTGATTTTGGAGGAATATTGGGTAAGAAATTTAGAAAGAATTGAATTGTTAATATGACAGCGAACATTTTAAGGAGATAATAATATTGAACAGAAATGGATTTTTCAGTATTATTTTTGCTTAAAAATCAAAGGAAAAAGTATTTGGTTTTTAAACATAAAATGTATTCTTATTGTTGTCTGACATATTTTTTTTTTTTACCTATTATATTATGGTAACGATGTCTGTATGATATATTAGATATAAATGTCAACTTGTGCACCAAAACCATCCATTTCATATGCCAATGTCAACGGAAACATACGGCATTGGTCTTTTCTGTCTTGTATAAAAGACAGGGCACCAGTGATTCATAAGATGGACTCAAAATCAACTGATCTGTGCAGTTTGCTGGTTTTGAAGGTTAATTATTGGTTTATATCTTTAAATGCTGTTTTAAGACAAGGTATATATTTGTTTAAAGTTTTGAAAATGTTCGAATGTAGGTTTTATGTGGCCAGAATCTGTTGGTGTTACCTCATGTTTTCACATTTTTACCATTTTCGAACAGCTGATTTGAGACAGGCATTAGTAACTTCTCACTTATTGTATTGAGACAGTTTTGAAAATACACGTTAAAGACAATTTGGAAAGAACTCCTAAAGTCTGTTTTTAGCTCACCTAAGCCAAAGGCTCAAGTGAGCTATAGTCATAGTGTGTTTTCTGTCGTCTGTCTGTCCATTCGTCCATTGTAAACTTCACATTTTTGACTTCTTCTTAAAAAGAGCTGAACAGATTTCTATGAAACTTGATAGGATTAAAGAACTCATGACAAAGCAAATTGCTGAATATCAAAATTACCTGAATCGATGTGCAAAAAAAGTTTTGTTGTTTTTTATTCTGGTCTGAAATAATATTTGACACATTTTCAACATTTGTGTTGACTTAGTCACAGTAATGCAAAAATAAATGACATCTTCCTTCCTACAAGACAGATCATCTAGGTACTCAGGTGAGCGATATAGGCCTACTTGGGCCTTTTGTTTGAAACTGTATCGAAGAATCATCACGCAATTTTAGTTGAATTATTCATAACAGTAAAAAGTTGACTCCTCCAAAGTGGAAGTAATTCCCATCATTTTTGGCATATTAAAACCTATCTTAAAGAATAAGTACAAGTCATTAAGATTATTTAGGTTTTGTATTTGCTGTCATTCTTAACGTAAATTTTCATTTGAAGTTTAAAAAAGGAATTTTTTAGTGAACTCGATATATATGACATAAATAATCTGATGGAGAGTGTAGATACTGATGATAACAAACTATTTTTCAGGTGGTATCGTCGCCGGTCTTATATCAGACTATACAGGGATGCGAGCCACTACTTGTGTTCTGGCTTTATTGTTTACTAGTCCAGTAGTGAGTATTCTAAGGAATATTGTTTTTAGAGTTCAGAAAATATGCAGTGACAATTTATACTAAACCGTATGTACATGCATGTTAAGGTATTCCCATCCTAATTTTAACTATGGATGGCCCTAATGTACCTATTGCATTATATTACATGGTTGTAACAAAGGCTGACAACGGTCTGATTGGAGAATTCGTACTCAAAACTTCATAAATTTCATTTTTCGGCAAAAACTTCTTTTTGAGACAGTCATTTTAGAATTTGATTGAATAAAATTGAACAAGAAACTAGAAAGAAATTAACAGAAAGAACTTTGATGATCCATTGAACCAAAATGTGTGAAGAGAGTATGTGTTCTTATTTAAGTTTCTACTTATTCATTTATCATCACACTTGTAGACGATCCGAAAGTCACCAGACAAAATCTGGTAAAATTAGCTTTGGTCTGGTAAAATTTTTCAACTTTTCCCTATTATTTACATGTAAATTTCAACAAAATTAGAAAAATGTCTGGTGAGTTTTCAAAACTTTCGCGAAGGCTGTAATAATTTGTTTTATAAATGAAAAGAAATATTTATCTCTGAATTCTCTCTTAAATGTGAGATTTTGGAATATACACATTATAATCTCTTCCGTTTTTTTCTGGAAGGCTTGGGTATTTACTTTTAGTTCTGAATTCTACGAGACAGCTTTGGTATTTCATGAGTGTATGCCTGGTGACAGGACCTAGACATTGGTACTAATATTTGTTAGCCAGTGATTTTGATATTTGTTTTTTTCCAGATATTTATAGATATTGTTGCAATCCATTAGCATCAGTGTTTCAGATATACTGGTTAGATTAGTAAATCCAGACGCGCAAAATGTCCGGACAATTTCTGTTTTTCTTTATACTTATTGGCCATTTCAAGTAATTTGAACTGCACAATTTGAAAGAACGTCTTTTTAAACTGCATGCCAACTGACAATTTAAAATTTGGTCATTTAGTATGATCTTAATGAACCATTTAAGGATTTAAATCGTGTCTGGATTTACCTTCCCGACCAGTACATCCTGTTAACTGAAACACAAACAGTAATTAACAAATTTTCTAATATAATATAAGTTTCTCTACTTTTATTGTCAAATAATGTGCATTGAAAATGCATTTTTAGTTACCTTAATTCAACAGAATTATGATCCATGCTTTTGTTTTTTGACATTAATGCTCATTGCTTCTTTCTTTTGTTTCAGTTGTACTTTTACAATCTTTATGGAAGCATAGATTTAGCTCATAGTATAGGTAAGATTTTAAGCACTTGTCGAAAATGAGAGTGAATTATATTTAAAAAGTTTTACAAGTTTTTGAGACCACAAGCCACGGTATTCAGAGTCTATCCTCTAGTGGTAGAGAAACGGATGTGAAATACCATGATTTGCGACAATTTTTGGCTATATTATTTTGCATGAAATGTAATAATGAAGTTATCTCTTAATTTTTAAAAAGTGCTTTTTTCAGAATTTTTTTTTATGCCCCGAATCGATATATCGGGGGCATATTGTTTTTGTCCTGTCTGTTTGTTTGTCTGTCTGTCTGTTGTAAACTTTAACCATGCATACTCAACTAATGAAGCCCTTTCAAATGACACCAAGGTTGATTACCTTTTGACCTTGACAATGACCTTCACACTAAAAATAACTTTTTGGACTTTGGTTCTGCTGGGGGCATTAGTGTTTCACAAACACAGCTTGTTTTTTCATATATTCATATATTTTTTTGAAAATATTCTTAGTACATATTTCATGATTTTCTGCAGGTTTGTCCTTCCTAGGAGGTTTCTTTGTAAATGCACCCTATGCACTCATCACTACTGCTGTGAGTGCAGATCTGGGAACCCATGACGTGTTACAGGGTAATGCCAAAGCTCTGTCCACAGTTACAGCTATTATAGATGGCACAGGCAGTATAGGTAAATGTTACTTTTACCAACTCAGTCATAAGTCTGAGAATGTTTATTAAATATTGAATAAGAGGATGGTTTCCCAGCTAAGTTTGAAATTGTTTAAACTATTTGTGCAAGCTTTCTTATATATATAAAAAAGTTTTATAAACTACATGTAATGTGTTCAGTAAAAGTGTTTCAGTTAAGACTGAAATTATTTAAAAAGTGGGGTTTCAGCTCAGCTTAAAATTCTTCCAGCAAGGACTGAGATTACCGTATGTCTAGCAATTATGTTCCAGATCAGTATCAAAATTACATTGAAAAGCGGCGTTCCATCTAAGCATGAAATTACATTACCTAGTGTTACAGTTAAGCTTTGAATTACTTTGAATAATGGTGTTCCACTGAAGCCTGTAATTATGATAAGTGTCTGTTTAATCCTTTTCAATCTGAAAATTGATTGTAAAATCAGTGTTGGGTTTATCGGTGATATTTATAGATAAATTGCACTTAGTATTACTTGCCACTAAGTAAAAAATGTGTTCATAAATCTAAATATGTAATACTTGTATCAATGCATGCCACTCTACATGTACAAAGTGATTTGGAGCAGGCTTATTGTAATGGTTAAACGCTTGGCGATCCCGATTCGACTCCCAGATTACGCCACTATGTTTAAAAGGTTGGTTACCTCCTGCTTCCATGTTGCGATATAACTGAAAAATTGTTGAAAGCGGCGTAAAACACCAATAAACCAACCAACCATCAATATGATTTTCTGATGCCTTTTGTAACAGGGGCTGCCATTGGTCCACTACTAGCCGGTCTGATAGAATCGAGTGGATGGAACAATGTTTTCTACATGCTGATTGGATCTGTAGTGTGTGCCCTCCTGGTAAGCTTATATATCTTCTCCCAGTCCGAATTTACTCTGATCAAAAACAGGTTGAAGGAGAAGTATGGACTAAATATTGTGTGTGACCTGAAACATTTTGGTACGCTGATGAATGGCCGTTACATTCTCATTGTGGTTTTACTAGTTTTGGTAGTGTCCTTGTTTAATATGTATCGATTCTCTTACACATGATAATGAATATATAAATTTATATCAGTGTTATGTTAGTTAATTTTCAATCCTTGTATTAAAAGATGCAATGACTGTATGATTGATCCACGATATGTACACAAAACATA
Source organism: Pteria penguin (assembly GCA_035048485.1). Classification (NCBI taxonomy): domain Eukaryota; kingdom Metazoa; phylum Mollusca; class Bivalvia; order Pterioida; family Pteriidae; genus Pteria; species Pteria penguin. The sequence goes on along the minus strand of CM068591.1, from coordinate 32,448,535 downwards.
TAGTTCAGAATTTTACTTTTCTCTGCCATTCCATTGTACTTAATTCATATGTATACTATGTATCTGGGAGGGATTAAGTGATCAGAATATTGCATAATGAACTGTCACTCAAAATCTATACATTGATTTACGAATGTAAACATTCTTTAGTAAGGTCATTAGAACAACACATGATATTGCTGTGAGAAATATGGCTTGATGATATATCTTAAAATTCTTTGCTGCATTTAGCTATAAGGCACAGTAACATATTCTATTTTTGGTTTAGGGAGTAAATTGTATGGTATTTCAGAAATGTGTCATTTTATGCTCATTGTACAAGAGGAAATTTTGCTTTATGTACAGGAAATAAGCTCAGTAATCATGCTTATAAGCTAAATTTCTAAACCACATCTAGCAATTATGAATATTTCTCCTCTGACAAATTTAATCGCAGAAAGTAAAAAATGGTCTCAATTTCTCAACTTTTCACCAAGAAGGAAATATCATACTCCAGGACAAAATGAAAAAAACAAAAATATTCAGTTTATCATTGGGAATAGATATGAATACGTATTTACTATTATTGCAATATTGGTATAAATTTTTTTACTCTTTATGGTTCGCTATAAACATTTTATGTAGGGGATATTTACACTATCTAAATGGGAGTGATTTATACATTATATACTATTGAGGGGCAAATTGCTTGTTTGAAAATAATTTACATTAGTTTTTCATTATACCCATTGTTTTAGTGCCAATTTGAGAATCTGTCCATTTGTGCATTTACACATTTTAGTGCTACATTTATTCTGCCATACAAGTCTAATTATTATAATTAATAAAAGCACTCATTTTAATCTCGCTGGGACGAATGTAAGGAGAGCTATTGTCTTACCCTGGGCATCGTTATCGTTGTCATCCATAGACAAAAACTGTAACCTGAATCATAACTTTAGAACCATTAGAGACACAGGGCTTTAATTTTTCGCATACGTATTCCTTGTGCCAAGACCTTTCATTTTGTACCAAAATTTTTGACCTTGTGACCTTGAACTTGAAGTATGACCTACTTTTCAAAACCTTTAAGCTTTGTCATAACTTATGAACAGTTAGAGATTGGGCTTAAATATTTCATATATGTATTCCTTGTGACAAGACCTTTCATCATGAAGCCGGCATGGTCTAGTGGTATCGCGCTGGACTCCCGATCGGGAGGCAGAGGTTCGAGTCCTGCTCTGGTCATGCTGGTGTCCTGTCTTTCAGATGAGACAGTTAAAGATCCCTCACTGCTTCAGGTGGGTCCGTTGCAAAAGTCAAAATTTGTATGCCCTGCATCAGGCAGCAGTCACCATATACGGGAAATATTCGTGGTTTGACGTTAAACAAAAATCAATCAATCAATCAAAAACCTTTCATCATGAATCAAAAAAATTTTAAGTTTTGACCTTTCCCTTGAAGACGGACCTACTTACCAAAAGCTTTTGCTATTCAAATTTGGTTGCCACCAGCGAGCTTTGTTGTCTTCTGACAATTCTCGTTTCTTTAGAGGGTGAATTACTATTTTTTTTTTTTTTTATGCATTTTATGAAGGAATTGCAAACATTAAATTTTTATACGTATCAAAAAATTCTCAAAAGGGAATTTATAACATAATATTATTTATGTATATCAAATGTTTTTAGTGAAGCTTTTTTTCTGCAAATAATTTATGGATTTTTTACATACATGTACAGACAGAAAATTGGAATTCATGTAATTGGTATCAACAGTTTCTTTTAAGAACATATAGAAACTGTATTTTTGTTAAAGTATTTTATTTATGTTCAATTGGGATTTGTGTTATTGTTGATCAAAAGGGATGTGGTAGTTTTTCAATTTATCATTGTAAGTCATTATTCTTTCTTGTAGAAATTTGAATTATCAAAATTAAGAGATTCATAAATGAAAGAAAACATAAATGAAACATAGTTTTATGTAAAAATGAAAAAAAGTACTAGATATATTAGAAGTCTAATGTATTCTGAGGTATGATACATGATATACAGTGAAAAAGGTACGATATCTGATATACGATAAAACTGAAACAATATGACAATAATTTGGCAATCACTTTCTCTTCAAAAATTTCCAACAATTTTTTGTGTATCGACATTTTTAACAGAATTAATTAAAACAAAAATTGAATAGATCAAATAATTTTCTACGCATTTGTATTCATTTGTAACTCACTTCTAGTTTTAAGTTGTTATATACAATTAATTATTTTTCCGCCACAGAAAAAAAATATTTCTAGGTACTTTATGAAACGGAAGCACCGGGTAGTAAATTATAAACCACATAACTCGAGTAAGACTTTGTGTCATGATACGTATCATATCATAATTCAAGTATCACAATATATATCATATCATGAGCAGCTGTATCAGAATATCGCTAAAATATACAATGACGTCACATCAAATATTAAAATTCAAAGCATAGTAGAACAATAAATGATAAAAAATCCTACAAAGGGAAGTATGAATTAGGTAATGAGAAAACCTCTTTGTCCACAAATTTTCAGCCACATGGCCTTTATCAGGTGGAACATAAAAAAAGTGATAATGTCCAAGTGGCCAAAAATTTGTGGACATTGAATGTTTCTTATTATTTATTTAATATTTATATATTTACATAATAGAACATTTCCCTGATAAATATGTCTTTATGTTAATTTTCATTGTTTTACTTGTACCATGTCCCACAAACAATACTCTGTAATACATTGCCACGTTCTTTCTGTACAGCTATATTTTATTCTGAATTTATTATGTTTACAATCCATCATATCAGATCTTTATGTTCTTATTTTTGTACACACTATTCATAATGTATATCTCTATAGAGATAGGTATATATTTAATATCTTGATTTATCTATGTATTGCGTTGTGTAACATGATTTCTTTTTTGGGTATTTTAACTAAAATTTTGAAAGGAAATGATGAATTATTTTTCTACTTATGCTTCCTTCATATTTCCTTTACATTATTTTTTTTTTTCATAGCGTATATTGATATGTATTTGTTGGATTATAATCTCAGTTTGCTAGAAATTTTTGGGTGCAATAAAATCGTAGAAACTTCAGTATTTTCTCTTTTCTTTTCACAGTTGCTTCTCCGTTTGCTTATCAAGGAACTTCGAGCAACTACTTTCTGCAGGGGAAGAGAACTATCTGATTACTGATAATCAGATTTTCACCATCAGAACCTTGGCAAAATCTTCCTGAGAACAGTTTTGGTGCTGTTGCATGCTTTGCTCAATGATCACATAAAGTTTAGGGGCATCTTGTGTGATTTCATTTCACACATCATTTCTAGAGTATCTCACCGTCTTCATATTTTAATTTGACAACAGATTTTTAACAAGATTACTTTTCCAGAAAAAATACTCATTAGTTTTTAACTGGAATTCTTTTTTTATACTATGTTTTAAGTATCATTTTCCTGTGTTACCTTGACATGCATGTCATATTTAATGCCCTTAAAACAATTCATGACTGGTAGCATTGTCCTTGCATTAAGTTTAAATTGTTTACGATTCTGGCAATTTTTAAAGATTAATTAGATGTATATGAAATCAAAATAAATTTCAAAATGGAAATTATATTTATACAAAATTCTTTATTTCATAGAAAATTAATCGATTTTCTAGGAAAAACAAAGAATCAGTGACCGACTCCCACTTCCAACCAAGTGATTTTATGAAAAAAATAAAAGTTGCTGAAAGAGAAATTTGTATGCATTTCTGTCTTTATGAATATCGACTAAAAGACGCATTAAAATATTATTTCATAAAATGACATAATTTTATGTCTGCATGACATCATGATGATGTACCAAATTGGCAAAGATGTACAAACTGAGTAAAGAAATGCTCAAATTTATATCTTTCTTTCTTTACAATTTAAGATAAAGTGCGAGCTTAACCCAGTTTTGATATATGTATGACATTTTATGACTTGAAACTTTTTATGGCAAGACTTATGAACAGAAACAAAAAACTCATTCTGTTGTGCCTTTTATTAAGGGTGCCCTGTCTGATTTAATAGGTAAAAACTCTTCAGTGTGAAATAATAAATCACTTGTATCTATTTATTTACTAGCAAGGTTTCATGTTCACAAGGATGTATATTGATTATATATTAAGGAAGGTAACTAAAAGTGATTAATTTTTAAAAGCAAGGAATTCATTTTCTTATGGCACAAGGGTCATGAAGTTACACACAATTAAAGTCTTTTAAAGAAAAAATGATTTATAAAGAAAAATAAATCAACGCAACAATTTTCTTTTACATGCCGTGACAAGATTTGTCCAGGGACTTACTGTGATATTCTTTCTTAAATTCAGTATTGACACTGTTATGTGATATTGTTCAGGAATTTAAAGGTCTTTCAAAAGATTGCAATTTTGTGTAATAATTTTATCTCACTTCACCGTCTGACAATTTTTGCTTAGGTTTTTGTGGAGGAGAATTTGAAGTAAAACATGAATGGAAATGTGACTTTGACACGGGTGTAAATTAGAAGATTTAGATGGAAAAATGTTTTCCAGAAAATTATCATATTGCGTTTCAAGAAAAATATTTATATTTCATGTATACTTATATACATATAATTATGTTATAGAATGTTAAGATATCGAATTTTTCCAATTGAAATACACAGTGTGTCTGTGCACTATTGACTCTTTTCGTTAAATAGAATTACTTCCCATTTGGGACGGTACCTGATGTAAAACAATTATGACGTCATAAATTTCCTATGAAAACTTCATTTGTTGACTATCATTTCCCTGAGATTTAGATCGGTTTCTATAGAATTTGATGACTTCATAATTGTTTTATGTCAGATACCGTCTCAAATGGGAGGTAACTCTGTATAACGAAAAGACCGAATATACAGCTTGTAGAAATTAAAAGATTTTAATCACAATAAGACGGAATTTTAGTCAAATTTTGAAAAACCAATTATGAAATACATATAGAGAGTAAAACTCAGTATGGAGAGATACTAGTTGGATTTAATATATGTACATTGTTATTTAACTATATAATTTAGAATGTCCCCTCCCCTTTTTACAAAGTGTTATTCACCAATTCCTTCCTTTACATACAGAAAATAACAGCCATTTTATATCTATCTACATAGCATCATCTTGTACTCCCTCCATGTAGCATACCACTGCCCCCTGTATACACAATATTGGCATTCTACGCTCTCCCCCTTATATACATCCCCTTTTCACACCATTGTATAGATTTTTCAAATCATATATGGTGCATATCAAGTTTCGTAGAAATTGGATTCATTACTCGCTTCGCACATTATTAAGGTTGTGAAAGAATTTTAATGTCACCTTTTATCATCTTTCTTTATCTAACTTGGATTTCATGTAATTTACCATTCTGTTATTTTCAACATTTTACTGTACTGATTGTTGCAGTTTGTATTTTATCACTTTAGCGTACATGTTTTAACTATTATCTTATTATATAAAGCGTTACATATATATATATATATTTCTATGCAATGAAGGTTTTACCAAACTTTCCTGATAATAATAATAGATACAGCATGATCATGTTTGAATATACATCATGTTATTTATGTACTAAATTGGTTGCATTAAAGAATATTTTGCTTAAAGATACCAATCTGTGTTAGACCTTCTTAAAATTGAAAGAGATTTGGCAGAATGCCACACAAGAATTATTTTATCTGTCTTTTGAGGCGACCAGTATAAGTGGTTGAGGGACAGACTTTTGGGTATTTGATATATGTTGACAGGCAAATCTTCCAACTTGGACAAACCAGGTTTGAGACAAGACAGAGGCAAAAGGATTTAACGAGTACTGGCTTTGCACTTTGTAACACTCAGGTCTCAGGATTTTGAAAAAGCCCATACTACTATATAATAATCAAAGGCTTGAACAGCCACAAAGGCGTCGAGCTAAATTTAATTTAAAGCTGTCAAAAGTAGCAGAAATTGACCAGTCGTGTTCATCTTTTTCGTTGAATTCTGATAATTTTTGGAATAGAGTAAAAATAAAAGCTTAAGGACCAATCGCCATATATCATATAAGATATCATCATAACATTTTATTCTTCTTTACGTCATTCTTGCAAAAATATGTCAAATGTCTTACCATAAAGAATGTACATGTGAAATCAATCAAACACCATTGCCATTTTGTTACAAAGATAGAAATGGACGAGTTGTTACCATTGCCGGTAAAATATGCAAGCCTTATGCTTAATTAGTTTTAAGATATGGTCAGGTCTAGGTTACAGTTTTTGTCTACGCTACTAACACTGACCCTGACACTAGGGCCAACAGCTTGTATATATCGTCCAAACACACTAGTTATTATTCAGTTGTTTATTGTATGTGAACGTGTAAGGGCTACAAAGCCATGCCGTTCACGCGTAATGACGCAAGCCAATTGTGCATCACAATCGCACTTTATCAGTCGATTTGGAATAAAATCTTCACATTAAAGTTCTACGTAATTTATTTTTCATGCATTCAATCTAAAATTGTCTTAATGCATGCTATCATCCTTTACATCAGCATTAAATTTTGTAGGCGATTTGAAAACTTTCTCAGCTGCCATTTTTTATGCCCTCGTGGGAACTTTTCCAGATATGTGGAAGACCATGTGATATATACACATGTTACTTCCCTAATAAGGAAACAATGAGGCGTGGCTTTAGAAATTTTAGCGGGAAAATACACAACTACGCAAAAACAAGTAATTCCTACATACATAAAGCTATTTGGCGTTGTAACCAACATCTTGATCATTTAATGCTATTCCGATTGCAACCTAAGCTTTTTAAAAAGCTATGCTTGTTTAAGATAGACTGGAGTTACCTGCTCTTGCTTGCTATCGCAGCGCGAAGAGACAAGTGACCACCGCCATTTTGTAGAGGCTATTCCCAGTCAGGCAAGTGTTATTTATAGCACAGGCGGTAAGGGCAGATAAGAAGCCGTATACACTGCGTGTAGATATTTTTAAAATTCGTCTGCAGTAGAATACACAGCATAGGTATACAGTACCTGACATAATTTACGAGAGGCTCGTGATGTTTAGCCTTGAAAATGTAATTAATTTTGTCGATATTTGCTGATTCTAGGTTAAATGAATGAAACAAAACGAAATTCAGTGAGATAAAAATAACCGATAACGCGTCACTTGAACCTAGGTTAGTCTCGTTATGAATTAGTGGTCACCTGTCAATATATTGCCAGTCTATATTTTGGATTCTATGAAATATTTTATTCGTTCTTTTTTAGACTGAAATTTATATCTAAATATATTATTATTATTATATTATTTATATTATTATATATATTTCGAAGATCGCGCGATCGGTTTCCATATTGGAGCTTAAATGTCAAATTAGGCCTTGATCGTGTGTGTTACAAGCGTTCTACTACGATTTCTCCAAATAAGGCAGTATGTTACGTGGTCTTCCCCATATTTGGAAAAATTCCCATGAAGTGTGATTGTAATTCATAATCGGCTTGGGCCATTACGGCGAATGAATATTTTAACACACACAATAAGCGACAAAATAATAAGTGTTTAAGGGCAATATATTGATAATTTAAGTTAAGCAGACCTATACTTAAACCTCTTTCTGTGCAATGAAATTTCAAAAACAAGGATAACAAAGCCGGTTTTGCAAGAACTTTTACTACTTTAAAGAAGGTACTACTTTGTTACGTGAATTAAAAAGGCGGTGCAGAGGTAAAATTTTTACGATCGCTAGAAGACTGGAGAGCAAATGCTCAACGCCTTAAAAAAAATATAAAAAGGAGATATCTACCTTGGCTGCATGTTCTTTTCGAGTTTATTTACTTTGATTTGTTTTGTTTTTTGAATTGCATAAAAATTATTCCATCACTGTGCATCACACAAAAATTTACATGTCTAAGGGACCCACATGAAGCAAGAAGGGATCTTTATGTGCCAAGTCTACCATGACATGGGACCTCCATGTTTACTTTTTATCTTTTTTTTTCCAAATGGACAGGCCCTTGGTGAGCCACCTTTGGGATTCAAACCTGGGACTTCTTGGTCAAGCAACTTACACCTTGTGTAATTCATTTCATAAAGGTATAACTCAAAGACGTCTCCTACTATACAAATGGACACATTTGACAAAGTGATTACTGTATGTTGCTTTGCTTCCTGGGTGATTAAAAAATTTGAGTGATATTTGTTTATTGGTAACAATAAGTATTCAGGTGGCTATAACACTATGCAAGTTTTCAACAGTGACACCACGAAAAGGTCTAAGAAAATACCTGCTGAGACCATTAAGAACTTTTTGGAACAAAATGAATTCAACTGTTTTGTGTCACCTGCAAAGCAAAACAGCATCTGTAAGACCATCAGCATCAGACATTTTAACATCTCCAGGATTCTGGAACTTCAGGAAAAAATTATGGTCTGCTCCTTTCAAAACTAAAATATATCTGTATGATGTCATTTTATTATTTCTTATAAATACGATGAACATTACATATTACATTTTAAACACAGTCAATATAATATGATTCTTATTTACTTAAAGACGAATATGTTGATTTTATAATGAGTGGAACTAAATTTTTCGGTCAATATTTTGAAAGTCAAATAAATAACGAGTTTTTAGCAAAAAATTAAATCCAAACCCTTAGATCCCTCACCATTTTCCTTAGACCCATGACATTAATTTATTGAGTTTAATTTACATATTTTATCTGAGTGTCACCCTCATAGTTTCAGCCACAAGAAGTCTGATTATACTCTGTAATTTCCACGATGTATCGTACGATAGAACCCGGTCAAATGACTGAAACTCCAACCTGTAGCATCTACTGTACTTATTCATCTCATGGCTGAAGTATCTGTCAATCAAAGTCATATGCGTGATACAGTCTCCACCCACATCTCTTATTATGTTGAAAAACAAAGTTTCCTCGAAGGATACATCACTGCTTTCCCAGAAACTCATATCATGGGTGAATTTCATTGGATACAAACTCGTAGGCCGATATGATTTGGGGTAGTCTTTGAACTGCTGAGTAATTTTGTCTTCTTTTGACCATAGCAATGAAGGGTGAGGAATACTGAAAGTGTGACACACAATTATGTCCAGGTTTAGATTTAAAACAAAATTTTCACATCCTGATCCACTAAAGATGTAAATATCACCTACTGGTGTAGAAGTAAATATTTCTTTCTCTCTTGAAAATGTTAAAATATGATAACTTCCATAGTATTTCAAGTCTCTAGATACTGAATATGATTCTTGTGAAATTTGTGTGGATGAAAATTTGACTTCCTCCCTTATCACTGAACTTATGACTTCCTCAGCTTTTTGTATACAATCTCGCAGAGGTTGCTGTATGTCTTCATTTCCAGCAGTTGTATTTGAAAGTTGTGATGTGAAAGTAAGAACATGATAAACAGGAAAACAAGAATTATCTATTGAAACGGTCCGTTTGAAAAAACCAGAACTTGCAGATGGTTTATCGCACAAACACATCGTTGATATGACATTGTACAATTCTTCAGTCAAAACGACAGCAATTAATTCTTCTGATGAAGCACATTCAGCTTTTTCAGAACAACTATGCATGGTTTCCGTTACCCCAAATTCTTTTTCAGTACTTTCCTCTCCTAGCTTTGTGCACTTTCCATTCAAGAAATTGTTACTTTGTGTTTGACATGAATCTCCATGGAAACTGAATGCTGTCTGGAGTTTTTTTCTCAGCAAGTCGTCCATCATCTGTAGTGGATGGAAGGATAACTTCAACAGATTTCTGAAATCATTTAATTTTACATGTAACTCATATTTTGATTGGTTTAAAAATTAGGGTTCATCTCAATTTTTTTCTGACAATGTAATTTCCTGCGTTTTCGTAACTGTGACATCCATATTGACGCCAGCGCGACAGAAGTTTAGAGATGTTGAGAAACAGTGCAGTCATAACATACCAATTTCTGACAATAAGAAACATGTTTGAAAGGAATCAAATGATAAGAAATGAATCTAATTTGTTTTTCATTGGATGATGCCACAAAAAAAAAAGGACAAAAAACATGCATTATGCGCAATCATGCATTTTTCCATCTTTTGTTTTTGTTCATGGTTTACTTCCATCCACTAAAAAAAGAATAATTCGATTCATTCCTTAAGTAATAGATATTAAAGTGAGATTTACAAGAGGAATCCGTTTACTCATTGACCCTCTCCCTTCAATTTCGTCCCTAAATGTTCGCTGGCACACAAATAAGAATGAAAAGATATAGATGATGTTACTAAAATTCTGAGATACTGATCAAATTTCCACAACCCAAGTCTAAACAACTTGACAATATATATATATAATACAAGCAATCACAGAACCCTGTTAAAACAGAGGTGGGATCAGGTGCCATTGGAGGAGTAAGCATCCCCTGCAGACAAGTTGCACCCGCCGTAAGGCCGTAAGTATATGCGAATTAGTACTTTGGCAGTCACAGAAGTATGAAACGGCACAGCCGTTAAGTCACAATCGGTATATGTCATGATTAGTATATATAATAGTACTGTAAAGCTATATCCTGACAATGCTCTAGCAAATAAACCTTTCTAAAACTAAGTGTTCAGTATAATTATTTCAAACCATTGTACATTTGAGCATGTTGCTGAAGATTTTTCAACATTTTTTGCCCAAATGCAAAGTAATTCCAGTCTATAAATGGATGACATTCTTAATTTCTGGTTGAAGCAAAATTTCAGAAATGAGAAGGCTCATAGCCTTGATACTTTGCTTCTTAGATGAAATTCACTGGATATTTTCCTCCCTTCATAATTTTAAAGTATGTATCAACCTTAGGCTGTATGGTATTTGAGTTACCATCTAAAATTATGTTTTAGCATATAAATTATCATTTCCAATAACTTCTTTAAGAACATTCTAGACCAAATTCTCTCCCTTCAAGCACATCAAATGTTCCTCATTTGTGCTAGGCTTGGTTGAAATATATTGAATAGTTCAGAGAAACAATAGTTGCAATGACAAACTGTTAAAGAATAATGTTTAAATTTTACATAAATCAATTAAATACCTAACAATTAACCCCCTACCCACCAAAAAAATTTGAGAAAACATATTTTTCATTGACTTTAAGTTGGTGAAGGAACATAATTCAGTAAAGAAAAATCTGTGAATACATTTCTTTGAATATACAATCCACAAGTAATCATATCATAATTTTTGTAATAATATATAAAGAGTCACATTTCAGTCAAACACAGGGTATTCAATAAGAACTGTTTTAGATGGTGATAATGAAATTTCAAGCATCGTATGCACGAATGTGAGTAGTAAATCCGAGATCAGAGAAAATTTGAACTGGCAATATCTTTCATAAGAAGTGGCCGTATTTCGTCGGGTGCCAGCTCTTATTGAAATCCTTGCAAACAATGATAGAATTAATCGAAATGACAACTTGACCTGCTATATACAACAATCAAGTAATTTACAATGAATAAATTTAAAGCTTAATTTTATCAAGAAAATAGTAATTTTCATACACATTAAGTTAACAAAGGGCCATAAAAACTAGGACTGCATTAGTGGGACATTATATGTCCACATCAAGGATCACACCTCAGGTGCTAAGAATCAAATTATAAATATAATGGTTTATAAGGAAATGCATTGACAAGATTTCTTTGAACAATTCTACATCGTGAACTATTATGTGCCACAGTGTGCCATCAGATTCTTTCTTGGCCACATAATTCAGGAAAAGCTCGAAACAAGTTTTAAACCACACCCATGAGCCCAATCCCTAGGGTCAGACCCTCCACTTTCAAAACCCAGATGCATGATTGTCAATTGCAAGTCATGTACTGTCATAATCCATCATGAAATCCTGGTGAAGAAGGAAGAGTACAATATTTTTTCTCACACCAATTTGCCCCACCCCCAGGGACCAGACACCCACTTTGGAATCCTAATGTACAACTCCAAGCCATATGCCGCCATATGATTCTTTCTAGGAATTCTGATATAAAAGGAAAAAAGAGAACAAGATAGTACAGACAGACTGATGGAAAGACTGACAGACATAAGCGTAATATATTTATGTACCCACTTTTTTACTTTTTATGTAAACGTATAAAAATTAACAAAATTTCATGAACAGAAACATGATCTCTAATTCTGCTATATAATAAAAAAAAAATCAAAAATATTTTCCACAAAACAGACAGACAGACAAAGAAGAAACCTATTACACCCCCTTCCCCTCCCTTTTCACTTCACAAAAAGTGTTGACATGAAAAGATGAAGCCTCCAGAGAAAACAAGTCACCCAATGACAGAGTACAGAACCAGAGTCAAATCAGTTTACCTTAACTCTAGTCTTTCTGTAGCGAGCTGAACTATAGAGTCTAAGCATGTAAAGCCCCCTGAATACAGTTGAATATACATGTATGATCAACTATCACCCATTTCTTTTAACTTGCCCTCAGATTTTAAAATCATCCCACATTTTTACCTGGAATATTTCTCCTGGAAATAGTTTTGCCCTGGAATATAGCTTTCTTCACACTTAAAGTCCTCTAGATTTGGTATCTGCACTGGTGTTCCTTTTTCAAAGATGTGAGTTATTGCCCCCTGAGTATTGAACCCTTTATCTTGACTCCTGAAAAACAAGTTTAGTTTGTAGAGATATATACATATACATAGAGTCAATTTTTGAATTATAGCTACTAAATTCATCGCCATTCCCATAATCAGGAAAGTTTTTCCTGCTCAAACATTTTCATGACACCACAGAAGTCACCATTGCCATTTGCTACAATGTTTTGAAGACAAACGTCCATTTCAAAGTGTCAATTATCTCATTATATCGCCACAGGTGCACAAGGTCACTGAGTTGGCTGATTGATTGCTATCGATCCCCAGCATACAGCCATTCAGCAGCAGTAAGAGCAGGTGATTGAAGAATTAAATAAACTAGATAATTACTTAATATGAACAGTGAAAATGGACCGAAATATTTTGCAAATTTTGTTTGTGATTTATTGGTTTATTTCAAGACAAGATAATTTCATTGGTACATGTGAGGTCTATGTCAAATGCATCGAACGGAAATTTCTAATTTTTAAATGGATCTGCCTTAAGCAGTGAGGGACCTTAAAAATGCCAACACCTGCCATGTTATGGAGCCATGCTTTATAATGTCTCTTCCAAAAAACAGGAAGTTAGAAGTCATTGACTAGACTCAAATGTATGACCTCTTAGTATCCACTGATTGAGTTATTATTGTTTTACGCCACAATTATTTCATGTATACATACAGTAACGGTATCAGTCTGTTGCATTGCATAGAAATTCATATCTTTGCAATGGAAGCACTGAGGGATCTATTACATGCCATGCCTACCATGACATAGGACCTTGGTTTTTACTGTCTCATTGGAAAGACAGGACACTGGTATACCCAAGATGAGAGTTGAACTCAGGACCTCTCGGTCATGAGCCAAGCATCTCATCCAATGATTGACAACAACTTTCTTCGGCTCAAACCAAGTACACAAGTGAAAGACCCTGTGTAAAATTCAGCAAAGACTGGATAACAGAGATATAAATTTAAACCATATATGAAATATGTAAATAGAGCTTTTGCTAATTTTAAATGATGTAAGGGGTCTTATACCGGACAAACCACTTTTTGCCGGAATTTTCACTAAAACGTTAATGCTTGGAATGTGACATCACAGTAATATGACGAAAATTTAAGCCGCAAATTTGTATTTGTCCAGTATTGCTCCTTACATCATGTAAAATTGGCAAAATGGTTATTGTTAATAAAGTGACATGATGAAATATCCATAACATTCTAACGTTGAAGTAAACATTTACTTTTGATAATACATTGAAAATGACACATATTTGTTTACATAACATACATATCTATGTATTGTTACCTGAACCCCGTACACTTATACTGAACAAACTCTGCAGCATCAAATGGCACAACCTCCACAAGCAAGAGGCTTGCATTTGCTGCCATGGAAACAACCTGCCAACTGTCATGCCATTTTCTCATTGGTTTATCAGCTGGTGTACCTCCTTGACCTTTACATAAGGTCACCATGATTTGACCTTTTTCTGTCAATAATTTAGAAGAACTGCAATAGAATATCAGACCAAGTAAAATATCATGTAAACCTTCAACAAAAAGGAAATCTGTGTTCCTCAGCATGCATAATTTTCACTTTATTTGTACCTAACAAATCTGAATATGAAGTACTAATTAAGGAGTTTAAACATTAAATCAGTTTCTTTCCAGTAATGGGCAAAACATGTTCAGGAAATTATTAAACATTCAAATGATTTTGTTTTATACAACACATAATGTTTTCTATAATGATGTCTGAGGCATATTTTAATGTCTCAATAACAAAATTTTAGTTTAGATAAAGGTGATAAAATTGTGATCCACCGCTGGATCTTATGCCATACTGGCTACCACTGCACAGATGGCATAAGATCCAGAAGCAGATCATTATTTTATCACCTTTGGTTTAGGTAATTGCAGAATCATCTTTCAGTGACACATAGGTTAATCTGACAGAGCATAGCAGTTTCCTGACAACTGCCAGTTTACAATGGTGACATTTATACATTGGCAACCAGTGTTTAGCAGTAGCACTGTACAGAAGCATCTAGTGTTTAGTGGTAGCATTTATGTAGTGGTAGCCAGTGTTTTGTGGTGACACCTATATAGTAGCCAGCCAGTGGTTAGTGTTCACATCTATACAGTGGTGGCCACTGTTTAGTGGTCACACCTATATGGTACTAGAAGTAATTAGTGCTGGCACCTATACAGTGGTAGACAGCGTTTATTTGTGGTACCTAATGGAAACATCTATGCAGTGGTAGCCAGTGTTTAGTGGTAATGCCTATACACTGGTAGCCAAAGTTTATTTATGGCACCTATAGAGTTGCAGTTGGTAGTCAGTGGTAGCCAGTGTTTAGTGGTCCCGCCTGGCAGTCATAGACCATTCTGGCTTTCAGCTACTGAGGACCACTTTCTATTTTGAAGTGATGGATAGCGTTAAGCACTGGCAAAGACATTAGCACCAACTTTCAGACTGTACATTTTCAGTCGGAGTCTTTCGCTTTTACCCTGACCTGGATTGTAAACTCATTTTTTACATGGATTTAAGGATATACTGAGCTCCACCAGAGTTATTTAGCCTATTCGACCAATGACGACAACTTTCTATTTTACAGTATTGTGTTCACGTACTGGTAATAAGGGAAGTAACTCCAATTAAATTTCAACCATAAAAATAATATTTACTTTTATAGATGCAAAATGTAAATGCTTCCTTCACATTCATTATGAAAAATGTGTCAGAAGTTTGTTGCAACATTTAAAGTATTGATACTTTGATTTAATCTAATATAATCCACTGATATACTCATCTGATATTTTATTCACCAAATATTTAATTACAATTAAGTACGGCCAAAGATTTGTCTTGTTTCCTGCCTCCTGGCATAAAAGAAATTGGAAGTCAGGTCGGAAAAAGTTTTAAATTATGTTATTTTAAACACTATATCAAGAAAGAACTGGCAGAAAGCTAAAAGTGCAGAACACAAATTAAATGAACAGGCTGAAATGATGTCATAAATATGCAATCAGTTTTGAAATGTATGCAGCTTATGAAGTCACAGTGAAAATGAAATATCATCAGACTGACAGACAAGTCTTATAATAATGCCTTCAGTCCTGTAAATAACCTTAAATTTTGGACAGATTGTCCAGTGAAGATGAACAAAAACTAAAAGAAAATCAAAAAGTTTAAAGTCCCTTTCATTTATATTGGGAAAAGATGTTGACAATAATGATTATTGTATTGATTTTGTTGAAGAAGAAAACTTAAGAGATGTGGTTATACTTGCCACAGATTAGCAATACACCAATGAAAGTTAAAGTTATTAGTAGTCGTTGTCTGATTTTTGTGACCATCTTTCTAAAAATGTACATTTTACTTTCGGTCTGGTAAATGTTGCTTCGGTCTGGTGAATTGTCCTAGTTTACCAGACTGAATGTCCTGTAAAATGTTTTACAATTTCATATTCACTGAAATCAACTCATTTGGCATAACTAAAACAGTGAAGTGCTTGGCTCATGATTGAGAGGTCCTACGTTTGACTCCCACTGTTGGCTTGTCAGTTTTCTGATGAGATGAGACTATAAAAATTGGGGCGAAAGTAGATGTGTAAGTGGTAGACAAAAATGCCAAGAGCCAAAATGGCTAATCACCATTATTTTCATAGACACATTTGCATTTGACACACATCTGACATTTCAAAGAATAAATAAATTCTTATTGGGATTAGAAATGCTTTCTTCATCCCAGACCATATTACATGGCTAAGAGATTTATTGTTGTCAGTCATGTTGTAAAAATTAAAAGTAAAAACCACCACCCAATCCCCTCCCAAGAAAAAGGACTTGTTTTGCTATCCGGCCAAATAAAAACACAACATCATGGGTAAAAAAAACCACTGGAAAATAAATAAACAAAACAAAAATCCTCCGGAAACAAACATTGTATAAAGAATTCTATTGCTTTCATAAAAGGTAATTTTTAGAAATAGCTAGAAAAGCCTGTATTAAATAACATATGTTTAACATCCACTGACAGGCTTGAAATTTAAAGACCTTTTCAAGGGGCCTACCCTCAATATTACTATTGCCAAAGAGGTTATTGCAACAGAATTTTTCAGCCACATCAGACATTTAATGCTAACATAGCTTGTGACCGAGAGGATGCGAGTTAGAGTCCCACTGGTGGCATGTGGATGTCCTGGTTTTCAGATAATTTTTTATGAAGAATTAAAACCTTAAGGTCAATCAGGAGTCAGGAAAAAAGACAATATTTTTGAGAGGAGGGGGCAGGGACTGAGGTTTTTCATCGTCGATAAAATATTCTTTTTTCTTCTATCCAACCAACCTAGCAAAGAAATCATTCAAGAGCTTCCTGTTCTTCTTGTGGTTAGACTTGCCGCCAGCATGGGGAAAGTTGAAAACAATTCGATCAAATCTCTGAAGCATTAACTGAGAACTCTCATGTAACTTTGTGGCATCTGTCTCTAGATAAATAGTAACACCTGTAACAATGAGTATCAATAAAATGTTAAAACCTTAACCCCAAATAATTTTTTTCATCATTCTTACCATTTTTCAACTACAAAAATGCAGGAATCTTTCAATGAGCTATATTGTAATAATTTTTCAGGCATGTCATCTTACTTGTTCAATTGCAGAAGTTGTTCACCTGTTTGCACCAGATGTAGTTTTGCCTACAACAGTTTTCTTCATTTTGACAGTAAAAGATGTGATAGAATAATAATGAAGATAACATTTTCTTAATCTTTGATTATAATAATTTTCAATTAACCCATGAAAAAGATATTTTCTTATCAAATTCAGCAAATACATGAATGTAAATCAAGAAAATGACACAAAACTAAGTGGAAATGAAAGTAACCTTCTTGACCAAGTACTGCATTGAAATGGTTGACTACGCAGCTGGTCTGGAAAAAAGGAGGATACTCTTTCAGGCCTATGTTGTCCTGCCCTGGATCCATCATTTAAATAAATGAATCTGGCTAAAAACAGCAACACTTGTAGGAGACCTCAAGTATTTCATGCCTACCAAGTATCATCAAAACCCATGCATCACTTCTAAAGAGAAGTCTATCAAAATTAGTTTCATCAAAATCCCTTTAGTGTTTCGGCAGTAGAGATTGTGAAAGTCTTATAAATAAACATATTGACAGAGGGATGAAGTACAGACTCTGCATGATGTGCTATAACTAAAAGCTCACATACAGATGGATGGACAGACAGATGGATGGACAGACAATGGACGTCTGGCAGTGCATTATAACAATAGCTCACTTTAATCTTAGGCTAAGGTGAGATAAAAACAATAAGTATTTTTCTATTTATGACAAGATCCCGATTTTCAAACTTTGCCCTGTTGTCAAATTTTGATTGCAGTTATATATGTACAGTAAAGAACATGTACATGTATATAGGTGCTATAAATTATACTGAAAATCTGCTAATTCTTTACTATATACTATTTTAAATCAAAGTTTCAAAGTTCTTTATACCATACCTCTGTGCTGCAGCCATTTAATGTTATCAGGGGCATCTTTATGTTTCAGTATAGACTCATCAGTCTCTATACTTGTGGATATAATGGCATGTCCAGATGTTGCTTCATTCTGGGACAGGTGATGCACAAGTGCCACAGACAAAGAAAAGTCTCCCTCACCAACCAGTAGAAGCTGACCGGTCAGTGGTCTTTCCATATCTATGCAGTGAGAAGCGTTAACTGTAATTCAAGATTTATTATCTAGAATTTTGATTGAATTGCGAGTAAAATTTTTCAAATATACTAAGTAACAAGCAAATTCAGAGAATTATGGTCCCCTGCTTTCGGGGTTCTATCAGTAAGGCTACACTGAAGTAGGTCAAAGGTCACATGATAAAAAATTTTGGTACTAACGGAAAGGTATTGCAATTAGGGACACACATGCCAAATATGAAGGCCGTACGTTTTACAGTTAAAAAGTTATGACCAAGCTTAAAGTTTTTGTGATAGGCAGAAAGACAGACGGACGGACAGACGAAGATAATATGAAGATTCTACATGGGAATGCCATATACCAATGTGAAGCCATCATCTTATCTTATGTTAAAACTATGGTCAGGCAGGTCCAGTCATATGATTTTTTTTTCCAAATTCATATGACTTACATACTCATATGAAAAAGCCATAATTGATTTACATAATAAATGAATAGTTACAGGAAACATAACACACAACACACTACATGTTAACAGATAAATTGAAAGACATGATCTGTAATAGGCAGTACATTAGATTAAGTTAATTTAACAAATTACTAGTCTTTGAATTTGGGTTTTATGTAGGGAGAGAGAGAGAGAAATAGCGAGTATGGCATAGAATGTTAGACATAGACTAGATTTCTAACCTCACAATCCAAGTTTAATCCCTGCTATCGACTCAAAATTTCTGAAGCTGATTTATCATCTTATGCCTCGCATTCTGTTCTTCAAAAGAGACAGTGTAAAGTAGAACCCTATCTCATGGTATAGGGGAGTTCGATAAGGTGAGTTATCTGCCCTTGTTTATTAAGGTAGTCCCCTGGAAGTGGAAAAGGAATGGTATAGAAGTTGTGCGGTACATACTAATCTAATATGAGACATCCGAAATACGCATCCGCTTTGAATTTTACATACTTCTTTGTGAAATATTAGGCATCAAATTTCCGGCATGTAAACAGGGTTAGTCTGAACTATCAGACTCAAACATGAGACAAGTCTTATACTTGGGTCTGATAGTTCGGACTAAACTAGGGTACAACCGTAACAACAAACCTTTTGTAAAAGATAGTTGAAGAGGATATTTGTTTGTACAATATTATTTCTAAACACATTTTAATCAGTCAAAATATTCCAAAGGGAATGCAATAAATCCTGTTCGTGTTGCTCTTTGTTTCGGCCGATGGCCTTTATCAAGAAAACATGAACTTAAAAATGTCTTGCATCTTGACTCTATGTAAATTCTATAAAGAATACATTCCATGGTATGTTATTATGAAATATTTACAATACTAGTCTAATTCCTTCCATGAACCATGCTAAACAGACTCGGTTCATCAGCCCATGAACTTGGGTCATGGAAGTAGTACCCGGCATATGGCAAATCACATGCGTAGTAATATAAAAAGAGGCAGGGCTTACTCAAGTTCAAGGCCGATGTTCTATTACTGAATTAATGCATCTGTTAATTTTGAGCAATTAAAGAAATTACCTGGACAAATATAGTATTTTTTAGCATTCTAGACATGCACTATATTGCGTGGCGGACGTACTTTTCCACTTCAGGAAAAATTTGGTCCCTGCCAGTTTGATAAAGGGAAATTTAATATTTTGTTTTCAAAAAAGAACCTTTTAAAATGCATTGTAAATATAAGGAATGACTGTCTTTCCGCGGTTCACGTGATTTGTTTGTTTCTCACCCAAGTTCATTCCCCATGAACCTAGAAAAAAAGACAGTCATTCCTTAAATAAAAATGGGTATAAAGAACAGATTTATCAACTTTTATCAAAACTTTATGCATTGTAGGGGTCACAGCACCTGTCATCGAAATGACATGAATGTACAATGTAGTCAAGTTTTGACAAAGGTATGCTTGGTGGGATAATCACGCTACTCAAATAAAGGAAGTCATTACTTTATTGTAGTGCAATTAGCAGCAAATTTTCAATAGATTTAATAGAAAATGGTTTTAATTTTCAGCAATATTTATTCAAACATAGTATTTAATAATGCAATATTCAATTAAGTTAAGGGGCACTGTACTACAAAATAAAATTTTGGAATTTTGATTTGAAATTCAAAACAGCACATGTTTACGATATAACGAATATAGTTTACAAAACAAGTTGACACTTTTAATCTACATGTACTGTTTTGGAGTTTAAAGCTGCAACATTTTGTGTAGCTTACATGTATACTTCAAATTGGTAAGTTGAAATCAGGTTGGGCACATCCTTCTAAAGAGAGACATTCCTGTTCGGAGAGA
Organism: Pteria penguin; assembly: GCA_035048485.1. Lineage (NCBI taxonomy): Eukaryota > Metazoa > Mollusca > Bivalvia > Pterioida > Pteriidae > Pteria > Pteria penguin. The sequence goes on along the minus strand of CM068591.1, from coordinate 32,427,810 downwards.
CATTTTGCTGGCATTTTAAAAAATGTCCATCGAAAGAGGGATGTTTTCAACCTTAATGCATGAGTTAATCCAAGAACTAAAAACTCAAAATTTATATATTTGACCTGAAACTTAAAATCGCACATTTACAGTACATACTGAACAATGTTTGTAAAAGATGTTGACCTGTAGGAAGTACTATTTTTGAGTTTGATGATGTAAAACTTATGAAGTTATAAACACAAAAACGGTGGATACAAATTCCAAACAATCCTTACAAATATTGTATAGGACATTGTAAAGATGTGCACTTTTAATTTTCAAATCAAAAGTTCAAAATTTTGATTTTCAGTATTAAGAAACTCGAGCATTAAGCTGGAAAAAATTCCTCTTCACAAAGACAATTTTTTAAATGCTAATGAAATATCTCTCTAAACACTGAATATCTCTCTTTAGAGGGATTTGCCCAACCTGGAAAAGGTCAACATCTTGTGTAAGTTATTTTTCAGTAAACTTTTAAGTTTGAAGTCAAAATTCTGAAACTTTCTTTTTTTAAGTACTTGTTTGCTTCTGCTCATTCCTTAATTACTGAAAACAGAGATCGTTAATTCATTTCAGTGATTATCTCAAATGAGAGGTTGTTTCCAACCTGTGCAAGAAGATCTTGCATGAGCTGGTCTACGGTTAAGTCGCCCTAAAGTTAAATCGCCCTAAAGTAAAGTCGCCCTATATCGGTCAAGTCTTTTATGTACAAATGAACAGAAAGATTTGTATGATTAAAATTGATAGTAATGAAAGTATTATTATCAAATCTATCTATTTTTTTATATGTTATCAAAAATTATTTCTATGACATACTGATTGCTGGATCAGTCAACAAAATTTATTCTATGTATGTTATTCAATCTAATCTCTTCTTTCATTATCTTCTAAGCCAGTGTGGCCTAGTGGATAAGGTACTCGGCTCCTGATCGAGAGGTCCCGGGTTCGACTCCCGCCCTGGGGCACACCAGTGTTCTGTCTTTCGGATGGGACAGTAAAAACCGAGGTCTCGTGTCACAGTAGGCGTGGCACGTAAAAAGATCCCTCACTGCTTCGGGTGGGTCCGTTGCAAAGGACGAAATTTGTATGCAATGCCGTCACCATATACATGAAATAATCGTGGAGTGACGTAAAACAATAATCAATCAATTATTATCTTCTTTTCTATGTCCATCAGTATATGTACCTCAACTACTTCCAACATCTTTAGGAGAGAACATCGAGATGATTGATAATTGACCTATCCCCAAAACACGCCCCCGCTGAGCCAGTACCAATAATACGGCCTCTTATCTTGTCTGGCGGCAATAATAATAGCTCACATCTCGCATGTGCTTCGACCTCCGACAAACAGAGCATTTCCCTGCATAAGTTTGCGTAAGGAATGTACAGGCCAAGAGGCATAAAACCTTTAAAACTCGTCAGTATTTTCGATTATTATAAAAATGGTTAAACAATGCATTCACAGTACATGTTATAGTGAGTACCCTAACCCATTACCAGCCTGAAGCAGATTTTGAGGGGGGTCGCACGCCTTTCCCTCTCTAAAGCTGAAGAACTGAAGTAAAAAGGATACACAAAAGGGGAAAAGGGCAGAAAAAGAAAAGAAAAAAGGAGAGAGATATTACATTTACAGGACATTTTCTAACCCCCCTCTTTCCGTAAAATTCTTAACCACGGGCACGGTACGTACCCAACAAAGTTAAAGTGTAATAAGACAATATATAGATTGCCATAATAAATAATCCTCCGTTTGGAAAACAAGGGTCAACATATATATATCATTTTGAGTGGTCATAAAAAAATTAGACACGTAGTAAATGTATTGAAGTTTTCTAAACATCATGAGTCATTAACTTTATACACAGCATTTATGAAAGCTGATGAGGAGATTGCTCAGATGAACATTAAAAAATGTAAACAGGCTGTAATCAGTGATTTTTTTTACATACAGTAGATCTTAAATGTACAAATCAAGTTTTAAACTGTAGTTTGTCACAATTTTAACATTGGATTCAAACTGTGTCTTAATATTTTTGTGTATTCAACATGGCATGAAATCTTTTAATACCTATAGCTATCCTTTAACACTGCATCTTTTGTATTAATTATCCTTTAACACTGCATCTTTTGTATACATGTACATTGTATTTTTAAAAATATGACTGACAGTATTTACATTGAACATGTATTTTACTCAGGAATATATAAAATGTTGTTTAATTATATTCGACAAGAACATGCATGTGATATTTCATATGTGCAATATGGTGAGTACTGCTACATGTATTTTATGTTTAAATGATGTCACTTAATTTGGTGCAATTGTTTGATTACATTTGTGCAATATGATACATGTACATGATTTTATTATCAATAATAAATATTGTAATGACACTTTGGATCATTGTTTCTGTATACATGTATAGTAATAGACACGGAAAATGATGGCAGAATTCAACAAAGGCGCTTCTTTGTCTGATCAAGTTTGAACCTGTATTCAGAGACCACCTGTCTTAAGTGACCTTATTCCTTTCATCCCATGCAAAGTCACATAAGACAGGTTTGACTGTATTATAAATGTGAAATATATTCAAATCGAAACTATATGTGACATCAACACGAGTTAATTGTGTACCCAATGTCCTTATAATGTAGTCATTTTTTTCTAGAATAAATTTTTCGACGTTAGCAATTTTAACTTTCAAAATGTGTAACAAAATAGGCATTTGTCTTCCCCCTGACCATGCAAAACAATTTTTCAAAATTATTTTATTATGTTTTAAAACTGTTAAAAGCGTTTTTCATTGGGAGGGGTGAGGGGCTTTGTCCCTTTGAACCTCCCTCCAAGGCACTACCTGGATCCGCTGGGAACCTGCACGGCCCCAGACCCCTCGCGTTTTGGTACATACTCACGCTCCTAACTCAAATTTCTGTATCTGCCACCTACTTCATTAAAGGGACTCCATCATCCTGAAGCTTTTCAGCCCCCCCCCCCTTTTAACCTAAATCATATTTTCGAAAAGTCATGTGCGAGGTGGTGGACTAGGTAAATTAAGAAGGGTTGGATGAGAGATCTCGAGATGCGATCGTAGGAATCATTAAATGGGTAAAAGGGGAAGAAAGAATAAAGTGAGAAAAGAAAATGAAACGAACAAGAGAGAGAAAGAGGAGAGATTGAGTGGAGGGCTGCCTGCCCATTCAGTGATGAACTGCATTTATTTATGATTGATTGATTTTTGTTCAACATCACACATTATTGTACGTATTTGGTGACGGCATCTGCCTGATGCGGGGCATAAAAATTTTGACCTGTGCAACGGACCCACCCGAAGCAGTGAAGGATCTTTAACGTGCCATGCGTACCGTGACACTGGGCCTCATCTAAAAGACAGGACACCGGCATGACCAAAGACGGACATGAACACCCGTCTCCCAATCAGGGGGCCGAGTGTAATACCACTAGACAACGCCGGCTTCATTTGTTTATGCAAAATAATGTTTTCTATGTATGTATATACAGTCAAACCTCGTTATCTCGAAGTCGGCGGGACCGTGGAAAATACTTCGAGATATCCATAGTTCGAGATATCCAAATTTCGAGTTTAGGATCACAAATCTTGCAGTTGTTAATGTACGCCGATTCATTTGACATTTGTGATTATTATAGTAGATGTATGATATATACATGTATTTATCAATAAATACACATGAAGATGTGCATATTGTATTGTTCCTAAATAATTAATCTAAATCTCATCATACCTTTTATATTTCATGAATATATAGAGAATATACTCCAAAACTGAAAACGTCATGTTTCCTTTTCAGTAACATCGTAATTTAAATCTAATACTGGATATAACTGTCTTATACTTTACCTAAAACCGAGGACGGGCTAACACGTAAGACAAGATAAAGACACACGTCATAATTTGATTTAATTACTATTACTTTGCATAAAAATACATAGACATACACACGGATTGGAAATAGTAATAGTTATTTGAACAGTGTAAAGAAATTTCTTTCAACACAAGTATGAAAAAGCACTAATTACAGTTAATGTTAATTATCTAATTTTATGTCGAGTTTAATAAGCTATCATCATTTTTTGGTATAAATAACAGGGTACGCACGGACGCGATCGATTATGTAATTACTGCGGCTATGTACACTGACACGGTCAATTGATCATACCATGCGATCGACCTGTCATTTAGGGTAAACGCCGCGGGGAATATTGTCAATTAGAAGCCAACTTCGAGATAAACCGGGTAAATAAGAATGTCGGGACTTGAAAATGTATTGGAGATAAGCATGGTATTCGACATATCAGTGTTCGACACATCCGGGGTGAATTTAATCATAATATGAAGGATTTTTTCGGGACCGACGTTTGACTTCGAGATATCCCGGGTATTCGAGATATCAGTGTTCGAGATATCGAAGTTTGACTGTATATATAGAACGATGTGCTAAATCTACTAGTATTTTGTGAAACATCAATATTGATGGAATGTAGAGCTTCATTTTCTTTTATTTTCTGTTACGGTGCTGTATTGTTGATATGTCTGACACTGCAATGTTTGTCGGAGCTCCAAGCATCTCAGCGGGGTGCAACATATTAGGAGATAAGGGCGGAGCAAATCTTAGTTGCGGGGATAGGTCAATTAACATAGAAAGTGTTTGAATACAATCACTTGGGGTGACTTGACATCGTGGGGCGACTTGACCGATATTGGGCGATTTTACTTTGGGACGACTTAACCTAATTTCTATTGAAACGGTCGGCTCATACCTTCAGGTGGTGAAGGTATGAGCCGACGGGTCCATAGAATTACAGAAATCACCAAAATTCCCGTGTATTTACAGAAATCCCCGTAAAAAACACAGAAATCCCCATTACTTTATCAAAAATCACCAATATGTAAATAGATAGGACCATCATTCACCCTTATAGCAAGTTTCAGATATATTAAACAACAATTGATAGACTTATAACCATTTTATTTTTTTAATTTTAAATGATCCACTACTGGCGGCCATGTTGGATTGGAAGTATACATAACAGTAACGCAGTCGAAGATTATACAGTAGTATTAATTAATTCTATTTTCAAAATACCTTCAATAAATGGCAAATATATTTCACAAAGAGGCTTGTTATTGTTGAATTCAGTAAATGTATGTATTATATATTAGCGTCGCTTGTTACGGTGTTTGTTTATTTCAAACGTATATAATTAAATGACTTAGATAAAGTTGTACTTAACTGTCTTTGCTAGATTTTAACCTTATGATCGGTTTATATTAATTTACAAGTATGAACATTCAATGACAATGATAAGATTAAGAAAAATACACATTGACAATGCGACTTAACCTGTTAACCTGACTCGGCACGATCTAAGCTACGAGTGCCACCTGTCAAACGTTGGGTCTAAAGCAAGACAAAAGATGTGACCACACAAGCACTCGAACTCAAGCTTATGTCGTCGCGTAGATGACTGAGCTACCTAAAACAGCAAGCACGCAACACAAAACCGGAAATATTTGACTTGCGATATTTAAATTTTAGAGATGACGACGGTTTAGGAATTCCGTAGCTTACATGCATACATTTTATTGCCAGTCTGTTCTTTGCACAGTTAAGCCGGCGTGGCCTAGTGGTATCGCGCTCTCCTCCTGATCGGAAGGCCGGGGTTCGAGTCCCGCTCTGGCCACGCCGGTGTCCTGTCTTTCGGATGAGACAGTAAAACCGAGGCCCCGTGTCATGGTATATACATGGTACGTTAAAGATCCCTCACTGCTTCGGGTGGGTCCGTTGCAAAGGTCAAAATTTGTATGCTCCGTATCAGGCAGATGCCGTCACCATATACGTGAAATATCCGTGTTGTGAAGTTAAACAAAAATCAATCAATCAATGAATCTTTGCACAGTTAGATTGATTGTTGGTTGGTTGGTTGATTAGTGTTTTACGTCGCTTTCAACAATATTTCAGTTATATCGCGACATGGAAGCAGGAGGTTACCAACCTCTTAGACATAGTGGCGCAACCCGAGAATCGAACCCGGATCGTCGGCGCCGCAAGCCAAGCGCTTAACCACTACACCACGCCTGCCCCGTTAGATTGATTGAATATTGTTTTCCGTCACTCCAAGATTATTTTACGTATATGGTGACGGTATCTGCCTGATGCATTGCATACAAATTTAGACCTTTGCAACGGACCCACCCGAAGCAGTGAGGGATCTAAAAATTACGTGCCACGCCTACCGGGACACGGGACCTCGGTTTTTACTGGCTCATCCGAAAGACAGGCCACCGGTGCACCCAGAGTGGGAGTCGAACCCGGAACTTCTCGATCACGAACTGAGCACCTTATCCATTAGTCCACACCGGCTTCTGTGCACTGTTAGAAAATTATTATTTTATTATAAGTAGAAAAACATCACCAATACACCGTTCCACTTTCGTCAAAAGTCAAGCACTTTAGCGCAAAATCTGACTATGATGACGTCATGCAAGGTTGGACAAGTCCGACATTTGATTATGACGTCATAACTATAACAATCAAAAATCCGCTAAACATCGCTTTCTATGCTGAAAAGTGGAACGGTATATAAATAATACAGAAATAAAATAGATACACTTTTCACTCTCATATTCAGTTCAATTCTTTCTTAGCAAGAGCCAATATTACACGACAAACAACGATTTATGGTCGTTCCGGCCCCACTGAATACCCATCCGGCCCCAGTTGATCCGGCCCTATGTCGATCCGGCACCACTTTTTCAGACGAATTTACATATTAACTGCCTACTTAAATCAAATGATTCCTTCTTTCCTTATTTTTCCTCCATTCTTAATTTATTTCTCTTTTTCGTATTTTTTTTTTTCTATTGTTGTTTTTTTTTTTTTTTTTTTATGTCTATATGTTTTTTGTTTTTGATTTTTTAAATGTTCAGAATCCAAGCTGATAATTTATTGACAGTAGTTGCACTAATTTTAAAGAGAGCTCAGCTTGACCCAAGCTGATGAAATTTTTGTACACTCTTCATACATTATAAGTAGACTAGTTGTTTTCATGCTTTGTTTCATGCTTCTTTTTTTTTTTTACATTTACCCCTTTTTTTACCTAATTGAAATAACTATAAAAATTGTTATAAATCTTATTTAATTTAATTTGTAATTAGATTCTGAATGATCAATTTCATTCTGATTTTAATGATAAAATTCCCCTCAAACTAAGCCAGCTGTGCCAGATGAACTTACCAGATTCCATGACGGGTAACATCATGTCAGATATTTCTATTTCCACCACAGGTATACCAAAGTTATTGAAACCAGAGAAGGCAGCCGGCCCAGATGAATTTAAACCCTTACTCTATAAAGAGACGGCCAATGAGGTAGCTCCATACTTGAAGGTAATATTTCAGATCTCTCTGAGGCTGGGTGAAATCCCAGCAGTCTGGAAGACGGCTCGTGTGACCCCCTTTTTAAGAAAGGTGACAAGAGCAGCACAAGTGACTACAGGTCTATATCACTAACCTGCATAACTTGTAAATTACAAGAACACATCATAGCCTCCCATCTGGTAAAACATCTGAACAACCATAACATCCTTTATAATCTGCAGCATGGTTTCAGGCAAAAAAAGATCATGCGAAATCCAGTTAGTCATGTTCCTAGAGGACCTTCATAAACATCTTCATGAAGGTAAGCAGACTGATCTAATTTTACTAGATTTCAGTAAAGCTTTTGACAAGGTCAGCCATGAGAAGCTGGTTTACAAGTTCTATCAATATGGCATAAGAGGCGAGAACCTGAGATGGATCAAAGCTTTTTTAGGTAAAAGGTCACAGACTGTAGTCGTAGAAGGGGATGAGTCATCATCAGCACCCATCACATCTGGGGTGCCCCAGGGCTCTGTCCTTGGGCCGATCCTCTTCCTCGTCTACATAAATGACCTCCCAGACCATGTAAGATCAAAGGTCAGACTATTTGCGGACGACACTGCTCTGTATCTTACCCTCAACGATCCATCAGAAGGTAAGATACTCCAAGACGACCTAAACAGACTTGAGTCCTAGGAACATAAATAGAACATGGAGTTCAACCCAGGTAAATACCAGGTAATCCAGATATGTAGGTCAAAGTCACGCATCCCATCCAATTATACCCTCCATGGCCAACTTCTTGACTATGTCCATCATGCCAAATATCTGGGGGTTACCCTCTCACCTGACCTTAAGGGGAACCATCATGTGGACGATGTGGTTAGTAAAGCCAATAGGACACTGGGCCTAATTAAAAGAAACATTAAGAGCAAGAGCCCCAAAATTAGGTCTGCATGCTATAAGGCTCTCGTAAGACCCCAGCTCGAATATTCTTCTGCTGTGTGGGACCCCCACACCAGGGATCTCGCTAACAAGCTTGAAATGGTGCAGCGCAGAGCTGCTAGGTGGACCCTGGACAAGTATTCCCACTGAGAGTGTAATATCTATGCTGGACTACCTGGGATGGGATACCATTGAGAATAGGAGATCGGTTGCTCGCTTGGTCCTATTCCACAAGGTCGTACACTGCCTCGTAGCAGTCCCTTTACCACTCTACATTGCTCACCCCCTCATACAACTCGAAATGCCCACTCTAAGTTTCATTCAAATTCCGACCTCTAAGGACCATTACAAGTACTCTTTTTCCCCTGGCCATAGTGCAATGGAATCACCTACCCCAGAACTCTGCACAGACTGCAGAGCCCAATGCCTTCAAGGCTGCTATTGCATCTGTTGCACATCCTAGGCCATAGACAGACAGTCTCTTTTATCTTTTAACCCTTCTTTTAATTGTCATGATAAATTTTAATTGCAGCACTTACATTCTTTAATTAATATTGCACAGACGCGCACACTGCACATAATACTCGAGAAAGGGTGATGCAGTATATGAAGATAGATAGATTCTGAAAAACTCACTGCAGATGGTAAACAAATTGGTTAAATAAAAATGATGGAATGGGCATTCAAATATTTCCAATAAAGAGATAATTTTTAAAAAGCATCTACCATTTGCAGTAAGTTCTGGCGACAGCTGAATGGTATAGGACAAAAAATATGAAATAAGTATAATAAAACACTAATTACACCTAATTACAAGTGATCGTTTCTGTTATTACCAACGTCAATAGGGCACAAATATAATAGGCATATGAAGAAACTGAGTTACTTCATTGGGATCAGATCGACAGGAAGAAGATTAGATAAAAAATACTTTCGAAAACTGGAAATACTGTAAGGTGAGGACTGGAAACTTGGGAAAATAACATAAGATGTCTTTCATAACTCGAAATCTTAAAGAGGGGCTGGATCAACTGGGGCCGGATCGACCAGTGGTTTCGGCCCTTTTCGTGTTTAGCCCCAGATGTTTGGGCCCTAAGAGGTTTCGGCCCTTTTCATGTTCGGCCGCCTAGTATAAAATGCGTTAATATATAGGCACGAACTATATTTCTAACTTGTCCATTCGGACAAGAAACTAAGAAACCTGTCCGAAAATGAAATTTACTTGTCCCAAATCAAATGGAAATACAGAGTTGTAAATTCGATTAAGCCTAAAACGATCAAATTGATACATGTATTTAATCTGGAATTATATCACCAGGCAAATTTCAGTACTGTAACGCTATTGTGCCATTTTTGCATATATGAAGATAATGGTCCAAACTAATAACAAAGAACTTACCACTTCAAGTGGAAATGATATTCATAAAAAAAAGGAATCCTGTGTCTTAATGTCTTTTTTTCAATAATGCCAACATAAAAAAGAAGTACAACTAAAATCCCGATAGGTGGTGCCACTGCATGTTAATTATAATAAAGTTAGACGAGATGTTTCAACTTTTAACTGTAGCATACACTGACGTAGCGGGTACGATTTAAACATCATGTAGTTTTGAAGAGCACGTGAATACAACAAGTGCCCTACAGAAGTGAATATATCTTTTCTTATACATGAATATTTAAGAACATCGAATTTCTTTTCACAGCAGGCATCAAGTACTTCACGGCCTATTTGTGTCATGGCCAGAGGACGGCAACTTTGATTTTATATTTTGTGGTCAATGTAATGTTGTCTTCTTCATAACAAGGGGAAATTATCCTGAAATAAGCGATTCTTCATTATTGATTGATTGATTTATTATTCCATGTATGTGCATGATGCACTGCATAGAAATTTATACATTTGCAATGGACATTTCAGAGGCAGTGACAGATTTTTACGTGCCACGCCTACCGTGACACGGTTTCTCGACTTCAACGACAGGAGTCGCACCTGAAACCTCTCGGTCACGAAACGAGCACGATTTCCACTGAGCCACATCCAACTGATGATTCACTATCAGATTAGAAGTTCATCCAACTCACTAAATACTCGATTATTACAGAATTCTTGCATCAAGTTTGGTAGTTTTTCATTAGAAACATCGACATATAATTGGTTGGTTGGCTGATTGGTATTTTACGTCGCTTTCAACAATTTTAAATCGCGACATGGAAACAGGCGGTAACTAACGTCTTAAACATAGTGGCGCAACCCGAGAATCGAACCCGGATCATCGGCGCCGCAAGCCAAGCGCTTAACCACTACACCAAGCCTGCGCACCCCCCCCCCTCCCCCAAATCGACATACCGGTATAAACATTATATCATAATCACAACTAATCAGTCATGCATGGCGCATATCTATCCACAACGACCATTGGTATGTTACCAAATGTTTATTTCATGTATCCATCTAAATTTTGTTTCTCTACAAATCATCAACGTTTCCTTGTGCCTTGCTTAAATGGTGTGAGAATACGCAGCAATACTTACTATTTAGACTTAGTCTATGTAATGGACATTTAATTTCCTACTTTCTCATTTGATTTGCCATGATTCATCCATCTGGTATGATATGTTGATGTGTTTTTCAGCTGAACTTTCTTATTTCTATACATTAATCGGCAATGACTTACATAGAAGACGATGTTTTAAAACATTATAAATACACTTCATCTAATTGTCAGTTTCGAAAAGTTTTTGAAATATAATAATAGAAAAATAAATCTAACTCAGTTATATGAGAAAACTCTCTACCGAAATGCAGATATTCAAGAACAAGTACAAAAGAAGACCTCATAAATATTCCATTGTAATGCCATTGTAGACAATCGTCATTCATATGGTGTGGTTCTGGTTTATGGGCCCACTGTCTCACTCAAAAGTGTAAACAAAAGCAGTACATTCCGAGAACATATATTAAAAACTCTGTGAATGTTACATCTTTCATATATAAATTAAGTTACTCGAATTGACAGATCAGAAAATGTGAAAATGAAAAGTATTAAAGAATAAATAAAACATTAAAATATTAAGTGACACCAACATAAACCAACTGTTCTCTGCCTGTCAGAAACAGAGCTTAGATCCCTTAGGTGTAGTCAGGGATCTTCTGACCATTAAACCGATACTAAGAACCAACCGATTGTTTACAAAGTGCATTGTTACACAATAATCAGCGATATGTTACAAAATGTCTATTTCTGGAATCCACCTAAATATTTCTTCGTGCTATGTTGAAATAGTATGGGTTCTCCATGTTCTGAATGAGATTTTCTAGTCTTCTTCGAGAAGCAGACTGTATCTTGCTATACCGGTCATGGAAGGCGTTGGAGTAAGATTGGTAAGCTCCCTGATAGTCACATATCATTTCCTGACAGATACCCAGAATTTGCCATGATGTAGCTTTATTTCCAACGTAGATGTGGTAGTTGTCATCATAATGTACGAGCGTATATAGATCATTAACGGCTTCGCACATTAACTGATAATATCCTAGACGATAGCAAGATAGACAATAAAGGAATTCTGCGATGACCAGTGGGGGGAAATAAAGTATTTCGCTACTGTGTACTTTCGCTACTTGATGTTCCAATCTGAGCTCAGGAATACACGACATAGTTGCAAGAATTATTCTACATGCTATGTTACGTCTTAACATCATCTGATATGGAGTATATTCTCCACCTGCTGCTCTGTATTTCTTTCTATCACAAGTATGTATATACATCAGATATGGATTCTGAAGTTTTGTTTTAGCTATATGAGAAAACTTGATGACGTCTTCATATTTCTGACTTCTATACAAACATAGTGCAGTATATAAACAGTGACTCATGCAATCTATACGACATCGATTGATTATCGTGAGAACTCTCCTGTATGGAAAATAATGTTCTTTGTTTCTATAGGGAACGGATTTAGTCAACGTACAATAGTACATGGTCACTAAGATAGTTATTTGCTTCCGCCTTAGTATACCAAGCGCGTCAGCATAGCTGTGGTAATTATTTGTATGTAACAGATAGTCAAGTGTTTCTAGTGACAGTAATGATACAGTTGGGACATTGTGAGAAAGAACCAAATTCAAAATTTCGCAAATGCGTTCAACGTCATTTCTACATTTTTGCAGTGTGTGAATTTCATCAAACCAACTGTAAGCCATATGCGGCATGTGTATCACATCTGTCAAACAATCATGTAATGATGGACATCGTAACAAACAAGAATACCCTTCACTGTAAAGTATATTAAGATGATCTATCAACATTTTCTTCTGCCCAGGTTGAAATTTTCCTAAGAGCATATTATTTTCGGGAATGAAGAAATTGGGAATATATTCCTCATGAACCCATAATATAAGTCTTCTAAGACATCTCCAAAAGCATGTAAACAATTCGTGCGGTACCCAGTGAGTTGGTGAATTTAGGATTTCCCAGAAAACTGCAGTTTTTAAATAGTAGGAGCACAGAATAGATTCGATTTCTTTGATGATATTTATAGATTCCTTTAGAAATATTTTGAGAAGTCCATAACACATAAATTGTGTGTGGTTCACTGAATGGATTAGTTTCTTCTCTGCATCGGAAAACGACATACGCCATTCTAGACATGGGAAATCTGACACTTTTGAACTTATTGGAACGAAATGAAACCCCCCTCTAACTATATCGCTCACTACCGCCAATGGTGGCCACTGCCGTTTCAGTAGTCGATTAATACATCCATAAGCTGTTGTAGGCCATGTATTAGAGTGTATGCAGAAAGCATGGTCGTATTCAATGCCATTTACTACGCCACTGTTACATGGACCATGTAAGAACGATGACTGCAATTTGTATGGATTCTCATCTCTCCATATTTGACTAGATACATATATACCGGATAAATATGGTATAAGCGATCGTTGTATATCGGAGCTATAAGATTCTCCTAATTGTAATAGTCGTAATAAAGCGAATCCTGGTTTGGTCTTATCGCACTCCATCAGTAGCACTGTTTCATTATTACCATAGTGATTATCGTATGTCATGGAGTGGTCTGCCATAGAATGTATTACTCTAATGTGGCGGTAAATCATCATGTTATCTAAATCGGAAGAGGAGAATCGAAATCCCTCTGATCTACTTCCGCTAATAGTTTCATACCAGATATAATCATCCATATCACATATTGTACTGGTATATTCATTTTGTAGCTCTGTCATCTGACGCCTTATCCTGATGGTGTCCTCATCCCCTATGATAGCACACGCCAGAAAGTATAAACCATATGATATGGTAGTTATGAAATGGGTGAATTCGGGTTCTGAAATTAAAATATCAAGTCATGAAAATAAAGCAGAATTGGTCATCTTTATGTAGATATTACATCGTGCAGCATTATAATTATGAATAAAATTATCAATCTACTACTTCTTTCATTCATTTAAAACCTTATTAAGAAATTATGAATACATATTCAACCCTTGTTAATGTTATGCTTTCTGTACCTACCTTTGACTTCCTGACATCTGTATAAATCATTCACATAGACATCATCATTGTCTTTAGCAGCCATAGTGTTCTCTTCCTGGTATATAATGTAAGATATTTCAGAATTCTTTTAGTTACATAATTGACCATTTACTTTCCAAATCATGCGCACTTCTTGTTCCTGTCCATCTAATCTAAAAAAAAAACCATAAAAATAAATGTGAGGTTTTTAAATAGCAGATGGCATAATAATTTTATACTATCAATAGAATGACATGTGGAGTCACATACAGACTTAACGTCAATGAGAGATAACACCTCTCACGTTTTATCTTATATTGAGATACTCTCCCTGGGATTTACCTTACATATTTCATAGTATACAGAAACTGTTCATCATTTTTGTTTTTTCGCCACGAACATGCAAAAAAGAAGAATAAGCACCCAAAAATACATCACAAAATATTTCATTGTAATGCAGTTGTGGACAATCGTCACACAAATGGTGTTGCTAACTGGCTTACGAACACACTTTCCCACTCCTGAGTTTGCAGAAAAATAATACATTCCGAGAACAAACACTTAAAAACCATACAAAAATCATCGATATCGAAAACGTAACCGTTACTGAAGTTTAGAGATTATAAAAATATGAAACCGAATAGTATTATGGTACAAAAATGATCACTTTATTGAAATATAGGTAATCAACTGGGAATACCCAGCATTTATGGTATCATAGATTTATAGGTTTGAACCGAGATCATAATAACATCTGCCATTGTTCACATTGACATGGATTTCGATTTTGACATCAACAAATGGTATGCATGTATATCATATTCCCCAATATCTGCACCACCACTACCAATTTTTTACCATTTATGTGTAGCGCTACCTTCTAATTTGAAAGACAGATAAAGTTATTGTCACTTTATATTTTGATACATATATTTGAAAATATGTTATTAGAAGTGATGACTTTATGACATCTCAGCCTGAGCTACGTGTGGATATTTTGTTTTCTAAATGGAGGGTTCCTTATTTAGATTGACCTATTCAGTTTGTTTCCATTGGTTGATTTCAATGATGAGATTTTGTTACCCGATATAGAGTATATATAGATATATAGAGTACTCTATGTTTAATGAAGGAATTATTTGCTATTTGCAGTACATATTTGAGTATACACATGTGGACATTTTAACGCCTTTTGTAGCCTTTCTTTTCGTTAGTCCCATTCTCCTCTTTAATGATTTTGCCCATTCTTTGTTAATTTCTACAGGACCGCCACTTTCCTTTAACATGGATTTGTTTTTGTTGAGAATAACGCCCCGCGCGGCTCCCATCACCAGATTTTCTTAAATGTCTCAGATATCGTTTTACCATTTCGTCATATTCCCCTATTTTCAAAGGTCTACCACGAGGCGAACAAGGCAATGTTGAATATTTATTTGGAGAACTGATGAACTGTTTTTTATACTCCTTAGCGTAGATTCATTAACAGGACGTCCCAGCACTTTTGAAAAATGTTTCGCTGCCTTTGCCATTATCGATTGTATACTTCGCCATTTTTGCCCTCTGTTCCGAAGAATAACTCCCATAGTCACCTCGTTTTATGTTTTTGGGAGTAACACAACAGAGTTCTAATTCCTCGTTACATTTGGATGTAGTTATCGCAAATTCCGGATCAGTTTCCATGATATTGCGTGGATCAGGCAATAAAGGAGATGATGGCGCATTTATACCAAGTTTTCCGTATTTCAACCACTTATCCATAATGTTCAGTGTTGATATTACAGCTAACAAACTAAGAATATCTAAAACAAACTCTCAATAGCTTTCATACTTTTATTTCAATACTAGAACACAGCTCACTTTTGTGAATACATACAAATACATTCCCATGGCTGTAACTAAAATGATACACTGGGAACGTATTTTAAGCCAAGGAGGATAACTCCTAAAACTCGGTCAAGAAAGATAACTCCTAAATCTTATTTTTAATTATTTATTTTGATCCGATGAAACGCGAAAATTTATACCCGCGAATAAGCTCCGATCTTGAAAACGCGAAATTTTTACCCCGTGAAATTAAACAACTATACAGTAATACTTATACAATGAGCTAAAAAGAGAATTTAAGAACAAGCAACTGACTGAACGAAATGTATGAACGTAACTAATTAATATTCAGTGCTATTTGGAAGACTTATCTCTCTTAGAAAAATAAGCATTAAAACCAGGTAGAATTAAAATAAAAAGGAGGGAAAATCAAATTCTCACATATTTTGAATGTTGACATATGCATTTCGATACTCCAACTTAGGCCATACTTATCGATTTGGGGATAATAAAAACATGTTTAAGTAAACCTTAACAACTTACTACATGTTGTATATTAGTAATAATTGTAAAATTATTCCTTGATTTGAATTTTTGTTCAGAATCCCTTTGCAGTGTGGAGCTCGTGAAAAAGTTCCCCGCGGAGGGTTTGACTTAAGTGTCATTATACCTTTTTTCTGATGTAATGTGGCTTTGACACTTTCTATACAGTGTTTGTTCACATTCATTTATATATACAGTGTTGAATTATTGTTGTTTCACGTGTGTGTAAGGACATTCGCGGCGGGTGTGGCTATCCAAACAGGGGACGCTCACTCCTATCGGGCACCTGGTCTCACCTCTGAATTTCAGGGGTCCGTGAATGTCCACTGTGGTACATTGTTGTTAGTGCCATAGTCATGTGACACCAGTTACTTTCGTATTTTGCATTTATAAGACATTTATGCTTGATATACCTTATACGGTACATTGTTTTTTCGAAGTCTAATAACAATAATACAGCTTTTGAGTTGAATGGGGATTAGGATCCATAATTTAATTAGTTACATGTAAACCGAAAGAGCCCATTTTGTTACTTTATTTGACTGTTCTAAGAAAATACCTTAATAAAGTACAACAAAATATTTCGACGTCTTCGATTGACCTTTTCGTGTTTTGTCTTTAAGCCAAGTCAGAATTCTGGTATATCTTTGTATGTATTTATCCTCGATTAAGTCATATCTTTACAATTTTATTTTTATGAAAATGATACATGCAAACAATTCCTATGTCGTAATTTAATTTAGTTCATGCTCACCGTTAACATTTTTCTATTTCTACAGTGACTAATTATGCTAATTATCTATTGGAAAGCCACAGCTTCTAAATGACACAGACACAGACTTGTAAACGAGATGGCATATGCGTGAATTATAACTGCCATTTACAGTCTGCCATCTGCATATACACTTACTACTTTATGCGTTTGGGAAATTTTCTTAATTATATGATAATATCAGATTCTGTATTTCATAAGCTCTGCATCTGAGTAGCCTGACGAATCTTCTCGAAATGGAGACTCTACGGAGATTTTCCGATTTACATGTATTTATGAGCCACATATTAAATTCTACCTTGTTTTTTCATTCATCAAATTAAGTAAATCACTCTAAAACTAAGGAGTATCTCCCTCATGCATAGCTCTGTCCTCAGATAGATTCTTTGGTTCACTTTTCCGTCATTTTGGCTTCAACACTGCTCTTCATATTTTTATATATTTTGAGAATTCCAATTATTCGGCCACAAGCATCACTGAAGAGACATAACTTGTCGAAATGCGCATATGGTGCACAAAATTTAAAGGTACAGTAAAACCTGTTTTAGCGGCCACCTCTATTAAGAGGTCACCTGTCTATAAAGGTCACATTTAAAATTCCCAATATCTAAGTTTTCCTAGATAATAGACCTCTGTATAAAGGTCACCTGTCTATAAAGACCACTTTTGACTCTTCCTTTAGCTGACCTTAATAAACATTTATTAATGCGCATTTTCTCCAAATACATTTAATATGTATGTTTGTGAACACAGGATAGTACACAAACAGAGTCTGTGATATACATGTAGTTTCAATTCAAGCATAGCGTAGGAGTATGTCACCTTTCCAAATCCATAGTTTCGCCATATGTTTTTCATTTCGCCATTTCGTCCGTGATCTTTTCTCTCATTAAAAACTGCTTATATATTTTCATTTCCAGGATGTGGAAATAGTCTTCGTTCATAGTAGAAGAACTTATTCATAAGTCACTATCACAAGTTTGGTCATATGACCTTCTGTATTAGGTTTTGAGTTCTCATCTCGTTTGATCTCATAGAAACTGAACAATTGCATAATTTCTTCAATAAAACATTAAAGAAATTGCTTAAATTAGAACTTTAGATTGCTTCATGTTGTATACTGCTTATTGGTCCCCTGCCAGTGAAACTGGAGATGACCATAGTGTTTGTCGTTGTCCGTCCGTCTGTCTGTCAGGATGGTTTCCAGACAATAACTTCAGTAAGGAGTGACCAATTTGCTTCAAACTTCATACAATGTTCTCTTACATAAACATCTAATATGGGATTAATTTTGGGGTCAAAAGACTAATTCGAAGAGTCGCTCTCACAGAAATAGACATTTATGATTGTATTTCGGTTTCCAGATGATAACTTGAGATAGGAATGATTGCTTTCTTTCAAACTTCATATCAGGCTAGCTCATGTAAAGGTCCAGGTTGGATAGATTTTGCGGTCAAAATGTCAGTTCTAAAAATAACTGTTACTATAAAATAGACATTTATCACTGCATTTCATTTGGCAGATAATTACTTGAGTTAAGAATGATTGATTTCTTTTAAACTTCATATAAGGCTAGTTAATGTAAGTGGAAAGGACTATAGTGTCTGTCGTTGTCCGTCTGTCGATACGCTTGTCTGTCTGTCCGGGTAGTAACTTGAGTGAGAAATAACTGATTTGCTTCAAACTTCATACAGTGTTAGCTTATATAAAGATTTAATGTGGAATTGATTTTGGGGTCAAAAGGTCAACGCTAAGGGTCACTTTTACTAAAAATAGACATTTATCATTGTATTCATTTGCCAGATCTGAGTTAAGAATGATTGATTTCTTTTGAATTTTATATACGGCTAGCTCTTGTACAGGTCTAGGGTGTGATTGATTTTGGAGTCAAGAGGTCGATTCTTGAAATAACTGTTACTATAAAATAGACAATTTTCATTGCATTCCGGCTGTTTGATAAGAAATTGAGTTAAGAATAATTGATTTTTTATAAACTTCATACAATGCTAGCTTATGTATAGGCCTAAGGTGGAATAGATTTTGGGGTCAAAATGTCAACATTAGGAGTCACTGTTACTAAAAGTAGACATCAGCATAGTTCAGTTGCAGACTTATTACTGAAAATAGTGATTCATCACTGTTTCAGTTTCCATATGATGACTATAGATACTGATGCCAGATATGAATAAAACGATGCAATATTTTTACTAGAACTTGATATAAACTTCACAGAATTCGTTTTTATTTCTTATTAAATATTGCCAAAGGTTACCAAGTTCACATAACTGTTTCATGTTGCTAATAAGGTATTAATCACTTCGAAGGTACAGATTGTGTTAGGGGACGAGTGTCGCATGCAACACTGACTGTAAGTTTGTTTGACTTTAAGGCCGCTTCATACACCATCATATCCTGTTTATATGCATAATTATACAGAGCGGACCTTGACATTTTAGCCCCCTCAAATGGCCTCTTTCCTTTGAATCATATAATTCAAATGCAAACTACTTGAATATCCACTCCGGAAAAAATCGGAAAATCTAATTTTCCTCTCTCAAGATGTTAGCAAGTTTATACAATACGGAAATAATTTCACTCTCAATATTTTTCTACAAAGTCCCATGAAATGAATATTTATAAAGACAAACCTGTATGTTTCAGTGATACGAAGACATGTTGTCTTCAACATTTTCACATTTCTGCAGATGTCCGCATACTTTAAACATTGTTAATCTCGGTATGTTTCCGTCTCAATTCATATACAAAAATCAGTAAAACTGATGGGTGCTCCAAGAAGCACAGCAATAATGAAGGAAATGAATTACTCAGTATATCGAAAATCATTGTATTGATTGATGACGATTGCAAATCTCAATGTATCATAAAATTATCCAATTGAGTCAACTGTAGAACAACAAGTAATCACAGTATCTTAAACCAAAGTGAGTAACTTTGACCTTGATTAGTTATGAAATAAAACTTTTTATCGTAATCATGGCCTTTCAGAAATGACCTTGAATGACTTTTGAAAGTCCTTAACCTAAATACATTTTGGTTAAGTATGATCAAATTCTGAAG
Source organism: Pteria penguin (assembly GCA_035048485.1). Classification (NCBI taxonomy): domain Eukaryota; kingdom Metazoa; phylum Mollusca; class Bivalvia; order Pterioida; family Pteriidae; genus Pteria; species Pteria penguin. Next base: position 32,407,693 of record CM068591.1, on the reverse strand, counting down.
AAAGTTATAGGAGATATAAGTATTTCATGTTACTTTAAGTCATAGTTAATAAGTGACCTTGACCTTTCAGAAATGACCTTGAGTGACTTTTGTCGAAACTCCCTTGACCTAAATACTACTTTGGTGAAGGATGATCAAAGTCTGATGAAAGGAGTAGGGAATATACGAACTTCATGGTATTTTAAGTCAAAATTATTAAATGACCTTGACCTTTTAGAAATGAACTTGAGTGACGTTTGTTCCAAAGTCCTTAACCTAAATAATATTTTGGTGAAATATGATCAAATTCTGATGAAAGGTATAGGAGATATGAGCTCGGACGGACAGACACACAGACATGTAAGGTGTAGAAATACTGCACGGTGAACTTCATTTTTGTTTATAAATATTGATAAATTGCAATATTACGGAACTTTTAACCGTGAGTGGTTTTTTTTCCAAAATTTTGTCTTTTGTGAAAAAATATGAACAAAATATAGTAATTCCCATAAAAATTCCAAAAAAAAAATCATTTCCGTAAAAGTTCTTATTTGTAAGATGCTTCAAAATGATATATTCATTTTAAATATAAAAGTTGTATCTATTGAGATCTAATCAGTGTATGCTGTGGATTGATTACCTTAAGTGTAACTCCCTCTTCTCCACATCTGCATCCGTGGTAATCTCAATTCTATTAGTTTGATGTTGCATTTCTTATCCTGCTTTGAAAGTTCAAACACGCTGATTTAAAGTCAATCAAATAACAGAACTTTGTCTTCAGTAAAAATACATTTAACCAGGTTACATGTTTCCTGACCATTGAGAAGCAAAGTATATGAGTCATGTAATACAAAGATACGAACAATAAAGTGGACATCTTCACGTTGTCAATTGTCACTTGGGGATATAGGGGCTAATTTGGGGGAAACTATCAGGTCTGCTATTTCACATAAAATTTAACATTTTTTGGTCAATTTCATTGCCCCGCCTAATTGTGTAGTAGATGAAAGTAAGGCTTTTGTATACTCCACCCTGTCAAATCTGCAAACCACTTAATACCAAACACAAATATAGGGAAGTATTTATTATTTCAATGTTAACTGTGCAACGTTGCGCTTAATTAGATTATACGTATTTCCGGGGTCATTTGCATACTGAAATCTACAAAGTACTTATCTTTACGTTATAGTTCTTATGACACCATGATGCCTAATATCTTCAAACTACAGTTTATTTCTCTCACGACTTTTCCCTGTTCTCAAGCATCTCCTTCCTTATTATCCCGTTTTGGAAATACAAGGTAATTCTTACATACATTGTATGCATTATGTACTATATATATTATTTACTATGATATCCTATATGCATTTTATACTCAGGGGCTTGAACGTTTTGAACATAGATAGCAATAAAGAAATCAATATTCCCTATGTTTTTAGACGTGTTTCACATTTTCTGGAGATTGAGAAAAAAATTATATCTTTATATGTCATGGTAAACTGAGATCCAACAACACCCTAAGAGTAATGTGACTTCAGAGTATGAGAAGTCCGACAATGTAAACCTACAGAGAAATCCCACAGTATAGGCTTATTGAAAAATCCGACAGTATCGACCTATTTAGAAATCCCACCATATAGACCTAGTAAGAAATCTGACAGTATAGACCTAGTGAGAAATCCGACAGTATAGACCTATTCATACTGATAATACGTTTTCCAATTCTGGCTGGAATTGTCACTTTTATAGGCTAACACGTAACCTTTTTATTTTTTAAGTCAAGACATCGACGAGACGGGGTTCGAATATCAGACCTCTCGTTCACTTCAATATTTATACTTCAAATTTACTATGAAACAAATTTCTAAATTATTTTTAAACTTCACACGTACCTCCATCGTGTATATCTCACTCCTTAAAGGCGATGTTCGGCTTTCGTTTTAGGTCAGTTTTGACAGGAGTTTGAGCTAATTTTGAGCCATGAGATCGATCTCAAAATGTTGTATAATCTCGGTGTCAAGAGAGCACTCGTATTCAAGCTCAGTCTCGTCGTGCTGTTAGTGTAGATTACTAAGCTATCGAAGTATCAAAGACTGTTGTACTCACGAATGATACCACTACTTTTACCACTGGCGCTTTATTCCAAAAATCTTCACGTTGTTTTCTCTTATATCTTTCAAAGATAGGTCTATATCTTAATTTAGATATTAAGTGTCTGTGAGTTTTACGATAAAACTCTACACCATCAGTAGGTCAAAGTATAATAGGTAAGGGTAAAAGGCTAAAAATTGGTGGGAGGGGGGTGGCGGCGTGACACCCTTCTCGCACGATTTTCTCGAGATTAAGATGGATAACCTATAGTACACTGTTAAATTTATGACAAAGGAGGAACTGAGAAACCTTTTGTTGAATGGGTTATATAAATCTAAGGGACAGAAAGTTGTGTAGATCTTGCTGGATTTTAACATAGAGCCGTATGGGAAAAAGAATTACTATGCTTTGACCAACACGCAACACAGAACCGAAAATCCTTGACATCTGTTATTTAAATTTTAGTTTCGACAACGACTCGGGAAATCTGCAGCGAGCATGTATACCTTTTATTTCGTATCTGTACACTGTTAGACAATTCTTATTCTAATCAATATATACAAGAAATATTATCAACAAATAACACTGAAATAAAGTAAAATAAATTTTATCAACCACTTACAAATAAAACAAGTATATACAGTTTGAAAATAGGATCTAATTAATGAAAGCCAATTACCAATGTATTGCAACACCCACACTATATTGGTGCACATGTAAATTGGCCAAGAGCAGAGTATTAAATTTTAATCCCTGAAAAGTGAATTTATGTATACCCTGTACATACTTTTAAAGACATCTGACAAAGCTATATGACACAAATCTCCAAGGACATGAACACAAAAACCAAAAAGAAAACGGAAAAAATCAAACCACAAAACAAAACCAAAAACAACACCCCCCCCCCAAAAAAAAAACCAAAAAAACAAAAACAAAAAAATAGAAAAAAAAACCGGACGGAATGGCGGGAGAGGGGTACGTTCTGCTTACTAGTATAGATATTATGGGAAGCTAAATATTTACAAATATAAACTTCCGGAACGGGGGCCAACCGCTTCACCCAACACTGGATCCTCCTATGCATAGTTCAAGTATGTTTAATAATTGATACTTTGTGTTCTCTTATTTATTCTACACTTCGCTTTTATAAGTGACAGATATATAGATACAGTAAATGAACAGTAAACGTGACAATTACACATTTCAATGAAATACATGAAATGAAAATGTCACAAATGAAAATATTCTTATATCTATTAAAACGAAAAGAGTGTTTATAATAAAGACAGTTCTAACAAGATAAATATCTCGTGCTATCAAAGTGGTATATCTACTTGTGTATATTTGCATTCAACCAAGAGGTCGCGGTTTCGACTCCCGCTCTTGGCGCACCCGTTTTCTGTCTTTCGGATGAGACAGTAAAAACCGAAATCTCGCGGCAATTAAAAGTTCCCTCACTGCTTCGGGTGGGTCTGTTGCAAAGGTCTAAATTTCTATGCAATTAATCAGGCAGATGCAATCACCATAAACGTGAAATAATCGTAGAGTGACGAACAATATTCAATCATATCTATCCACACTACCATCGGTATAATACCAAATGTCTGTCTCATTTGTCCATCTAAATATTTCTGTCTACAAAAAAAAACAAATTTTCTTTATTTTCATACAATATCGACAACTTACATAGCAGATGCTATTTTAAAACAATGTAAATTCTTTTTGTCAGTTTTGAAAATTTTCCAATACAATTACATGTAGAAGAGAAAGACATCTAACTGAAATTAAAAAAGTCGCCACGGACATATAGAAATATAAAAAGAAGCTCACTGCCACCACATTGTTCGATTGTAATGCAGTTGCGGACAATCGTCACTCAATTCGCGTGGTTCTGATTCACGGGCCCAACTAAAATCTCACTCTGTTTCCCACTAAAAATACGAACAAATGAAAAACAATCCAAGAACACTCATTTAAAATACAAATATAAATAATCCATTCTCCATATAGGAAAAAAAAGCTGCTGACATTGAGAGATCATAAAATATGAAAACGAATAGTGGATTATTAAGGAATAAATTAAAACTTTTTCATGACATTAAACATGAGCAAAATATTCTCTGTCCGTCAGAAACGGAGCTAATGTCCTTAAGGGTGCAAACAGTCAGATACAGTCCGAGATTTTCTGACCATAAGCTATATTAAGAACTAAACCATTATTTACAAAGTGCATTGTTAATCAAGCGATATGTTACCAAATATCTATTTTATGTATCCACCTAAGTATTTTTTTCTGCTGTACTAAAATGATAGGGAGAATCAATATTCTGCATGAGATTTTCTAGTCTTCTTTGAGAGGCAGGTCCTATCTCACTATACCGATCATGTATCGCGTTGGAGTAGGATTGGTAAGCTCCCTGATAGTCACGTATCATCTCCTGACAGATACCCAGTATCTGCCATGATATAGCTCTATCACTAACATAGATGTGGTAATTGTCGTCGTAATGTACGAGAGTATATAGATAATCAACGGCTTCGTGCATTAACTGATAATATCCGAGATGATAGCAAGAGAGACAATAAAGGAATTCTGCGATGACCAGTGGCGGGAAAACAAGAATATCGGAACTGTGTACTATTGCAACTTGATGTTCCAATCTGATCTCAGGAATACACGACATAGATTCAACCTGTAATCTACATGCTATATTACGTCTTAACATCATCTGATATGAAGTATATTCTCCACCTGCTGCTCTGTACTTTGTCTTCTTACAAGTATACTGATACATCAGATATGGATTCTGAAGTTTTGTTTTAGCTATACGAGAAACCTTGATGACGTCTTCATATTTCTGACTTCTATACAAACATAGTGCAGCATATAAACAGTGACTCATGCAATCTACACGACATCGATTGATTATCGTGAGAACACTTCTGTATCGATTATAATGTTCTTTGTTTCTGTAAAGAGGGGATTTAGTCATGGTGTTATAGTACATTGTTACTAATCTAGTGATGTGATACCGCCTTAGTATACAGAGCACGTCCACATAGCTATGGCAATTATTTGTATGTAACAGAGTTTCGATTACTTTTAGTGACAGCAATGAGAGAGTTAGGTTTCCAAGGGGAATAATCATATTCGAAATTTCGAGAATGCGTTCAACGTCATTTCTACATTTTTGCAATGTGTGAATTTCATCAAATCGACTGTAAGCCATATGCGACCTGTGTATCACATCTGTCAAACAATCACGTAATGATGGACATCGTAACAAACAAGAATACCCTTCACTGTAAAGTATATTAAGATGATTTATCAAAATCTTTTTCTGCCCAGGTTGAAATTTTCCTACGAGTATATTATTTTCGGGAATAAAGAAATTGGGAATATACTCCTCATGAACCCAAATTGTAAGTCTTTTAAAACATTTCCAAAAGCATGTTAACAATTCGTGCGGTACCCATTGGGTTGATGGATTAAGAATTTCCCAGAAAACTGCAGTTTTTAAATAGTAGGAGCACAAAATAGATTTGATCTCCTTGATGCTATTTATCGATTCCTTTACAAATATTTTGAGAAGTCCATAACACATAAATTGTGTGTGGTTCATTGAATGGATGAGTTTTCTCTCTGCATCTGAAAACGACATACGCCATTCTAGACATGGGAAATCTGATTCTTTTGAACTTATTGGAACAAAATGAACACCCCCTCTAACTATATCGCTCACTACTGCCAATGGTGGCCACTGCCGTTTCAGTAGTCGATTAATGCATCCATAAGCTGCCGTAGGCCATGTATTAGAGTGTATGCAGAAAGCATGGTCGTATTCCATGTTCCCCATTACACCACTGTTACATGGACCATGCACGATAGATGATTGCTGTTTATGCGGATTCTCATCTCTCCATATTTGACTAGATACGTATATACCATCTAGATACGGTATACGGGATCGTTGTACATCGAAGTTGTAAGCTTCTCCTACGAGTCGTAATAAAGCGAATCCTGGTCTGGTCTTATCGCACTCCATCAGTAGTACTGTTACATTATCATGGTGATTACCGTCTATCATGGAGTGGTCTGCCATAGACTGTATTACCTTGATGTGGTGGTAAATCATCATGATATCTAAATCGGAAGAGGAGAATCGAAATCCCTCTGATCTACTTCCGCTAAAATATTCATACCAGATATAATTCTCCAAACCAGCCATTGTACTATTATATTCATTTTGTAGCTCTGTCATCTGACGCCTTATCCTGATGGTGTCCTCATCCCCTATGATAGCACACGCCAGAAAGTATAAACCATATGATATGCTAGTTATGAAATTGGTGAATTCTGGTTCTGAAAATAAAATGTAAATGTCGATGTTTAGTTATGATCATAAAGCAGAATTATCATCTCTGTATAGATATTTGATTTTAACACATTATGACCGAATCAATTCATTATCAACTACCTTTGAACTTGATTCGTTCATTGAAAATGACATAATTAATAACGTTATCATTTTATGAGTCATAAATGCAATAGAATTGGATTCTGATAGATTACTTTTGTTTAGTTCATTATTCAAATTTAGTTAACATTATACTTTTTGTACCTACGTTTGACTTCCTGACATCTGTATAAATCATTCACATAGACATTATCCTTGTCTTTAGCAGCCATGCTTGTTTTTTGTTCCTATCTATGTAACCTAAGAAAACACAACATTTTAAATAGCAGATAACCTGATTATAAAATGTATTTTAGATTACTAGTGAACATTTTGATATACAGTGGCATATAGGTTTAACACCACTGACACATAATACCTCAGTCACTTCAATCGGCAGTCCGAAATAGGTATCTTAATTATGCATATTCAAATATTTCATTACGTCTTTGATCTTTTTTCATGTTTTTGTCATGTGGTCAAGTCAGATCCCACTTGATATTTCTTATTCACGCATATATCTTCGATCACGATTTTGTATGTTTGTGATACAGGAAAGTACACAAACAGACACTATGATGTAATTTGAATTCAGGCAAAGTGTATGGATGCAAAATCCATAGTTTAACCACATGTATTTCAGTTAGTCTGTTTTCTTTATCTCAATAAAAACTGATAATAAATTTTCATTACCCAGAAGTGGGTAATTCTCTTCGCTCATACAAGTAGTATCACCGCTCATTGCTAAGTCACTATAATAAGTTTATCATATCACCTTCTGCTTCATGTTTTGAGTTCTCGTTTCTTTTATAAAATCCTATAGACAGTTTACAATTGATTAATTTATTCAGAAAAAAAAATAGATTAAGGAAAACACTGGTTACTTAAGATCTTTAGATGCTTCTTATAATATACTGTTTATTTAACTTCATGATCGCTTCATACATCACCCTACCATGTTCAATTTAGATATTTAAGTGCGTAAGACATAAAAACCGGGAGGGGACTGACACAATGTAAACCTTTTACTTCATGTTTTTAATCAAAAGGGGCATGCATAATTGTACAGAGGTGACCTTGAATTTTAAAACCCTCAAATAACCTCTTTCAATTGAAACATATAATTCAAATAGACTAATTGAATTTCCACATCCAACTTCAAAACATACGTGGATTCAAAATTTCCTCTCTCAAATTTCTTTTTCAGCACTACAGAAACAAGTTCTCGGTGGTCAATATTTTTCTGCAAAGTCCCAAAGAGAAGGAAATTTATTAAATTGATTGATTGATTGCTTGATTATTGATTTACGTCGCTCCACAATAATACCAGGTATATGGTAACAGCATTTAATTGATGCATTGCATAGAAATTTATGCCTTTGCAACGGACCCGCTCGAAGCTTTGACAGATCTTTTACTTGCCATGCCTACCGTGACTAGGTCCTCGGTTTTACTGTTTCCTCCGACAGACAAAACACCGGTGTGCCCACGACGGGAGTCGAACATCGGACCTCTCTGTCACAAGCCGATCACTACATCCACATGGCTACACCGGCTTGTAAATTTATAAAAGAAACCTGTAGAACAGTTTAAAAATATCTCAATATGCTTTTGCATTGCAGAAACACATTACTAAACATTTCCACAAGTTATGCAGCCCGGATATGAAATCATAATGATCTGTATGTTTCAACAAAGTTTTTACAAATGAAAACCTGTATATAAGCTTTTCTACATGCTTTAGTAGTTTACATATCAAAAGATCTACGAAACAATTCACGAAGAAGTACCAAACGTTTAACCACATCTCGAATTCTATGGCATAAAAGGACAATATTGTGCACAATGTCGTATTCAGACAAATGCAAACCCCAATTAAACTGAGATGATACTAGGTGCCCGGAAGGAGTAAGCGTCCCCTGCTTGCATGCAACAACCCTTCAAGTTCAGGATGTAAATACAAATATATACAAACATGAGCACATGAAGGAGACATGGATACTAAAACAAATCATCTTATTCAAATGAATTCAGTTGAAATGCACGTGAAAAAAGGGAGGCAAGGAATTTAGGTAAGTAGGTCGCTCGGTAGGTAGGTAATATTAAATCAAATATAGTCATAAAGTTCAAGATGATTAGTTTGTATGATCAGATTCCAAATTGGTGGCCTTCATTCTTGAAGGAGGGTCTCAATTTTTACCAGATCCCTATATCGACCGTGAAACTTCCTCAGTGACAATTTCAGTCATTGATATATCCTTGCAAGAGTAGTTTCGTAGCAAGAAGCCTCACTCTCTCACTAAATCGTCGTATTTAGAACATGCTCTAGTATAGCGTTTAAGTTTTGCATGATGACGCCATATGCGGGGAAAGAAGGTATGATGAAACTCCGGAAAGGGGAAATTGGTTATAAGGAAATTGAAATCGTCACTTTTCTCATAAAGAGAGGTAACTAACGAACCATCATCACTAATTAATAGGAGTATTTCGAGATGTGAAGCGGAAGATGCGCTCCTAATTTTATCTTTTACTTCGAGTTCCTTTTAATATATGATGGTGAGGTGATCTTTAAATACAAGATCTTTGATGTATATGTATGTAAAGTTGAAAGGTGCTAATTGTTTATTGCCTTTGGAGAGTTGTAACTGGTGTTACATGACTATGGCACTAATAACAGTATTCCACAGTTCACTTTGAACAATGATGGCAGAATATTAGACTGCAAAAGTAACAGGAGCACTTCTTTTAAACTCATCTGTTCGAACCCTGACATTACTAACATAATCTCTGATTAATTCATTGTATATATTTAGTTAACCGTCTTAAGTCGGCGTCTCAACTGCATTGCAATTGAATTTTTTGTGATGTGTTTTTAAGTCTTTATTTTTTGCTTTCTTCTTTTTTTCTTCTTCTTCTTCTTATTTGTTTTTCTGTTCTTTTTTATGCTTTCTTGTATATGTATGTTTTGATAATGAAAATGACACTGACAATTTAGCCTTCATATCTCACATGTTTGATTTCATGAGTGCTTAAATTCATATTTTGAATATAATTAGTCCACATGTATTTTGAAATTTTTCCTTAGCATACTGACTATTCTAAATTCAACATGTAATTGAAATCACATCTTAGTGAAGACCACTATAGTACATTTGCCAGTATAAATGCAAAACCCTACACTTAAATGTAATAGAGTTATCAATTGACACATTATTGTTTTCTTAATATTCCATTTAAGTTAGTATCCTTTCTTATTATTATGTCATATTACATGCCAAATCGCTAGACGATCCAAATTATGAATTACTCCAACTTCCACTTTATCTTATTTATTTGTACATATTCATATGTCATATTGTCTTATCACTCCTTTTACCCAGGGGCAGACTTGGTGTAGTGTTTAAGCGCTTGGCTTGCGGCGCTGACGATGTTGGTTCGATTCCCAGGTTGTGCTACTGTATTGAAGAGGTTGGTTACCTCCTGCTTCCATATCGCGATATAATTGAGAAATTGTTGAACGACGTAAAACACGAATCAACCAACCAAACCTTAACCCAATGATTTCATATGAAGTAGCATTTACAACCTTCCCTTCATATCCCTTTCGTCACATTCCTCACCTCGTATAGTCTATCTATATATATTGTACCCGTATCGCATGTATGGCTCGTTTCACATCATCTGAATTATCTGTGCCAACAAGACCATACAATCGTCCTACATTCATACCATATATATGTTTATAATACCATATTCATGTCCTGTACAGTAACTGTCGCTATAAAACTTCAGTATAAATTTGAGACACCGATCCGATTTCCACAAACTCAGGTACAAACCTACCTAGTATTTTAACTAGGATTTACCTGCAAGAATTTCTCACTTTTATTTTCTACTTTTATGTGTATGTATGAAAGGTTTATCCGAACCCAGACCCTTATGGTGAAACACACGATATATCTATCCTTCACTTAAACATCAAAAGAATAAGATAAAAGATTTCCTACCTTTAAGATATGGCCCCTGACTTCGATTTCCTGCTATCACAGTGTCACATTTGGACTTTGATGTTACTGATTCTGATTGTCACATAGATGACTTCCTTATTGCTGGGTGGGATAGATATTCTCGTGGTGGTGGTACCCAACGAAAACGTCCTAGAATCATAACGTATTGAGCATGGATACGTATGTGTTAGAAATAAAATACAAAAACCTCTACCTTATTACCATATGAGGTTTACGAGTTTTTTTCCATAAAAGATACCTTTTGGATATCTTTTGAAAACAGCACTGAAACAGCTATAGATATGAATCCGAAAGGCATTGTAGTAAGTGACCTTAATGTAGATTTATTAGTGGATAATAGTAAAAGGCATGTCCGGATAATGAATCACTATCACCTTAATCATACCATAACGTTATCAATCCGTATAGGACCAACTCGCCAGTCCCAACTAGAGCTCATACTTGTAAGAGAGTGTTTGTTTAGCCTCTCATAAGTCCGATCGATGGCTTCATTTCTGATTATGGCGCTACTGTCATAGACGTTAAATTTCATTATTGTACATCTCATCCCATAAAAGACAAATTTGATGTTATAATATAGGAAATTATTATTTACTAAATGACAAAATACTGAATAATACTGGTGATAGTGTCAATATAAACGTGATAGTGTAAATATATAACTTCACTGATCACTTTCTTGAATCAGTTAATGAATGTATTCCAACTAAATTAGTAACAATTAAGAAAAATGATAAGCCACGTTTAAATCTGATTTTAGGCACGAAATTAGAAAAAGAAACAGACTTGAGGGGGGAGCTAAATTAGAGACACTTAACTCTAATGATAGATACAGAAGACGGAGAAATTGTGAAAATATTCTGGAAAAGGTAGCTAAACAAAATTTTAACAAAATGTAGATATATTTGTATATTCACTATATGATCGATAATCATTTTTTGTTCTATGAATTTCATATCAGGATATCCTCCAAACTATTCAACAGTCTGTCGATTAACTGAATTGTATCATCACATTTTTTTAAATAGAGAAAGAAATGAACATACATGCTTAGTATTATTCCATAGATCTGAATCTTTCTATAGTCCGGCATCTGTGGTTGATAAGGAAAGTACAAATCATACGTGTTCCAGACTGTTCTAGAAGAAGAATTATCTGGTCAAGCGCTGTAGTAGCTAATAACAACAATTCTTCATTTAGGTACATAAGCCGGTGTAGCCCAGTGGATGAGATGCCCGACACGTGACCGGGAGGCCGAGCTCGACTTCCACCTTGAGCATACCGGTGTCCTGTCGTTGGGATGAGAGAGTAAAAACCAATGTCCCGTGTCGTGGGAGGCATGACCCCGTGTCGTGGGAGGCATGGCACGTAAAAGATTCCTTACTGCGTTGAGTGGGTCCGTTGCAAAGGTATAAATTTCTGTGCGATGTATCAGGCAGATGTTGTAACCATATACGTGAAATAATCGTGGAGTGATGTAATATAATCATCAATCAATCATTTAGGTACACATCAGCAGGGGTCAGTTGTCGGTCCTTTTGTCTTTGTAATATACATCAATGAAATTGCCCGAAAATCTTTTAAGCCTTGCGCTTCTTTTCTGGTGACGGCATTTCCTACCTTTACTCTTCTAAACGTATATAGAAATATAGAACTTGTGATTAATGCCGATTTGGTTTGAAAAAATGTATGGTCTCAAAAACGGATAATTTTAAACCTACAAAAATAAATGTCCTTATTATCAGTAATAGAACAACAAATGACCTTAACCTTCGATTTGGTGACAACCCACTTAATGCTACGAAGAGTCGCATTCAATTCAAATGGTAAATGGTCTAATCATATCTATTATTGTATGTCAGCTTTGATTCAAGTAAATGTTCTTCGTAAACTAAAATATATTCATTAGTCGTAGTGCGCAAAAAAAATCTATTAAATCTTCATTATTCCTCTTCTCGAATACGCGTATGAATTTTGGATGATTCTGAATGTGACCAATTAGAGATAATACAATATCAAGCAGTTAGAATAGTTACAGAACTTCCCCCTCTTTTCGGGTATTCAATTTATATTCAAAGAAACAGGATGGGTATCATTGAAATCGCGATTTCTACCTATTCAGATACAAGAGACGGCAAAAGTCATGTGAGCAAAAGTGTCGGACTTTAAAGAGAAACGTAATTGAGGTAAAACGTAATGGTTATTTAAACGACCACGGAGGTACATGGATGTCATAGTACGAATATTTTCAGTCAATTGTAACTGATTTAATATGACTGGGTATTAAATCTCTCTTAATGGACGCCTTAACTGTTTTATCCGTCCGGGTTACCGTCATATAGACATACGGAAATTATTATCTAATATTTTAATAACCAGTGTAAAGTGGTACTGTATCACTGTGACGAAATGCGTACTCAATACTTAAGAGTACTTACTGTTGTTCATGTTGTATTACGAGGGACTTTCCCATGTCGATTTCTGCACCCTTGGTAATATCAATTCTATTCGTTAGCTGTTGCATTTCTTGTCCTACATTTTCACATTGTCATTGGCAACTGGGAGGATTTACGAGCGTAAGTGGGGGTTACTATCGGTACTTCTATCACAAAATATCAAAATGTACTTCTTTTGTCAATTATAATATTCATTCAAATTTCAAAATGACATGAAAATTGATAAGGGGGAATATACTTTCCCATCAAAACCTGCTTGAAATGATTGACTGGCCTATATCAGTTTGATATGGTGTTATTTTATCCTCAGTTAAGTAACTTAACAACTACTAATGTATTCTTCATTTTAAAGTTTGGTTCATAATTTTGATGGGAATTAAATTCTTCAAGATATAATCCATATGTAATTGTCGCGTTATGTGGTCAGGGAAAATCTGGTAAAGGGCCAATATCTCGTATGTGTGTGTGTATGTGTGTGTGTGTGTCATAATGTCTTTTAAGATATGGTGTATTATACATAGGCTGCTGATTTTCAAATACATCAGTTTATTCACTTTAACGATAGATAAAAATCCTTTGAATAACAAATTAACAATATATTATATGTATTTATCTATTAGTGTGTTGCATTATCGTTCTTATGACACCATGATGCCTAATATCATTCAGCTCATTTCTCTCGTGACGCTTTTCCGGGTTTCAATTGTCTGACATGATGGTCCATGCTTGTAAAACTTCCTTCCTTTTTCTGTTTGAGAACTAAAGTACTTCTTGCATTCGCTAAAACGGCGAAATGAGTAATCTCTCATCCTCTTCAAAATGCATGACATATATGGTCTGGTGTTTGAATATAAAAAGCAAACAAAAAATCGACAATTCCTTTGTATGCTGGTACATCTTAACTAACTATATATATATATATATATATATATATAGAAATGCAAAAATGCAAAAATCACATAAAATGGAGAAAACCGATGAATAGATAGTGAATGTTTCAATATGAAACTTTCAAAAACCCCTTAGTACAGAAATATTTTATTGATTCATTATATGGAATAAATACTGAAGAAAATGGTCCAATATTGAAGAAAAATAAAGACTATTACGACAGTTTTTGGTTTATATATACATTACAAAAGTATAAATTTCCATGAGATGCATCAGGTAGTTGCCGTCTCCATATACGTGAAATAATCGTGGAGTGACGTAAAACAATAATCAGTTAATCAAACCTCTCTTCAACCATTTAAAATATTATAATAATAAATATTTGGATGCGTGGTTGTACATGAGGTGTAAACCGCAAAAACAAAATTATTCTTCAATAAGGGTTTGACTGAATTGTTCCTTTACCCTTCTTCCTTAAGTTATGTGGCAGTGGTACAGTGTTTAATTTTTTTTTCTTGTCTGTATGAGGGCATTCACGGATGGGTGTAGCTAGCCAAACAGGAGACGCTCACTCCTCCTGGGCACCTGGTCTCACCTATGAATTTCTGGGGTCCGTGAATCTCCACTGTGGTATATTGTTGTTAGTGTCATAGTCATGTGACACCTGTTACTTTCTTATTTTACATTCCATTAATTTTGCAGATCACAATGAATATCTTCGACACAATTACTAATACTGCTACCATGGTTTCTCAATTTTGTCCAAAGGGTCGAGAAAAGCCATCAAGTGGAAAAGGAAATTTAAATAATTGTCAGCAACACAATATATAGAATTGTTGATTGTATACGTAAAATTTTATTGCCTCTGATTATACATACTTTAACAGAGATTTTATAGGTATTTTGACACAACTTTCTTTGTCTGGTTACTATAACATTTACTGCTTTCTCCATTTAAAGCAAATGTATTCGCTTTGAATTGTCCGATTTTGAAACTTAAATACGGCTTGCAAGGCTTCAGGAATGCAAATTTTACACCGTTCAGTGACGTTTCTGGACTGCAGAAATTCAATCATACTGTAAGTTTATTGATTGCAGAAATTTAATGTTTCTGTGAGGCTTCTTGAATGCAGAAATATAGTGATTCTGTATGATTCCGCATTTCTGAATTTTGATGTTACTACTGAATCTTCTTATTAAACAGAAGTATATCCCATTTGGGACAGTATTTGACATAAAATTATGACGTCATCAATTTCCTATGAAAATGTCATTTGTAGACTATAATTTCCCTGAACTTTAGATCTTTTTCCATAAAATTTGCTGTCATGACTGTTTAATGTCAGATACCATCCCAAATGGGAAATAACTCTGTGTAACAAAAAACCTGAATACAATTCAGTAATACTGAAACAATGTTGTCAATGTCTAAAATTCAGCAGTGTTGGAATATAAAGTATCTGTAGAAATTCCAGAATGTGGACACTTTGTGTTTCTGTATGGTTCTGCATCACTGAAATATACCATTTCCAGAATCTGAATGTATTTCCATAAATCAAAAGTTTAATTTAACAGAATCCAGATTTGATGAAATTCCTCGCTTCCAGACATGTGTTTCCATCTGGAAATAGTGTGGAAACTCAGTGGTTCTCACATCCCATATTCCTGATACATGTGTTTCCATTCCAGAAACAGTTTGACACTGAGCGGTTCTCACATTTCACATTCTTGATACATGTCTTTCTGTTCTCCAAACAAATGACTAAAGCAATGAGTTTCCATTGTTTCCAAAAGGTTTCCCCAATGGGAAGATTTTTTTTTTGGCGGGAGTTGGGTTTCACCCAATGCAATCTCCAGCGGCATTTGTCTTCGTATTTAATATTGCTTCCGCTTCCTGTCAACTGCCCTTCTTTTTACTTACATATGTAAATGTTTAGAAAAAAATAAACATTTTTTTCCATTCATTTATTATCCATCCCCATTAACTGAATTAAAACTGCTACTACATGTACATTTAAACTGTTTCCAAGGCAACGATATAACTGTATTTTGCTCATTTCCTTTGGAAAACCTGAAATGCAAAGACAAAAATCTGCTGATTTCACTTATACTGCAATGATATTTTTTGAATTGGATAGTAGATGAGACAATTGCTTTCTTTTTCTTTAAATTTGTTTATTGTTAAATACCAAACAGGACTACCTTATCAATATGGTGATAAACTTGCCCATTTCAAGGCCATATACATGCCAACTTATACCATAAGGGGGGGCTATAATGCAAGCTTATCACATACTCTCCCCTTTGGCAAATTTTATGTATACCCTGACTCACATTTGTAATTTTTGAGTAATGTAACATAATCAGTGAATGCTGCACTACTCTGTGGACGCAACATATCAAAACAATTACAGTGAGGTCTCAAAAAAAATTTAAGTTAATCGTGACCTCGGTTGAAAAAAGAGGTCATCAACATTTTAAATTTCATAATAATTCTTGAAAATAAAGATCAGAATAATGTCATTTCCAGAAATGAAAATGAATTGTAAAAATACACCTATGAATAAAATCTTCCCATTCTTATGATTCAAGTAGGAAACTGACAAACCAATGAAGGGTCCCATCTGTGATCTAACATCACCCCCCCCATAATGCTGCATCTGTATATCAAATTTAAGAACCTGAAGAGTGAAGTCCTTTATAGCTAATGCATCACATAACCAGCAAAAACACAAGTAAATGGACAGACAGACAATGTGATTCCTATACATTCTAAGACAACTACATGAATGAGGGGTCCTTAAAAATCAAAGGTCAGAAATTTTCTTTAAAGTGCTACAAAAATGTTCACAATTTTTCTATACAATGTGTATATCTACATACGCAAGTCACTGACAAAAAATTACACTGCTGCATGACTCCGATCACAAGATATATACAATAATCCATAAATGGCTCAGTGGATTTTTTCAGTCGTTAATCTCTGTAATATGTGAGGTCAGAAGTTGTACCAATGCTACTTTTCCTTTGGTTTTAATTATGACGTTAATGTTTGCATTGTGACGTCATAGTCAATCTGATTAAAACCATGTCTTTATTCCGCTTCTCTATTTGTCCCATTGCGTATAAAGATCTGGTGAAACCCCGTAAAGGGTCACGTTCTGGTGAACTCTGATTTCCAGCCAATCAATGGATCGGCTACAAAATCATAGGAATGAAATTAATATCCACAGCGTGCGTGACCCATAAGGTAGTTTTTGAACGGTGTTTGTTACATATTGCGTCACTATCACATGCCTAGCCGAGTCACTCATTGGTTATTGGGAACAACGGGTTCGGTGACTGAGACATCATCACTGGTCACCAGAACGTGAACCCTTACGGGGCTTCACCAGATCTTTATATGCAATGGAACAAATAGAGAAGCGGAATAAAGATATGGTTTTAATCAGAATGCGTCATAGTAAAATGACGTTAAAAGTTGTACAACAAGTTGTACAGGAAGCGTTTATTTTACTCGGGTTTCCCGTAAATTGGGCAAATGGATATTTTTAGATATCTCTCTGAGAAATACTGAAGCAGAAGGAGCAGTAATTTTTATGAATTTTATGATAATTCAATTAGGATTTTAAGGAAATGTAAAATACCCCAGCATTCTACTAGCACTTTAATAGTAACATATATAGTAAAACAGATGTTGTTTACCGTACTGATCATAACAGAACGGAATTCATCGAAGTAAGTAATTTCCATCCGTGCAGATTTTCCTATACTGATGTTCTAATGCAACCTATCTTATTGATTGATTGACTGATTATTGTTTAATGTCACTCCACGATTATTTCACGTATATAGCAAAGGCATCTGTCTGATGCATTGCATACAAATTTAGACCTTTAAATCGGACCCATCCAAAAAAAAGTGAGGGATCTTTCACCTGCCATGCCTACCGTGACATGGGACCTCGGTTTTTACTGTCTCATCCGAAAGACAGAACACCAGTGCAACCAGGGCGGGAGTCGAACCCAGGACCTCTCGATTACGAGCCGAGCACCTTATCCACTAGGCCACACCACCTGTGCAACCTATTTGATTTTTCATTTGATTTGCAAGTTTTTCCCATACCTTCTAGTTTTGATGTGATACCAAAAATTTCCAAAGATTACTAACTTTAATTAGTTCTACGTTATTTTAAAGTTCATGTAATTATTTAAGAAGGTGATAATATTAAAATAGGTCTACCACAATCGTGATTTCCACAGATTGACAGGAAATTATAAACTACCCTTTTAAGAATGTCTATTTCAATTCTCTGCTACTGCCTTCATTCCAAACATAATTTTTAGCAAGGTAATCGCTAATTTGAGAGAATCAACTATTATGTTATCAGTAACATAGTGTGTGGTCGATGGAAAATGATAGAAGAATCAATAAATTCCACAATGGAAGACAGCAAAGGTCATTTAATTTAAGTATATGTAATTACACATAGATATGTTTGCACTCCTCCTGTTGGCTTTTGATATATTTTCTGCAGTAAATTATTCAAAATTTTGCCGATCACTGTATAGAAATGTCTTGGTTTATTTGACAATAACAGAATGTGTACAATGGGAAATAACTCTTACAAAAACCTGATTTTAAATGTTGGAAAAATTCATTACTAATGTTAATTGCATACAAACCATAAAAGGAAGGAAAACACAGTAGATTCGCTATTTCCCGAGGTGTGAAGTATCGTAGCCGAAGTCTATTCAGTATTTTATACTCCTTCTCACCCCATTGTTCTCTATTTTTAAGTTCGGTCACCTCATCCTTCAAGAGGCTGGCATCATTTATGTACTGCAATAAAATGAAATCACTCCATGATAAACTGCACCATTCATATTTGGTCTATTCGTTATACAGAGTTATTTCCCATATAAGCAGGTATCTGACATCAAACCATTGTGACATCAACCAGTTCTATGGAAACTAGTGTAAAATTACGAGAAATGGTATAGAAATTGTATAACGTCACAATGGTTTGACGTCAGGTACCTGCTCATACGGGATATAACTCTGCAATACAAAAAGATAATAAGATATATCAGATGAGATAACAGGATTGGTTTACATTGTGTAAATTCTGTTAAGTATTTTTAATCTTGTGAATTTTATATTCATGCAAATTGTGAATCTAACTCAGTGCAAAAATAAAGTTCTCGCCAATGATAAGCATCTTTGGTCTTTACTATTAATTTATTACATATACATTTACTATTAAAATCATATGGAGTGAGTTTTTGAAAATTGACTCTCATGTAAAGGTCAAGGTCACAAAGTAAGAAAATAAAGTATCATACTTAAGCTCCAGTTTCAAGAAATGTAGATGCTATATATAAAAGCCTTATTTTGTATTATTCATAGAATATGGTCGAGGTTCAAATTTTTTAAATTAACTCTAATGTCAAGGTCAAAAGTAAGAAAAGATGCTATCAATCAAAACCTGAAGTCACAGGGAATATAAATCCTAAATAAGATACCCATATTTCTTACTATTCAAAGATATGGCTAAGGTTTAAATGGACTAACAGGTCAAGATCAGAAGATTAAAAATATCTGCACTAACTGAAAGGTCTTCATTTGATAAATGTATATATGGAATATAACACTCTTCTTTATATGGAGCAGGCTTAGTGTAAATCTACACTTTATTTTTTTTTACAACAATTAAGAAGCAAGTGAACAACTTCTATAAATCTTGCTCATTGGCATGGACCTTGGCGTAAGGGTGTCGTTTGTTTGGGAGGAAACCGGAGTACCTGGAGAAAACCCATGAAGCCAGGTTGGTGACAGCCTCACCATCTCACGTACCGCACCGGGAATCGAACCTGGGTCACATTGGTGAAAAGCGAGCGTGCTACCTAGTTTAGTGTAGTGGTAAAGTGCTTGGATTGCAGCCCCAATGCATAAGGTTTAATTCACAGATTGCACCACTATGTTTCAGAGGTTATTTACCACATGCTTCCATGTCTCTATATAACTCAAAACTTATTGAAAGTGACATAACACAAGATGGAAAGTTATTATGGAATTAGGATTTCATCACTTTGTTTCAATACTTATGATCAATTCAGTCATTCCCAATAACTTTCGGTCACCATAGGTCATTCGGACCTATGTAGTGAAGTTACACACAGGTCCGAAACAAAAATTGTCTGTCTGAAAAAAAAAAAAAGAAGAGAAACATAGATGTATTCTGATATATTTAATCTCATCTAACAAAATCATTGATCATCCTCCAATTAGCTCGAATAAGAAATCTCCGAAAAAACTGACCAATTCCTCAATGAGACAATCACAGTGAATCATACTTTTGTAAAAGCTTTCGATAAACCCGGTTTTGCAAAACATTAACGTTACGGTTTACTTCATCATGGTCACCAAAACACTTTAATTTGAGGGAGTATAAATAAACCAAACTCTGCCGGACCCATCGGTCATTCCGACCGGCAATGTGACAGTGGGACATCGGTCCTTACGTAAATGTGTCGGTCAGGACCGACGGACCGATGTAATTGGGAATGACTGTCAATTCAAATATTTCTTTACTCTTTTGAAATTTCTAAATCTTACAGATTTCATTTTAATTCAGCTTAATTTTTCATACTAGAATCGCTAAGTGAATGGAAACAAAAAAATAAACTTCATAAGATTTTCAAATCATTCTGTTGCACCATGTTTATTGATTTTTGCAGCTGGAAGAAAAAATTTGTTAAAGGAGGGTACCTCCTTGAAACTGTATCATCCGTCTTGGATCCATGCATTTACAGATCTGACTACAAAACAGCAAAACCTGTAGCAGAGGAACTTGAGTACTAAGTCTTGATACCTTCCAAATTTCAACAAAATCTTTCCACTAGTTCTTAAGAAAATCATAAAGCTTATAATTACAAACAAATAGAATATCCATCACACTTTCTTTTTTTTTTTTAATTGCAATTTCCAATTAAATTCGTTACCATGAAATCAGATGCAATATCCAAAATTAATACATAACAAGGAATCTACCATGAGAAAATCATAAAAGAAAATGAAAGAAAAAAGTGGCACAACAAGTAAGAGATAAAATGTGAAATTAAAGTTTGATAATTAAAACAGAATTGTGGTACTATTTCCCCTCCATCCTGTACAGTCTAGGTGTTTTGGAGAAATGAACAAAACTCAGTGGAAAAAACACCCTAAATCACTCGAAGTGGAAATTTACCTGTGCTCATTCTCACCTTTGTAAAATACACAGTGTATTGTGTAAATCTTGCATTTACATGTGTATGTAGCCCACTGTGGTGGGTGGAAAAATTACAAAACACCTGGATTGTACTGCACATTTCAGATCAAAGTGTTTTGCTTGAATCTAACATCTGACACTAAAAGTCAGCAAACATACTGTTCTACTTTCCACTTCCAAGACCAGGTTTCATACCCTGACTTAAAGTCAACCACCAAAACCCAAGGTTTCATATTTAATAAACATATACCACAATGTGATACCATTCCCCCACACAAAGAGAAGTGATGAATATGCCACACGAAATGAAAACTGACCTCAATGTTATCTGTTGTCATGACAACTGAACCAGCTCCTTCCATGAAATGACCATATCTGCAAAACAAATTTTAGGTTGGTTGGTTGGTTGATTGGTGTTTTACGTCGCTTTCAACAATTTTTCAGTTATATCGCAACATGGAAGCTGGAGGTAACCAACCTCTTAAACATAGTGGCGCAATCTGGGAATCAAACCTGGATCGTCGGCGCCACAAGTCAAGCGCTTAACCACTACACTAAGCCTGCCCCCAAATTTTAGGGGAAACATGTCAATGTCTTAATGGACAAAATAATATTAACCTTAATGCTGCTCTTTAAACTCTGCTTTCTACATATTTTTCATGTCAGACATGATATGTTCATAAGTCAGATGAAATATTTTTTTATTTTTCATAAGTTCCAGATATCAAAGTTTTTCTCTTTGTCATAGCAACACAGCACAGAATCTCCTCACTAAGTCATGAAGACACAGCACAGAAATTCCTCTCTATGTCATGGCGACACAGCACAGAAATTCTTTCAATGTCATGGGGACTTATTACAGAAATTCCTCTCTATGTAATGAGCACATAAGAAGCAGGGAAGACCATATTGAATTTCCACATGACTTTGGTTTTCACGGTCTCAATTAAAACTCAGTATGTTACCAAGACACTGGTGGAACTTAACCTGGAGCTCTTTGTCTCTGAACCAAGGCTCTGTGTAGTGGTTAAGCACTTGGCTTACTGCCGCAACAATCCAGGTTCCTGGGCTGCACCACTATGTTTAAAATACTGGTTACCTCATGCTTCCATATCGCGGTATATTTTAAAAAATTGTTGAAAGCGACATAAAACACCAATAAACCATTTGTTTCTGAACTGAGAATTCATGAACTGAACCTCACTGAAAAACAAAAATTTTTGTATACCTTTTAGTAAAGCATGTTGACCTCGTCCAACAAGGAAAAACAATATCCATCACTGGAAACCGTTTGAGATCTTTATGAGGAACCAGGAACTTCTCAAGCTCTTTCTCCGGCAATTTTTCTAAAAATTCTTTCATAGGTAAACAAATGCTTCCTTTAGCATCTTCTTCTGAAATTTCTTGATGCATATTGCTTCCATAGTTCTGTAGACAATTTACATCACAAATATTGCAGTTCTTATTTTTTGAAACTTCTGTTTGTTTTTCTTCTTCCACATCTTTCTGATCCGAAGTGAGTGAAGAAGAATCCAATATACCAGTATTTTCTTCATTACTTGAATCTAAAGCGTTTGAAACTTTGGAACTGAATTCTGATTGGCTGTCATTTTTGTATCCAGAATCTGATTGGTTTGAGCTTTTATTGTTTGAATCTGATTGGTAAGTATCATAATCACTATTAACTAACTGGTTTGAAATATTCTCATTTGCATCTGATGGGCTGGTAATGTCTTCGTTGGATTTATTTTTGTCTACAGGCTCAGCTTCCTGTGTAGTACTACATGCTTTGTGTTTATATTTCATCCACGTATTGGCACATTTGGGCAATGTTGTCATTAGCTAAAAATAAAAATCATCCATAGAACTTACATTTTTCAACTGACAAGAATATGTATATATTACACTGTAGCATTTTTAAAAGCACTTGATGTAAAGTCAAAAGCATTTCAAGTAAATAGGCAATTTCCAAGTTTCGCTTCTTTTCTTTTTTTAAATCTTAAATATATATATGGAATTGGCACATTATTTGCACAATATTCTTAAAATTAGTTAAAGCAAAACGATTTCAAGTGAATGAGCCAAAGGAAAAACAGTGATAACTACTCGAAACTTAAAAAACAAATTTGCACTTCGATTTGTCATAACAATATTTGTTCATAGTCATGTGCTTTTTATGGTAATACTGAAAACTCAGAATTCATCTATTCAAAAGCACTTAATTTAAAATCAAAAGCAATTCAAGTAGGAAAGTAAATGATGCTATGCTTTTGTCACATTCACAACATCTATGAACCCTGGTAATCATACGCGAATTATGAAGCAGTAAATATCTCCTGTGTGGCTAGTTCCATCTGCCATAGAACCCAATACATATAAAGTGACACAATAATATTACAGCACTGCACTCATGATTAAAAGGATTCACTGCCACAACCTTAATTATGAGGAATTCAAGGGATATAAATGGTACTGACTATGACATCATAATAATGTCTCATTTCTCTTTAAGTCATGTTTGCAGGAATATGTTTTTTTTTTCCTCCTTATATATTAGGACTACAGTTAATGGCAGCAAACCCCATTACGAACAAATACGGAAAGCATCACCATGTAAAGAACCCTGATGAATCACCTCTTCAGTTCTTATTGTTCACCAAAGAATTGATGATTCTGACTCATATCCAGGGTCCGTTAGCCCAAGCCAAATATGTTTACCGCTGAGCAATATTCCTAAGTTTTGTAATACAGGGCTATTTCTAGTTTGGGTAGGTATTTGAAATCATAACCACAGCAATGTGTAACATCTCTTATGGAAGCATCATTTAGGTCAGGTTACTTCCTGTAATTTTACACTGGTTTTTACAGAATAAGTTCATGTCGCAGTTATTTTACATTAAATATCTACCCATAGAGTCATTAACCCTACGTTATTCGCAGAGAAAATTTTCATTTTTATTCCCTATACATTATAATCATGGTATGAAACTGGAGTTTACCATAATAATATAATTCACATGAATCACATTATTCATCATATTATTATATTATATTATTATATTTACTTCCTCTGTAGTCACAAAGTTGAAGTCAAGAGGTTTTCTTTTCGCTATCATATAATATCTTCGCCTTGAGTTAGGAATTCCAAACTGCAGTGGAGTTAACATGCATTCCTGTGAACAAAGAAACAAATCTGTTAATATTAATTTAATATACTGAGTATTCAGGTTTTTTAATCTCTGAAATAAAATTACTTGGAATTTTAAAATGTTAACTGTAAAACAAAATGACGTTAAATCATTGATTTTGTCTCTTTCAATTATTCGATGTCAATAAGGAGTTCAAACGAACATGTGTCGACAGCTGTTGCTTTTTAAAACATGTAGCTCCTATCAAACCAACCGATCAACCAACCAACCAACAGACTAGCCAACCAACATACAGACTAAATGATTCCACTTTGTGACATCGCTTTGCAGGCAATACAATTACAGGTCGATTTCATCTACACAGAGCAAGCCAATAATCAGCCTTGGACGAAACAGCCGGTGCCTTCAGAAAAACCAAAACTAAATTCCTGTGCAGGAAAACATAGAGCACTTCATGAAAACAATCAGATCTATTCACTGCAGTTAGAAAACCGAAAATTGAGTTGAAAATTCTTATATCACTGGCCCATAAGCAGTTAAATTTATTCTTCATCCAATTCGGCTGAATGGAACTTAATGTAAGACCTCTTTAAGGTCACTATGATCCTTTTGGTTTGTTGATCTATACCCCGCCCTGGATTCACCGCATGAAAGATCTAGCCAATACACAACAACATTTGTCTTAAGCACATGGTCCTTACCAAGTTTAATCAAAATCATTTCACTGGATCTGGAGAGGTTTGGAAAATGTGAAAAATCTATGGAAGACAGAAATGTAGGACAGAGGACAAACTATGAAAATAGCTCACTTGAGCTTTTGACGTAGGTGAGCTAAACAGCTATGGCTTTATTAAATAAGTATGGCAAATTATAATGCTGAGGTCTGTAAAGTAGATGTACCAAATGGCTGGAAAGATCTGAATGGTAGGTAATTGATATGTCCTATAGGCATTTACTGGTACATCAATACTATTGTCACTATGTCAAGTTTGCATGATTGTTTGTTTTTCATTTTCCATCAGGCCAAGATCATTTTACTTACACTGTGATAGCATCTGCTTAAAACATCGCATAGAAATGTAGAACTATGCCATGAACCATTCCAAAAACGGCCAAGAAGTGTCATCATCTACCAAATTACAAAGCCTAGGTATTTAGTGCCTAATCTAAAAGACCGGATGCCAATGAGTTAACTATGAGACTTCAATCCAAGACCTCCTGGCTGCAAAACAAACACTCCAGCAATAGACCATATTCTGGTTTTGATAATTGCTGTCTTTTTGTCCGAGCTAATACATTTTGGCATTTTTTTAGTGACATCATAATGCATGACATAGATTCATTATAACGTCACTATGAAAAACAACACCAAAAGGTATTAGCTCGGACAAAAAGTCGTCATTTATCAAAACCGGAATATGGTCTATTGTGCCCCAAGTTAACATTTATTTTTCCATACTGATGCAAGGTTGTATGCCTCACATTTCTTTTTTTTTTATTTGCTCCATTCTGACACTGATTTTGTAAACATGTAGGAAAGAACTGGGAAAAAGAGATTAAGACTAAACTTCTGCTGTTTTCTTACTTTTTGCAAATGAAAAAAATTGAAATTAGAGTTAAAACAGAAGAAAATCACGTCTATTCATTCCTTTTTTTTATATTCTTGCAATTCGACTGTCCAATTTCCAAACTTCCTCTAATGATTAAAATATTTATTCTGCAAAGTAATAATGCTTTGTACTTTATTTCTTTTGATCCTTTGATAATTTTCAATGACATCGGTGATACATTTTATTTCATCCTTACATATTCTTAGGACACATTCTCTGGACTTTCTTGTAAAACAGACTAACATTTTGATAATGAAGTAATTCTTTTAGCTTAAACTGCAGACTATACATTATTCTAATGCACTCTGTTTGTAACATGCAATCTGATTGGTTAAATGGTTCAAAAGCTGCAAGGGTATTCACATTTCACTGAAGTTTTTGCGATGACGCCGAACACCCTTTGGCAACGTCATTGACAACATAATTCAAAACTAATATGTGTAATCTTTTTTTTATGAGGTCAAAACATTAGAATAGAGTCACCATGCGAGTGTTTTACAAAAAAACTAATAGGACCTGGTGAAACTCAATTTCAGGTATTCGCTGATACACTCACATGGTAACCCCTAATTATGCAACAAGTAGTGTCTTATTAATAATGAAATGGAATACTGATCATGAAACATTTTCCATTTTTAAAAATTTATAAGCATAAATCTTTAAAAGTATTTTAATCAGATGACAAAAATCTATTATCTTCTGACTGACAAAATACCATTGAGCCCTACTCCCCCCCACCCCTCCACCCTTCTTCTATGTACTGAACATGCTTAAGGAAACCCCATTACTTACTGCAGTCTATGAAATGTATCATATAATATAGTATCAAAAAATCTGACAGATAACCTGCACAAGATTTCATTATTTCTTACTTGGAAATTAAAATTACACATCTGAAGTGTCTGAATCAATTTGTTTCTTGTTTCAGATGTCTCAAATCCTTTCACGTTCTCCACAAGTATGTACGACGGACAGTGTCTCAGCCTGAAAGTAACAACATTAAGGCAATGCTGAATTTTTTCTTGCCAGGGAACTATACACTTCAAGAGGAAAGACTATTCTTCATGATAGGACACCAGTGATATCAATTTTTACACCTGGTATAATCAGGAACTGTTTCTTTGTTGGTTTACATAACATTTCATTACCTGATATGTAGCATAACAAGTTCGATCAATGCAATGGACTCAAATGAAGCTGTGAAGGATCATTCGAGAGCTTTTATGTAACATGACATGCTACTCCTGTTGTTTTCATTTAATTTGAAACCCAGGAAACAAAGTAGTTGCTGATGTGGCTCAAACCTAGAACCTCTTGCCCTAAGCCAAGCATGCTATTAAAGCAAAAGTGTTGTAAATGTACTTCTCAACTGCTAAATTCTGCAACACAACAGGTACTATTCAAATGTTCAAACAAGATGTGTTTGTGAAATACAAATGCCCCTGGCAGCAACAGTGTCCAAATAAGACAAATTTTGAAATGTAGGTCAAAAGTCAAGGTCAATGCTAGATCAATGACTTTGGTGTAATTTGAAAGGATTTGATTAGTGGACTATGCATGCCAATATGAGACAACAGACAAACAAACAAACAGACAGGACAAACGCAATATGCCACTGATCTAACGATGCGAGAGAATGAAAAAGAAAGCTAACTGACACCAAATTATTATCACGTACCTTTAACTTAATAAAACATAATTCATACCCCTAGTTCTAATGATTATAAAGGTACTGACTTGGGCAGGAGATCCAAGAGGTGAAAAAAGGATGTGGTACGAACATCGTCAGAATCTTGTTTTTTACCGACACGTGTGAACGGCTGACATGGTGGACTCATCAGGATCATATCTATCTTCATCTTATCAAGCTGCTCGGCACGTAGGGTCTGAAAGTCATACAGCATACAAAATGGATCACCATGCTAATATTCAAGGTCAATTATAGTGGAAAGAGCTGAGAGAGATTTGTGAGAAAAGCATAGTCAGACTTCGATGACTTAAGTGTCATAAACTGAAAAGCCCCCTGAAAAACTGAGTTTGATTAAGTTAAACGTATGTAAAGTAATAACGCAGCCCTGAAAATCTGACTATTCATTTTTTGTAACTAAAAGAAACTTTTGAAACCATGAATCTACCAAAACCCCAGACAACTTATTTCAAAAAACAAAATTATAACAACTTTAAAACCTCGATTTCTTCTAGTCATTTTAAGGTAATGCATAAGAGAAATTGACATTTAACAGGGGTAATATTTTTTCTAATAGCAATCAGGTGCCTGTGATCAAAACTAGAAGAAGTTTCTAAGATGTTTCGATTTCCAGCCATCAAAGTTTGACTGTATGTATTAAATGTACACAATTGAACACAAACAAATGATCCTTTCTCACACTCATGTGTCTTACCCTGTATTTTATTATTGCCATACTTATTCCCTTTGAAAGGTGGAACTTGTAAAAAGGATACAGCCGGAGGTTTAACCTCAGGGTTATCTAAGAAGGTATCACCAGTCCTATTTCACTGCTTCTGTACTAAACCTAAAGTGGTCTATGGTTATGTGGCCCCAAAGTTAAGTGACTCCAAAGTTAAGTGGCCCCAAAGTGAAGTCGCCCTATATTGGTTAAGTCGCCCCATGATTTCAAATCAAGTCGCCCCATACAGAGATTCATCTGTCACATGATATATATATGTATGAATGATTGGAAAGGTTTGTATAATTAGTTGGTGGATTGGTATTTTCGTCAACATTTCATTAATTTTTCAGTTACATCGCGACATGGAAGCAGGAGGTAACCAATCTCTTAGACATAGTGGCACAATCCAGGAATCAAACCCAGATTGTTGGTAACACAAGCCAAGCACTTAACCACTACACCATGCCTGCTCACAATACTAAAAGGTTTGTATAATAGTGTTTCTTATATACATGTATATGCCAAAATAACTTCCTTGACAGAATGACGGCTGGATCTGAATGAACCAAATTTATTTTTCTATATGTATGCTATTCAATTTATTCTCTTCTCACATTTTCCTCTTTTCAAACCCATCCCCTACCACCATTTTATCCAACATCCATATCACAAATATTGATTTGAACATTTATGAGAAAACAGTCAAATCAACATTAATAGTATTACACCAATCTTAACCGTGGGGTGACTTAACTTTTAACATGAAAATAATATAAAACTATGCAGGATTTTTCCTCATACATGCACTACATCTCCACCCACAGATTTAGCATTGCCTTTCTAAACACAAAATGAATTCATGTATGCTATGGCATAAGAGTTCCATGAATTTGTATTCAAAAAATTTGCAAGAGAGTAGACCTTTGTATATCTGACAATCTGCAAGTTTGAAATTTAAGAACTAGGACACCATATATCATCTGTGGACACACCTAAGGATAGATCTAACCAGACTCCAATTTGAAACTAAGTTTAAATTAATAGGTAAATTAATGATTTCGGGTTTTTTGGTTGGTCATACCTACTTGGTGTAATTCTGAATAAATCTTGAGCTATGATATTAAGTTTTTCCGTTAAACACATTTATTTCCCATTTGGGATGGTATCTGACGTAAAACAATTAAGACATCATCAATTTCTTATGGAAACGTAATTTTTGAACCATCATTTCCTCTGAGTTTTATGCTGGTTTCCACAAAATTTGATGACATAACAGTAACTTCATGACAGATACTGTCCCAAATGGGAAGTAAATTTGTGTATCGAAAAGACTGAAGATATTTAACCAAAGCAATGAGAGTTCCTTTACATAGCAACATATTCATTGATATTGAATCTCTCATCCTCTCATTAGAAGAACAAGATAATTACAAGACTCCAGTACGATTTGAACCAATAACCTTCTGGTCCTGATCTATGCATCATGACCATCATGCATTGTGTCAGTGCCAAACCTTTTCATTGAATGATTCATTATTGTTTTACATCCCTCCACAATTATTTCATGTATATGGTGACGGCATCTGTCTAATGCATTGCACAGAAATTTGAACTCTTGCAACGGACAAGCCCGATGCCATGAAGGATCTTTTAGATGCAACTCCAACTATGACATGAGAAATTTATATCTCTGCAATGGATCCTCCATTAAATGTGAAGGATCTTTACATGCCATGCCTACCACGACACCAGGACCTCAGTTTTCACTGTCTCATAGCAGGAGTCGAACCCGGTTCTCCTGATCACAAGCCAAGCACCTCATCCACTGGGCTACACCGGCTTACCAAACTTCTCATGACTAAGCAAACTTCTAAGTTAATAAATATCAAAGTCATTTGCAAATTATCAAAAAAGTCTGGACACAATTACCTCTATGCTGAAATCTTTCAAATTCACTCCAGGGAAATTATGCGAGTAAATTCTGTTGGCTGTTGTGTTCACATCAATGGCTGCAACAATTTCATATGGAATGCCACTTTCTGTGAATAAAAAAGGCATGAAATATAAAAAAAATTCCTTTGATTTCTGTAATGATATACTGGATAATTCAATTAAGTTGGAGATTTTCCGAAGTGGGTGTAGCTCAGTGAATGAGGTGCTGCATGCACTCGTGAATGGGAGGTCCCAGGTTCAACTCTCACTGTGGGCATATCTGTGTGCTGTTTTTAGGATGAGACAGTAGTGACACAGTAGGCGTGGCACATAAAGATCCCTCGCTGCTTCGGGAGGGTCTGTGCCAAGGTACATAAAATTTCTATGCAATGTATCAAGCAGACGCCACCACCATATACTTGAGATAATCGTGGAGTGATATAAAACAATAATCCATCAATCAGATATTCTCGCCAATATCATTATCATGCAACAAGTAGGTAAATGATCACTAGTAAAACATATGTCACAAATTCCCTGTACAAGTTTTATCAGAGGTGTCTGTATGGAAATACATTAAAATCCCATGATTTTATCAAATCTTCAGTGATATGGAAAAGTGTCAGTCTGAAGTTTTTGACTGAAAAAATTTCATTCCGACTGACAAAATTCTGTATTTTTTACTATATATTTCAATTTCCTGACAAAATTTCAAAATCACTAAAAATAACTGACTTGTTTGAAACCTTTTCAACAACTCTGGTCAAGTTCACTTATTCTCCATTTTAGGTCTCTAGCTCAAGTGCGAGAAAAATTTGTTTTGTTCAGAGAAACATGTTCCCTGGTTTTCTATATACAAGTAAATTCAGGCTTAAAAATTGGATTTTTAACTGAAATTCCAAACTGCATGCATGTACATGTACACTTGGCATAATGAACCAAGCTAACACAGAAGTACATGTACACAAATAGCAATTATTGCTCAGCTTTTTGATGCAGAATATTCACTGTATAATGAGCAGTTGAGAGGTCCTGAACCACTGATGAAAAATGTTTCCGTTAAATAATTTGTAACAAACTGTATAGTTTAGTGATCCTTACAGATTTGTGCTTATAAGTTTCAGATAAATTTTTTTATTTCTTGCAAATGTCTGAAAATTGACGTCTCTCAATACAGGAAAAAAAGGAAAATGTCCAAAAAATAAAAAGACAGGAAAAAGAGAGGGTTACTATGCCTTATCTCTTTATAATTGATATATCTCTCACTCAAACCCAAACATACATGTCCATATACAGTAGTGTTGACAAGTCTCGTGTGGAATCCTGTCATAGTTCTTCATTTAGTCAATGAATTTAAACGTTTCCAAGCAGTAAAAACTTAAATTGTTTGTTACTGGGTCAAATATCATTGGATTTGGATTGAGTTTAATCATGATTTTTAATTCATTAAATGATCAAATGTTATTTGTTCTATATTCTAAAGAGCATGAAACACTTTCATACCTCTTAAAGTATCTTGAAATGCATTAACTCAAATTTTCATGCATATACATGTACATGTACTATTATTTAAACTCTGTTTCATTATGTATTTCCACAAAATTATATTTATATATCCAATTATCGACCCCCTTAATCTCTTTTGAGATTCTTTGCATTAGCCATTTTATTATGCTGTCATTTTACTCAACGACAGCATAATAAAACGGCCAATTGCAAGACAACAGCATCATAATAAAACGACCGTGTGCAAGAATCTCAAGAGATTACGACCCCCTGGCATTAATTTACAATCTCATTCCTGTATAAATTGTACATGTAATATTACTTATGCTGTGTTTCATTCTATATTTCCACAAAATTATATTTATAGATCCAAGTATCGACCCGCTGGCATTAATTTACAATCTCGTTCCTGTATCAAAGAAATTACCAAAATTGCCCAGAATCAGCTTTTCTCGAGAATTCTCAACTCATTTCACAAAATTATAAAATAGATTTATAGGAATGCAATGATAGCATATACATCAAAATCTATTGCATTGTTGAATGAATGAATGACGAAATACTTGCAACACGAATTATTTTTATACGAAACAGCTAAAATTCAAAGCACGTTAGCTGTAGAAGTAATTTTTCTATTTATTGTTTCTATGTTGCTGTAATCCTCTGTTACCATAGAAACACTGTTAAATTAACCGACCTATACAAGCACAATGCATTCCTCCAATACCACTGTACAACTCCAGTACTCGTATCTTTTTGCGATGTTCCATTCCTCTTGATTTCACTGGAAACGGATAGGAACGGAGCGATAAATTCGGATACAGTACAGTAAAACATACATAACATGTGTGTATGTCATACCGGTATACCCAGATTGACGTAGCTGCTTTTACACCAACACGCCATGGCATGCATATTAGTAGGTCATAAATAAAGCTGCGTCGATCTCAGTAGTTGAGATAATTTCTATTGAAACGGTTCGGCTCATACTTCACCTTAAAAAAATTTGGTCGGAACGGAAAATTTTACCCCCCAAAAAATTATATTTTGGCCATGTTCAAGGCTGCAACACTCTCCCCCTCTCCAGACAGAATAGTGAAAAATATTAGTCATGGCAGCGGCCAATAGTCAGTGTCTAGCCTTTTGCGATTCAAGTACAGTGACGGATATAGAAGGGGCCCCTCCACTTTTCGCCATATATTTACAAGTAAACATCCAGATTTGGCACCCAAAATTGCTAAGTAGTTTGGCTAATACAAAAGTGTGCCCCCCTCCCTTTTTTCGGAAATCCTGGATCCGCCACTGAAGCAAGACTCCTTGGCACAGAATTAAGGTGGCTTAAAACAGTGGTATCATAATGCAAATTTTGTTTTGAGTTTACAAGTTTGGCCCCATCCACTTTTGAATTGCTGAGTCCCTCAACTCCAAAACCCTGGATTCTTTCTTGATCACGATATGAAGGCAAGGGGTAACCAGCCTATTAAACATAGTGGCGAAATATGTTTGTAAACTTGCGAGACACTTTTATTGTGTACGTATCGCATTACTGGATAATACAATACATATTTTCAAGGCTTAACTTGTGATTTTCATAGTGCAGGGGTTAGTTGCTTTCTGAGCATATTTACATATTGCTGATTGCTGTGGGAGCGTGAATTTTATCCCTTCTTTCCTATGAATCTGACATCGCGGTTTCCTACAGGAAAACACGGCAAGATTATAAGGCAGATGTGAAAGCATAAATAACTTTTTATTTCTTGAAGACAATAAAATTCGGAGGAATGCATTTAATGTTGATCTTTAAAACCTGACAAATGCAACGAACGTATTCGATTTTTTAACCACGGTTTCATTGCATTACCTCGGGAGATAATGCATAACCTAAGGGGATATCATATAAGGGCATTAGAAATGGCGGCCATTTACCCTTTTCGGATGCCATTTAAACTTGAGGTAGTATTTCCGATGCCTGTATCTCTGATTTAAATTAACTAAAATTTCTGAGAAAAGATTAGATTTCCTTGATCCTTGTACTGCAAAAAAAACATTGTTCTTTATTCTCTGAATCATATAATAACATATGAATTAAGAACAGTAATTGCTTAATATCTAAGCAAGATTGGCGCCGTCAGCTTTTGTTTTCAATGGGAGCCAGTAGGGGAAGGGAGGGGGTTGAATCCCTCTCCTAATTTTCATACTTCTGTTTTGTATTGCCTCTATGTTTGGCAATATGTACTGAGTATGTGCATGCATTTCTCCAGGAAAAATGCCAGATATGACCTCACAGATAGTGCATGTCTATTATGTGTATATAGTATGTTAATCTATCATCGTGCCAGTGCCGTGAATTTTAGGGATTAGATTTAAGATAAAGACTTTTGCAACCTTTGTTCACATTCATCTCCTGACTGTTAAGGGGCAGGCTTGGTGTAGTGGTTAAGCGCTTGGCTTGCCGCGCCAACGATCCGGGTTCGATCCCCCGATTGCGCCACAATGTTTAAGAGGTTGGTTACCCCCTGCTTCCATGTCGCGATATAACTGAAAAATTGTTGAAAGCGACATAAAACACCAATCAACCAACCAACCAACCTGACTGTTATGGCTGTAGTGGCAAGTCATATAGGAGATGCTTACTCCTCTCCGTCACCTGGTATTACCACTGGTTTTCAGGGATCTATAATGTCAATGGGTATATTGTATATTAATCTATCATTGTGCCAGTGCCGTGATTTTTCGGAATTATATTTAAGATTAAGGTTTTTGAAACCTTTGTTCACATTAATTTCCTGACTGTTATGGCTGTAGTGGCTAGTCATACAGGAGATGCTTAATCCTCTCGGTCACCTGGTATTACCACTGGTTTTCAGGGATCTATAATGTCAATGTGTATATGGTATATTAATTTATCATCGTGCCAGTGCCGTGATTTTCGGGATTATATGTATATCTATAATGTCACATTGCCGTACATTGTTTAAAATAAATGTACGATCTCCACTTTAGTGTACATTGTTAAGGTTATACGGGTACTTCATATATTTAGTACTGTAATAATGAATAGAAGATGTTGGGGAAAGATTACATCTTCCTTGCCTTCAACAATATTCCTTGACGTACAACAAAACAGACGAAATAGCAAGTTTTCTGTGGTTTCATTGGGGCTTTTTTTCATAAACTCATTGATTTTGAGATAATTATAATATGTTCGTGTATATGTGTACGTGTATATTTTACAAGCAAATTGCAAAAATTACCATATTAATTTATTTACTTTCCTTTATTTCACTTTTTCTTGTAAACAGTTGTAATTACTTAAAAATATACATTTTATTTTGCAACAACGTACAGCGTTCAGCTAATATCTCCCTCATTGCATTATACTATTAACTATATGTATGCATTTCATTACAGTCTAATATCAAAGGCAATTTCCAGTCATTTTCTAATTTACTGTAATGCCCCATCAATTAAGTGCACGCTTTGAATTTCCCTTTCCGATGGTTTGGTGTTGTACACTTTCTTGTACTCCACTTTGGGCTTACCACATCTCCATTTGAACCAAGAGTTACAATTCCTGCAGAAGAAAATTACATGGTTAGGACTTTTTATTCTATAATTTTATTACCGTGGCAGTCAACTCTAGTTCATCTTTGATTTAAAGGAAATTGAAAAAGTGATTTATCCAATAACCTAGAAAAGATTAGAGGCGGATAACGAAAATTAAACTTGGCATGATAGGAAAATCGATGTTATATTGAATTCTAAGAGGTCTGACTTGATGTCAGATTGTACGTTTTTTGCATAATTAGATTTTCATAGCCATGGCAAATTTACACCACTTTATAAAAGGGAGTTTCGTTACATAATTATAGAGGCCGTAAAATGTGATCAAAGATAGTTAAAACGGATACGAGATAAGAAATTTTATTATAATTCATCCCTTACCATAATTTTTGTGCTCGCGCTTGGTGAACTTAGTGTCTATTTTGATCAAAGTCATATCCATATTAATGAAGTATCCATTTGAAATTATTCAAAAAAAGATATTGTAATGTATTTCTATAAGCCAGTATAAAACACATCAGACTCTAAACAACGTTGTTTTGAAGAATCTCCATTAAAATCATTCAGGGAAGTCATAGCTAATTATAATTTATTGTAAATCACTCATAATTTCCATGTGACGTTATTTTTGCAAAAAAAATTATTTTGCTATATTCGCGAGATAAATTAACGCAAATTTACGCAAAAATAACGTCGATCCTTCCTTATCGATAAGTGCCCAATACATACCTCCATCCCATTCTTTTTTGGGCATACGGCCAAAGTGATGCAATTTCTTTTAGGTAACTTAGTCTGGTAGGTTTAACTGTAGAATGATACAAACTGTATGAATATGTGTGTTTGTTAAAATTCATCTTCATGATCACGGCAAATTAATTCACATAGATAAAAGCGACATCTTTCTGAATCATAAAATCCAATTGATCGATCGAGAAATCAAATCTTCATCCCAAAGTGTACTTTCACATAGAAATTGTTTTTCACCGTCCCGTTCAAAAGTTTTACACCGACGAGATCGGATCGAATGATATTTCTCAGACCTGCCCCAAACACACCACCCTATATTTGAATATAACATATAACAATATTCTACGAGGAATACGCGCTTACATACTTCCCCACCACATCCATGCACCTCAAATTTTATTATTTTCATATTTCCAAACTAATATCATCAGGAAACTCATACATTTCAATCAGATACAATTTGTTGTCATTGTGAAATTAAAATTATTATCATTAATAAGACCATAATAGGACTGTGAAAAATATAGTAAATCACAACGATTTAAAGTTTACTACAGATTTATATTTCACATTTACGAAAGACCCTCAAAGTAGCCTAATTATAAGAGTGTTATATGAATCCCTCAAATAGCACACCACTACAATCGTTGATAATAGAAGCTACTTAGATTTTTAATTTGTATCAATAGGGAATTATACATCACTTATTTGGTTCTTCTTCTTCATCCATTATGAAGTGTTCTCAAAAGTTGAGCGTTATACTTCATGTTTCTACACGACAATATTTCTTCATGATACTATGTCTTAAAAACTCACCTGGTAATGTTGTGGAAGTTGGAACTATAGCAAAAAAGACTAGAGAATAAATGAGGAAATTCGGCAGTAGTAGAAATTTCATCTGAAAATAGATAGACAAGAGACAGTGCTGAATATTAAAACTATTAAGAACAATGATCATACCAACATATATGATAAACGTGACGACTTCGGATTTCCTATTGAAAATTTCTCTTATCTAGATGGTGATGTCCCCAGACACCCATTATATGGTATTAATATTAGTCAATTGGTTCGGGTCGCTAGCACCTGCACTAACGTTTTGGATTTTCGCCCAAAAATCCTCAAATTACTTTAAAACTTCTTACTCAGGGTTATAGATATCATAAACTTCAAAAAAGGTTTCGTAAATTTTATAGATGTTATTCAGACATTTTATCTAAATTCGGAAATGTGACTTTTCAACAATAGATATCTAGCGGAATTTCCCATCCCAATTTCTACAGTGATCTAGTGTACAAACTAAGGAGGGTCAAAGGTTCCGATAATTTCATATTTTTTTTAAATTATTAAATGCCTTCGACATCGACAGTATGACACCAAGATCGTCGCTAACACCATAGTTCTGGTATTGGGTCCCTCTACGACGCAATGCAGACTTTTGCTTGAGCGGTGCACGCTGACTAACAGGGCGGTGGGGACTCTATGACGGGCCGTGTCCAAACCTTTTCAGAGGAGACAAGGTCATGATCCTCGTCCCCTATGACTGTTAGTCGGGACTCCTGTTGATCAAGAATCTGAGCTCTCTTACAAACGGACAGATCACGGTTTACTTATGTTGATGTCGCTTTAAATATTTTTGATAGCAACATATTATTCTATAAACGTTTCGTGTATAATAAGATTTTCATGACCTCTCTTCTTGAGAAACCTGTTGATCCTTGTTCTCTATGTGGAGAATTATTTATAAATTTTTAAATGTGTGTTTCTGATTGTGCTTTTGCGGTGAGTGGGAAAGTGGACGCCCATAAACCGGTTAACTGCACCAATTGAGTGACGTTTGTTACTTCGATTGATCGTCCAAACTCGGTATCGTGACCACAGCACAATCGAATATTTAATGTTTTGTCCGTGTATATTCTTCAAAATAACGTCCAGAACACAAATCCGTGACGAACAGGCGTAACGTAGCCAGAAGCATGCTGCGCTCTAGACCGTGAAATTGCGGGTTCGAGTCCCACCAAGCACTCCTTGATATCTTTAGTAAAATCTTGTGTCACCGAAGGCATCGACATCGGCTTGCAAAGGACCCCATGCTTCGGATGGATTCGCTGCATAGTTCAAAATTTCTTTGAAATGCATCAAGCAGGAAAAATATGTGAAAATGTTTCATTCAAGAGCGTTAAAGATACCAATAACTGTCAATATCGTGTATAAGAACACTGGGATTGGAAGTTGATTTCTGACTTTTTTTTCTAGTGAATTTCATTTAAAGACGGTGAGAATATTAATTCTCGAGTACGACACTCGACTATCCACTATTGCCATATACATATAAGGGATGTTGTCAAATTGAACCTAACGTATTCAGCGAGGGGCCATGCTAAACATGCTATTTTTACTGGGATTTTCATGACGTTAACGTTAATGCTAACCTTATGACGTCAGATTGAAATGACGCACATTTTTAAGGCACATTACCATGTGTCTGATATGGAATGAAGTACAAGATCAATTTACCCTTCCATCTATGCCCGAAAAATTGTTAAATCAGATGACGATAATTTACACCTCGGTCATACCTCGGACACACATTGAAAATGTATTGTGAC
Source organism: Pteria penguin (assembly GCA_035048485.1). Classification (NCBI taxonomy): domain Eukaryota; kingdom Metazoa; phylum Mollusca; class Bivalvia; order Pterioida; family Pteriidae; genus Pteria; species Pteria penguin. The sequence continues at coordinate 32,368,993 of CM068591.1, read as the reverse complement.
GTCACAAAATCCAATAGATTTAGGTAAATTTGTGAAAGGCCTCACAACACAAATGCTCATAATTGTTTTGGTTCATACAGGTATACGGAAGTTAAGGAGATGCAAACAGAAAAAAATGTTTTGACTGTATTTCAACAGTGTAATCAACATGCCTATTACAACCGATGCAACACTGTAGGACAACACAAGTATTTTATCATTGTTGTAATTTACTTTTATTATAACTCTTCTGTTGAAAAAGGGATTGGTAACTCAACACATTGTAATAATTTTAAGATAAACCAAATATAGTTGTTAAAATTGGATAAAGGGTTTCAGGAAATAAATGGATATTTCTTATGGCTTTACCATTTTAGAATTTTAGTTTTAGAATTTCTGTAATAAATTTTATATTTTAAATGAGAGAAATACATAACCGAAAATGCTATAATTCAAGTGAATCGGGGGCGATTCAGGCGAGAATAACTCTCTCTCTCTCTCTCTCTCTCTCTCTCTCTCTCTCTCTCTCTCTCTCTCTCTCTCTCTCTCTCTCTTTCTCTCTCTCTCTCTCTCTCATAGATTTCAGATAAAATATTGTTAAAAGTAGTTAACGTATCCACTTATTTCCTGAAACCTTTCATTTATAAACTAGTTTGTCTATCATAGAAACATTTAAATATAGTGCGATGTCAGCCTTCTTTGCAGCGGAGACATAGAAGTTAATTTCAAATTGTAAAATGACATGCTCGTGTAAAAAAGTGAGAATCGGATAAAATGATATTTCATTGGTTCCTATATGTGGATATGCCTTTGGAAACCACTATTTCTCTAGCTTCACTAGTGCATCCACCTTATAACAATATCACCACGGACTATTCAAATGTTATACGCTTATCTCCTAATGAAACCATGTACCTTTACCCCCGAAGTTTGATATAAAACTCTCATCAGCATTATTGAAAATACTTAGTTACAAAATATAGTTGTATGTCAAACTATTGCATAGGGAAAAAAAGCATATTTAAGACATACGAGACATATTTCATTAAAGACATATGAGACATATTTGATTTCATTCTAAATTTCCACCTTGTTAGATGGCTGCAAGTTCTACAGTAACTTGATATTTCATATTTTACATTGTGATACCGTTTCTAGACGCTTAATTGTTTTGAACTCATGCATAATAACCATTGCTTTTTCATACTTGTATTTTGGTGCAAAGTACATACATGTATGTTTAAGAAAAAAATATGAAACTCTTTAGAATTTAATTATCAAGAAAAGCTTCATACTTAACTGTTACTAATGATCTATGCCAACAGCAAGATTTAATATAAGTTGTTAAGTTATTTCTTAATTATTGTAAAGTGAATAAAGTTTTGATTTAAACTGTTTATGAGGAATTCGGTTTCAATTTATTCAAAATTAAAAAACAAATTAATAGAATACAAGCATTGCATATTATTATGATAGATCTCCTTAAAGAAAATGAAATCATTAAATCTTAATACGTAATTTTGCAGTACAATACCTTTTAATTTGATATCAACTTTGTTAATTTCCTACGACACACAATAGTAAAGTCCTTCTGATTCGTCCTTTAAGCACACCGGTCTGCACTACGATTGATTCCTTATTCTCTGTACTATGCATGCGACAATCGTCTAAAATACTTTAACGATCGTATCAGAAATATACGAAACCGCTTCGATCGCTTTCGTTCTATAACATTTAAAATTCCTTTTGAAATAATCAGATTCAACGTAACAAACCGAGTTATTTTTATCAGGTTTCTAATTTCTGTGGATTTTTCCACAAAAATTACAGTTGTTATAAAAACTGGTTGGACAATACCTGTCTTCAGTATCCATAAATGTTGACTTTTTCTCTTCTGTTTGTGTATATATGCCGCTTATACTGATCATAACTATTCACTACCTTTGAGATGGTGACAAAGAGGTCACGGCGGGTTTGACCGTCTGCAGGAGATGTTTACTTCGTCACCGCATCTATTTTGTATGTCTCCACAAGGACAATATATATTTGCCCATCATCCTTGAAATTGTTACATAACACAAGAAGTTTGATACTTTTAATACAGTGGTACTTTGTATTGTACATTTCCTTGGTAACTTCTGCCTTACAGCTTAGTCAGATGTCTTCCCTTTCCCTTTTGTGTTTTACTGGTCATGTAGTTGTAATTGTTCCAGTCTGTACTGACAAAGTAGAGAGCTGCTGGTGTATGATTCAACGTCACCAATAAAGTCACCTGATATATGTTTTATTGTCCTTTTATTCCTTGGACTATGAGATATGGTTTACCCAATGGATTTTTACTTTGTATTAGCCTTCAGTTCAAACAAATGACTAATATTTGACACTTGTTATACTCTGTGAATGCAATTTTATAAATACAATTATATTGTTTTCAAATTAAAACTAGTTCAGTTGACAACAAGATACAGTCAACGCCCGACTGAATTGCAAATCCAACATGTGTAGAAAAAAATCACTCAACCACTCACACTTTAATAGTTTTATCGGAAACTGAAAGGAGGAATCAAATGCAAAATGTCAAAATACCAAGTGCATGGTCCTTTTAAGTTCTAAAATTTTGCTTCAACCACAGTCTTGACGAATATTCACAGAGAGACAAATATACCTACCAAAGAATGGACATCGTCAGTCTATAGACTTGTATTGCTTAAGAATCAGGCAATTATGTGCAACTTAACATCAAGCAACTCACATTTTGGGCTGTGGCTTGCTTTCCATAATAACATCTTAGACCAATGTTTCAGAGTTAAAGTAATCTAAATATATCTAAAGATTTTAACCATCTGTATAGTCATTACATATATTTAACAAATAGTCCATGGTAGCGTAAAACCAAAGTTAGGCTTCAAGTTTTACCTAATATAAAATAGAAAAGAAATATTCCTCTATGTCTTCTTTCATAGTACTGCCATGTGGTGCGTTCCCTTTAAGGTAAACTCTTAACCGGTTTACAACAACGAGTGTCGATTATCATATCAATTCAAGGTCCTAAGGCCGTATCACAACTGCTTAACAATCAAATATTTGTGTGACTATTCAAATGCTATCTGCATGTCCGTAGCAACTCTTCGCATACAACTGTGAACTAAGATAATTTCTTCCCTTTCCTTGTAGTGTGTTAGGCAGATAAATGGCATGCCGTCTGTGTACTTGTTTGAATAGAATTAACATTTTAGTTTGTTGTTGTGCTATATTTGTAAATTTGTGACTACTATAGTACTACTGTATTCAACGATATGAAGCTGGAAAAGAATTATTCATAAATGAAACTAATCAGTGACAAACTTTTACTTTTATCATTTTGCGCTAAAATTGACGCTAAAATGACACAGCTTATATTACTCCCAGTATATCATTTCCCCCTAACCATTAGCCACTGTTTAAGTATTTACATATCCCCCACTATATATATATCCCCCACTATATATATATAGTACTACTGTATTCAACGATATGAAGCTGGAAAAGAATTATTCATAAATGAAACTAATCAGTGACAAACTTTTACTTTTATCATTTTGCGCTAAAATTGACGCTAAAATGACACAGCTTATATTACTCCCAGTATATCATTTCCCCCTAACCATTAGCCACTGTTTAAGTATTTACATATCCCCCACTATATATATATCCCCCACTATATATATATAGTACTACTGTATTCAACGATATGAAGCTGGAAAAGAATTATTCATAAATGAAACTAATCAGTGACAAACTTTTACTTTTATCATTTTGCGCTAAAATTGACGCTAAAATGACACAGCTTATATTACTCCCAGTATATCATTTCCCCCTAACCATTAGCCACTGTTTAAGTATTTATATATCCCCCTAACCATCTCCATAATAAAAGTCGACGTCAGTAAGATATATTGAAAGATTCTGAGGAATATGTGTAATTTTGAAAGCATCCTATTGTTATCTCTATATATCTGCTCTGTAGGATCAGACCCCAGAAACAGACTTCAATAATAACAAGTCTCATCATGGAGAACAATGACTCTGTTTTATTCAGTGATAATAAGGAATTAATGGTTACGAGGCAATGTTATTTCACAATGAAGGAAATAATGAAAATAAATTTATCAGTTCATCGTTAACTATCAAAGTAGAAATATTTATGGCGTTAAGGCACGGCACTAAATTTCAAGGAAGAGTATACTGATATTTATTACGAAAATTGATTGATTGATTGATTGATAATTGTGTTTGTGTCGCTCCATGATTATTTCGCGTATATGGTGACGGCATCTGCCTGATGCATGGCATACAAATTCAGACCTTTGCAACAGACCCACCCGAAGTGGTGAGGGATCTTTTACGTGCCACGCCAACCGTGACCTGGGACCTCGAATTTCACTGTCTCATCCGAAAGACAGAATACCGATGTGCCCACTGCGAGAATCGAACCCGGAACCTTCTTAGTCAAATCGAGCACCTCATCCTCTGGGGCACACCGGCTTTTAATGCAAAGAAAAATGCCAGGGTACATAACAGAAAACAATAAGAAATATAATTTTCGTGAAGACACAAAAAGTATTTCAGGGATTTCTTCAATATAAATCGTTTTCATCTGTTTTTTTTTTTTATCTTGGGCTGCCATTTTATATATTCTTTTTCTAATATTTAATGTTACGTTTAGATATACATCTGGCTTTGTAAAGTATGTAATTGATCGAAGCTTAATAATAATAATAATAATAATAATAATAATAATAATAATAATAATAATAATAAAGTTTTGTATTCATATTGTATACATTAAAATAATGTTTCATAATGTACAATTAAATCGGCGTCTTTCGTCACTACCGGGCTCCTGAAATGCTATTTGAGTGTTTGATGATTTTCACTTTGTTTTTAACAATGAAAGGAAATACCGTCTTTTGTACACGACATGACAGAGATGTAGGCTATCACAAACCCCTGGTGAAGACCTAGATGTGGGATCGGTTGTCATGGTGGGTTTTCCCCTGCTGATGTATGCCATACGCCGTGATGGAATAGGATTATGGGAGCCAATGAACTATGATGCCAATGAAATGCCAAGAAAAGTGAAAACTTCACTGCATGCAATAACAAATGTTTATTGGCCTGCTTGGGCTATACAGGAACATAATGTGATTGATGATGGATTGTCATTTTGTTTTCACTTTTTCTGTGTAAATCAGTGAATGAAAGGTATATGAGTTGTCATTGTATTTGTGTAATAATGATTGAAATGCAATAAAAACCAAAACAAAAAAACACAAAAAAAAGAAAAACTCCACCAAATAAACAATGATTTTTTAAAAATATTCCAGACTTCTATCTAAGTTGTGATAGACATCAATTGCCTTTCAATGCTCACGTGTTTATGTTTTTGAAGAAACTCTTAATTTCATTTTTCATGCTCAACGTGGGCGTTGTGAGCTAGCGTAAGACGCTTAATCTTACTATTCCTGACCTATACTCGCTGTAATGACGCAGTCTAAGTGAATTTTGTCTCAGTGCTGTGACTTTCTGCACCATATAATTACATTTTTATGCATATTAAACCCTAAAGCGGGAATCTGTCATCCGGTGGAAAATATGTTTATGAATCGTAAATAGATTTCACCTCGTCTGAAAATGTAGATTTTCGCTGGAAAATTGCAGCGCATGATCTTGAATAATTCCTGTTTCCTAGTTTGAAACATCAGATTGAGTACCGTCCTATGGCTAAATACGAAAACATCATTTATCTAATTAATATGCTGTACATGCTTTTGTCATGGACTCCATCTTTGTTTTGTATTGAACAAAAGGTTTAACCATAGGTTTAGATTATTCCATTTATCCGGAAATTTTCACGTATATTTATTTTGACATCATATTTATCTGTCGATCTTCGGTTGGGTGTATTTTTTGTGTACAAAAAATATTAGAACATGTATATGTACGTTAATTAAAGAGCAAAATATTACGACCGCTTGTGTCTCTGTAGTGATGTTCAAGGCCTTATATATGGAAATCGACAGTATGAATATTTGAAAGGCTTAAACTGTGGAAATCGAAAGTATTAATATTTAAAAGCAAATTCATTAACAATAAGTGACCCAAATTAAGAGCCAAAGAAATCATCTAAAGACAGAGCTGTGAATGAGGCCTTTGGTTTAGAGCTGGCACTAAACAGCAATATAACGATAGTAAGACAACAAAATTTCCGGATGAAATGAAGTACGAAATGCAATTTAAAGTTAACCTCTTGAAAATAAGGCCGGGTCGATGATTGGACTTTAACACACAGAGAAGGGAGCAGAGAGATTGCACTGCCGTGTTTTATCTTGGTGATTTAAATGACAAAATTGCATTGTGTGATGAAATTCTCCAACAAACCGCCAAATTTTACTTAAAAGCGTCGTTTGTCAAATGTTATGAATTTTTTTTAGGCGTCCTTAATTCCTTTTATAATATTGAGCGTTATCAATATCGCCTCTTCTGTGCTTTTTAATTGCGCTGTACGTGTAATAGTTATCTCCGTCTGTGGTGCAGTAAAATGCTATCATACCAAACAATAGTAAATAAGGAACATCTATTGTACAAGATAAATAGAGATATTGGCTATCTCTGACTCCTGGAATAACCGGAGATGGGACCAGATGCCATGGAGAAGTGCATTGTTAATTGAAGTACATTTATAATCAATGTCAAATATATTTTTTAATTAAACTTACTAAAGCAGCACGATTAACAATGGCTGAAACGGGGCATGGACGTTATCGATTGCCTAAGACATTTGGAATTGCCCTTCGTGTTTATCTCTTGTTTAATCACTTTGTTACTAGCATATTCAGATACGAGAATTTTAGTACACTAAATTCATCATTTCTAACCAGATTGCTCCCAATGTTTTTTGTTGAAAGTATTAATAATATTCGATATTATAAGATCGATAATTTTTATAGAGTTGACATAAGAATTACTATGAAGTGAGTTATGGGGATCAACGAAATCTGAAGAATGTTTGCACAGCATTGACACCTTTAACAGTTAGACTTTTTATTTTTCTCCTAATTTCGCAAGTCTGACTGCAAGTGAAAATAAAGTCCTGTCTACTCTTAATTTGACTTGAAAGATAACATTGTATGTGTCGTTTATCAATCAAATCCCAGATCATCACTAAAGTTAAAGTCATGCTAAAAATAAGTTATTTACAGTTACTCACAAAATTGTGGTCAATACCACTGAGCAGTTGTACGGAAGGGGCGGGGATTGTACACTGAGAAGAGGCTCATACAGGAGGGGCGGGGTTGATATAAAATTTATACAGAGGCATGATAAATTTCGGTAATTTCTAAACTCAGCCTTTTTAATCGAAAATTCATAAGTTGAATCCTATGGGAAAATTAATATAAGACATGCATATATGTTTTACTATTACTATTGTACTATGACATCAATATAGTGGACAGATATCACTTCAGACTCGGCAGAGATATAAGAAACTCTGTGATACTATTTTGACAACTTCTTGTAAATTTGTGTCGACGGTTTCACATGTTCAGGAGAAATGTGCAAACTTTTACTTATAAAGACCATAACAATCCCCTTGAGTGAAGTTTCAATTAAAACTAGTTTTGCCTTAATATATTTCACTTTTTGAATACTTGCATATTTTTATATAAAAGTCAGTTCACATGTTTAACGAAGATTAACGTTCCTCCTCTATACTTTTTACAGATATAAGAAGCATAGCCAAACAATGTGACAGAAACTCCGAAACTTCGTTCTCTACCCAACATTTTTTCAGTGTTGGTAATTAGAAAAATCTTAAAATTTTTAATGGCCTTTAGATGAGGATTCAGCTAAAGTTTTATTCTTAGATTTTGTGTTTTTGGTTTTGTTTTTGGTTTTGTTTTGTTTTGTTTTGTTTTGTTTGTTATTTTTTTATTTATCTTTTTTATTATTATTTATTATTATATTTTTTTTTATTCATGAGAAGCTTATGTATTTTGGAAACACAGATATGGATTTTACATACCTTTATATTTGGCATCTCTTCTACTGATTGATAAAGGTCTTGGGGCCGAAAATTTGCAATATAGAGTGAGGATTTTCTAGTGCCAACGTCTACCTACAAGCAGGGGCTTTGTTTTACTGTATGTCTCATCGGAAGGAAAGGACACTGACAAGTCATCCATTGGGCTCGAACCTGAGACTTCTTTGCCCTGTGTCCAAAACGCTTTCGAGTGAGCTACGCTGGCTTTAGTCGTTGAATATACACCAGCCACAACCATAGATACAACAAGGTTCGAACCATTGTCCCTCTTGTATTCTAGCTGAACTCGCACATTTGCTAGTCTTATTAATTACATAATCAACACAATACTGATTTTTAAACATTTATTGCACAAGAAATTTGCAAAAAGAAAAGTAAAGTCAGGAAAAAGAGAGATAACTAGAGCAAAACTCATATTGGCTTGAGGCACGTAAACGAAAGGCTAGCCAATCAGATCTGTTGTCGTAGATCTACATCTTGTGACGTGAGTGATGTTTCCCGGTGAACTGGATAATCGTTGTTTTCATTGGATAGACAAACTTAAATCTACCGTCTGTGTAGTACATTATTCTACTTAGCGAGAGTTCCTACACCGTAGCCGTGGGGTCCAAAATGTTTGGCATAACATCCTGCAATATGATAATAATAATAGAAAAGATGATGATGATGATGATGATGATGATGATGAATGGAAGTAATATTAACTGATACCATAAATGTTTGGCGATGTAGGGAATAATTAAATATATATAAAGGCACCCTGAGAGAATCGTCGATACTGGCAAAACTGTCAATTTGGCCTTACTAGGGGTCTAGGGGTCGAACTTTGCCTAGGATATCAGTCTTGTGCCTGTTCAGTAACAAAAATAAAAATGACGATGCTTAGTTTACCTTTACAGTAGATTTCAGTCTCGTGCCTGTTCAGTAACAAAAATAAAAATGACGATGGTTAGTTTACCTTTACAGTAGATTTCAGTGTCGTGTCTGTTCAGAGTGGTAGCGTCGAGGGACTTGTGACATTGGCGGCAGTTACAGCAAGACTTGTGCCATGCCTGTGTAATAAAATTTTAAACTTGTAAACAAATTATTAACGTGTGAAGATACGTCTTAGTATATGGTTGGTTGGTTATATGGTTGGTTGACTGGTTGATTCATTGAGGTTTAAACGTTACATCGTGACTTTGGAAGGTCAGTGGGGTCAAGTGAGTCTTCAACCCCCACCCCTTTCCGCTCTTCCGCAAGGTTTCCCATAGGAATTCTAAGCTTTAAATAGGGGTATGTTGATACTTTTCGACTCGCAAACCTCGCATCCATGAAAATATTTCCAACGCGCTTGGAAAAATGTTCAGAAGGTGTAAGTTTTTACACAATGCTGAGAAGGTGTAAGAAAGTGAATAAGTTATCCCATCAATCATGAATGAACCCTTCATCTTCCAGCTTTTTCGAATTGTCAATCAATATGATGAACCTCCCCTCCCCTGCCTCCATCTTAGTGGTATCTTTTGGATCTCCACTTACGCATTTGCACATATGTGACCTAATGACCTCACAGAGATTTAAATATCGTCCTCAAGAATATTTTGCTTTGTACTATTTTCATGTAATATTACTTGGTTGGTTGATTGATTGATGGTGTTTTACGTCGCTTTCGACATTTTTTTTTCTCATTTCATCGCGACAGGGAAACAGAAGGTAACCAGCCTCTAGATCACAATGGTGCAATCCGGGAGTCGAACCAGGATCGTCGACGCCGGAAACAAAGCACCTAACCACTACACCACCATAATTGTAGTCATAGCATTTTGGTATATGTATGATATGCTATAATTGTCACCACTAACACAGGCAGATCCAGAAATTATTTCCTGGGGGTGTTCGGTGAATTATAAGGGAAAAATTGAAAATGCATTTTTTTTCCGAATTTTTGGGGGTCTGGGGTTCAGAGCCACCCCCTCCCCCGATCCACCACCAGCATATTTCGCGTATGACTCGTCTGCTGTTATTCAGTATCTTTGACGGCTGATATCAAATAGTTTATCAATTTAACCTACATTTGAACTTGCATATATATGCAATGGCGTCCCGAATATTAATCACTTTGACATGCATGTTTTGACAAATACTGAACACATGCGGGTTCGGCGGACTTCACTGAAACTAGTATCAATACTGCTTTGTTATCAAACTATGTTCAATTAAGGTTTTGGTTTGAAGTTCAGGGTAGTTTTATAGTTAGAATTGTTCAGTTTTATATTCTAAATTAGTTTGTTCGAGTCTTGTGCTTGAATTTGCCACTGTAATTGTCGCACTACAAATAAACATTACAACACAGCGCAAGATTTATTATTTATGTTAAAGGGGCCTGGTTCGAGACTGGAAAATTATAGCATGAAAAGGATAAATTACAACAATATCTTATTTTTCCTGCACTGCATGAATTGTAAACTTTGTATTAACTGCAAAATTTAAAAGTAAAATCCCTCAATGTTTTCGTAGAATAAAGGTAATTGAGTCGAATTAAATTCGGTTGGTTTCACTTCTCCAAATAAGGCGATGCTCCGCCCATAATCATGCGCGTGCGCGGATATTCATTGAAAAGGCAAAAGTGTGGTAGAAAAAAACTATACACAGACTCAAAGGCCAAAAAAAAAAGAAGAAAAGTGGATCAAATGTTAAAATCGGGTAAAGCTCGAGTTTCATTGTCACGTGATTTCCTCTGACCGTCCTCATCAATATTCAAAGAGTTGATGTGGTTATGTTGCAAATTTAATTTGCATATCTCGTTAACGACATCGACTTTGGTAATTTTTACACATCTTAGATAATATACTAACTATCGATTGCCGTTTAAGAAATCCATTTACATTTTTTCTATACTTTTCCCGACTTCAATCTGACCAGGCTCCTTAAGTTATTCGATCACGGATGGATCTAGAGAATAGGATTACCATAAAAAAAACATAGGCGGATCCAAAATTTAAAAAAGGGGGTGGGGAGTTGGGTGCAGCCTCCTATGACTAATATTTTGTCCGGAAAGGGGGGAGGGGCGTTTCAGCCCTAAAAATGGTCGAAAATGACCTTTTTCGTAAAAATTTTCCGACCAAAAGGGGGATATTCGCAACCCATCCCCTCTAAATCCGCCTATGAAAAAGATAAGCACTCAAAAATAGATATCTTCAATCTGAAATTGTTCCTAAGAAAGATTCCCTGCTTATATAAGTATTACGTTTGATTGATTATTTTTCTACGTCACTCCACGATTATTCCACATATAGTGACAGCATCCGTCTATTGTATTGCATAAATATTTTATATCTTTGCAACGCACCCACCAGAAGCAGTGCCACGCCTACTACACCACACTAATCCGAAAGATAGAACACCAGTGTTGTCATGGCGGAATTCGAACCCGGGACCTCTTGGTCACGAGCCGAGCACCTCATCCAATAAGCCACAAAAGGTTTGGCTGACATGAACAAAACAACTGGATTTTAAAATTATAAACGTATAGCTGACACTAAAAGATAAGAGACAGTTTCGACTCCCAAGACCAAATAATTTATCCTAAAATAAGACGTTATTTAATACGGAGTATCGCAACTACTAAAATCCCGTCACGGTTTGCATTTAGTCACTTACCAAATCCATACACCGTTCCACTTTCGTCAAAAGTCAAGCACTTTAGCGCAAAATCTGACTATGATGACGTCATGCAAGGTTGGACAAGTCCGACATTTGATTATGACGTCATAAGTATAGCAATCAAAAATCCGCTAAACATCGCTTTCTATGCTGAAAAGTGGAACGGTGTATTGTTCTCAATGTGAGCACTTTTATATGGGCAACTTACGTCATAATTATATGACGTCATAACAATAACAAAATGTGCGTGTATGTTGACGTTATTTTAGTTGCGATATTCCGTATTGGCAACTTTTTGCAAAGAACAAATACACGTAAGGCTTACGTCATTGAGTCCAATTGCTCTTTCTGCGTCGTATACTGTCCTCATGCATCTCGGACAATGGGGTCCAGGTCCAGTAGCTTGACCAATGACTGCTTCGGTCGGACGGTTGCTGTAAAATCATAGAATGATTATATTGTATTAAAAAAAGCTTTGACGACCAATTTATTAGAAGAAAATACATCTATTTGATTTTCAAGTACTATGAAAGTTACCGAAATATAAGGGTTTTTCTTCATGGTCTTAAATGCACAACGATTTTCAAATGATTACTTGGGTTTTTTTCTGCTGTCGTATCGCTATATGACCAGAAATAGTTGAAATTGACACAAAACCCCGACGAACCAACTAAAGCAACAATAATACAGTATGACCCTCAGAGTATCTCACCAATGGCTGCAGTCCATATTTAGTGGTGTAGAAAAACCAAAGGACCCAGAGTCAAACTTGCGACTTCTAAAACGTATAGTAGTGGATCTCCTCACCTGTTTCGACCCAAGGATCGAATCTAGATTCAACAGAATTTAGATGTCATAATGAGTTCGAGTTTAGTGCTTTAGCCCATTTGGCCATCAATGCGAAATTACAAAATTTTGTGAAACTGAGAATTTTTAAGCCTTCTGCCAAACCAAGATTATGTGACTTATATGATGGCGACACTTACCATGGTCATGGTCTCATAAACTCGTAATACTGAGGACCAAACCGAGGCGGTGAAGGATGTTAAACCTTGGCCTCGGTTTATACTGTCTCATCCGAAGGAATGCAGAAGGAAATCAATTACCTCAGAAAAATCCAAACCCACGATTGGGATCGAAACCAGGTTCTCAAACCAGAAATCCCATTTTATTGGACCAGCCCGACGAAGTAGGAGGTGCAGGCACGGAAATATTGTCGAGAGGGGGTCTACCCCCAATGAATGTTTGGAGAGGGAGTTCATCCATGTTTTGTGTAAAATCACTTATTTTACAACGAAAAATAACAAGAAAAGTAATTTTCGCCAAATCTAAGGGTGGGACCAGACCCCTGATCTACCCCTCTGGATCCGCGCATGAAGTGGTATAAGCTTGAAAATAAAGATGTAAAAACGATACTTACGACATTTCAGCGGCTTTATTGCCGAATTGTTCCCCAGTCTCCATACTCAAGGCACCGGCGCCGCCACCAAATCCGTATCCCTTAGGTCCGAATTTTTTGCCATGGCATCCTTTGCAGTACACTAGTCCTTCATGCTCAGCTACGGTTGTACTGTCCAATAACTTATTGCACATTCCTGCGAAACGAAATTTATCGTAAAACATTTTTCTGTAATATGAATTTAGAACATGTTGATAGTAGTATAAGACCTCTGGGGGCAGGCATTGGTGTAGTGGTTAAGCGCTTGGCTTGCGGCGCCGACGATCCGAGTTCGATTTCCGGGTTGCGCCACTACGTTTAAGAGGTTGGTCACCTCCTGCTTCCATGTCGCGATATAACTGAAAAATTGTTAAAAGCGACATAAAACACCAACCAAGCAAAGTATGAGACTTGCCCAAACGGTAACCTCTATAAAAAGGTCATCTGCAATAAAAGCCCCCTTATAAAGTGTCATTTTCAATTTTCTTGCCAAAAAAAACCCCTCTCTTTATTGTGGTCACCTCTGTTTAGAGGTCATTTTAAGTTTCCTCTTAGGTGATTATTATATACGCAGGTTTGACTGCAATTTTTTTTAGTACGAATTAAACAATACTGAAATATTTTGGAAATGAATATATTAAATGTTAACAGTAAAAATCTATTTCCATATTTTTGTTAATTATAAATGAAGTATTGAAAAAGTTACTAGTAATCATGCTTAGATGTAGTAAAAACGCATTTTCTACCTGTATCATCATGACAATGTATGATGGAAAATGTCTTTAGGACCATCTAAAGCCATGAGTACTATTACGTAGTAGCAAGGTCGTATTCCGCTATTCTTACTAAAGAAAGAGGGCGCTTCCATGCGAATTCTATGTGACAAAATCTTCATTTTGGTATCAGAGGTTTCGACCTACTGACCGCGCCATTCACTGTGGAAACTGGAAAATCTGGATTTTCAGTTATTCATCTTCAGAATAATTTCAAAAAGGCAAAACCATTCGATAGATCTTGTTTAGTCGTAACTTTTGGTGTATGCTATATGTTTGTATGAAGAAGCATTCATATTTTATAGAAAAAAAATCAATTTTAGATAGGGCGATTTCCATGTTAAATTTTGACGTGACATCGCCGAGTTTCCCATAGACTCAATGTTAAAGATCGGCGACATCACGTCAAAATTAACATAGAAAACGCTCTATCTAAAATGATTTTTCCCCTATAAAATACGAATGCTTCTTAGTAGAAACATATAATATACACCAAAAGTTACGACTAAACAAGATCTGTCGATTGATATTAATTTTGTAAAACTATTTTAAAGATAAATAAGTGAAAATCCAGATTTTTCGGTTTACAAAGTGAGTGGCGCGGACAGCAGAGAATTTGACCTTGGCATTTGACTTTTAAAAGAAAATACTTCGAGATAGTGTTGACATTCGGAAATTTGTAGAGGTTTAAATGTTTTAAAAAAATTAAAACATACCACATTTAAAGCACTGCTTGTGCCACTTGCGACCCGCTCCTATCCTCTCCTCAGCGGCATATACAGCCTGCCCACACTTGGGACAGAAGGCACGTTCTGGGGGCTTGAATGGCATGATGACTCACAGAATCTGTACAGAAAAAATTAAAATAAACGTACATGTGAGTTACAAATATCTTATATCACTGTGACCCGTTGCGATACCGACTTAAGACGGACGAACAGCGAAGTTACCGACAGCTAGGAATCTTAACAGTGTCAAGTATTTCCTCGATAATGAATTGCATTTTCGAAAATCTGTTAAAGAGTAGATACGAAATATATATCATGAATGCCGTAGATGAAGATTACAGTGACGGAATTAGAGGAAGCCCCCTCCCCCTTTCGCCATACATTTCCAAGTAAAATCCCAGCTTTGGCACCCAAAACGGCTGAGCAGTTTTGCTAATACTTGACTTTCGCATGTGCCTCCCCTCTCTCTTTTCTCGGAAATCCTGGATCCGCCACTGGATTAACTCATTCATATAATCATTGGTAACAAGATGCATAAGCCAGGGGTCGCTCCTCGTTTATTCTATCATGAACACATTGGCGGATACAAGTGGGATGATATAAATGTGCTTGCAACCCCACCCCACCCCCTTTATCTTATCAAAAGGCGCTTATTTTGTATCATTTTATGTTACATTTCACTTTTTTTATTTCTATAAATATGTGAATCTCATAGAGGTTTCGGAGATGTCAGAAGAACACCCCGTTAGTTTGTGACTTTTGAGTTACCAGTGACAGGGCCGTCAGAAAGCATTTCAAAAATTCAGAGGTATTTTCGATATACACAGTTTTTCCGATATGAGCAGGTATCTGACGTCAAACCATTGTGACGTCATACAATTGCTATACATGTTTTAAAGTTCATTTCCCACCGGTAGCCACCACAGATTGAGTATATTTTCATATACAACATAAGAAATAAACATACAACATACCTAGCATGCCGATCTATACGTTTAGCTACACTAACTGTCTGCATATCTTTGCTGTGAAAATAAGTGTGATTCATGCGCCGGGAGATGCGTAGTATGTACGGTTATTAATAATTCAGGAACTATTTAGGGATGGAGATGTAACAAGTGTTTCGGAATTCCAATTCCTGTAAATTCCAATAAAGTTATGACGTAAAATGCGTCGTACACGAGTTTTCATACAGCACTGATGCACTGTTATACGGCTTTTACGATAATCTTTACTACGAAGTCACCAGCATAAAAAGGTTACCTTTGTATAACGGTCACTTTAATACCTTTCTTTAGGTGACCGCGATACAAAGGTTTGTATGTATGTATAAGGAAGCAGTGAGGAATCTTTTTAACATGTCAAATTCTTCTGTGATGCGATCGTGCGAAGCTCCGATATTTGGACATCGGCGAGTCGCATGTCGATCACGAACTTGGGGGTCTCTCGGTCGAGTGAAACACACTTCCGATGGATAGATAGATAGATAGATAGATAGATAGATAGATAGATAAGGTATTATAGCTGAGTATTATCCCTTTAGTTATAGAGAAACTTTTAAAATCCGTTCTAATGCAATGTTAAATAATGCATTGAAGATTTCATAGTGTACGTACAGGAATAGTATCTTTAAGTTTAACTGAGTTTAGAAAGTTTTTTAAAATCTATTTAATTCATAGAGCAAAAATAAAAGAAGACAGTATCTCTTTTGTTTTGTTTTGATTTATGCTACTCCAAGAGTGTTGCATTTAAATGGTGACCGCACCTGTCTGGTGCGCTGCATTTTTTTTTTTTTTTTTTTGGTCTATGCTACGGTCCCACACAGAAGCAGTGTATGGCCTTTTATGTGACACGGAGTATTAGCTTATGCTATCTGATCCGAAGGGCAGAAATATATAATAAATCACTTCAGAAATATCCCGTCCAACAACCGGAATCGAGCTAGTTTTAAAGTCATCCAAATAAGGGACGGCAAAATCTGTAATACTTATTTTCAGTGGATAGAGTGAAGCTATATCCTTATCTGGCATTATTTTCAGTCAGCCAAATAAAAGGTAAGGGCAAAATCTTTAGTACCTATTTTCGGTAAGCGATGAGGACGGCAATTTTTGTATGTGGTATTATAATCAGCAAAATAAGGGGTAAAGGAGGAATTTAAATTATTTTTCGGTGTCCAGAGTGGAGTGTAAAATATAATATAAAAGAATATAAAGGAGTGCTCGAAAATAAAACTTGTTTGGTAATAAGACCCATAGGTATGTAAAGTCCTATGCTGTCAGAAAAAGGGTCACTTTGATTTTATTTTACCTATATATTGAAGGTACCTGCTTGTTGTAACGCATGAAGAAATATCGATTCATCCGAAGCAGTGAAGGATCTTATACGCGTTATTGTTACCCAGGGGATGGGATCTCTTCGGGATTTACTGCTTCACCATAAAGAGACCAATGGGTCACTGATATACAGGTATCCCTTCATACCGACCCAAGTAAGCTACAGAAAGGGCTACACCAGCTTGACACTGAAGAAAGGAGTGTTCGAATATAAATTGATTGATTGATTTTTGATTAACGTCACACCACGAATATTTCACGTATGTGGTGACGGCATCTGCCTGATGCGGGGATACAAATTTTGACCTTTGCAACGGACCCACCCGAAGCAGTGAGGGATCTTTAACGTGCCATGCATACCACGACAAACCGGCGTGGCCTAGTGGTATCGCGCTGGACTCCTGATCGGGAGGCCGGGGTTCGAGTCCCGCTCTGGTCATGCCGGTGTTCTGTCTTTCGGATGAGACAGTAAAAACCGAGGCCCCGTGTCGTGGTATGCATGGCACGTTAAAGATCCCTCACTGCTTCGGGTGGGTCCCTTGCAAAGGTCAAAATTTGTATGCCCCGCATCAGGCAGATGCCGTCACCATATACGTGAAATATTCGTGGTGTGACGTTAAACAAAAATCAATCAATCAATCAATCATACCACGACACGGGGCCTCGGTTTTTACTGTCTCATCCGAAAGACAGAACACCGGCATGACCAGAGCGGGACTCGAACCCCGGCCTTCCGATCAGGAGTCAAGCGCGATACCACTAGGCCACGCGGGCTTGTTCGAATATAAAAAAGATACGAAGTGCGCATGCTTCGTCAGTAAATACATGTATTATCTTATGACATCAACATGACGTAAGTAACTCGAGTCTCACGTCATTACTGGTAAAACGTAAATCAGTGCAGATATATCAGAGGTGACTACACAGTTGTAACTTCCTATATATTTCAGTATGAAACAATGGTGTGCACTTCCTTACGTTATGACTGGGTTGCTGTTTGATAGAGCGCATGAATGTCGGGAATGTTGTAGAAGTCATACCGTTCGAGTTCAGGACAATCTCCTGTATACAGATTACTCTCAGAAATAGATGAGTTATCTCTCTTGGATATGTCGAGTTACTAAAACGAGATCCCTGTTTTCATTTGCTTACTGGTTTGTTTCTAATGCCATACTGTCGAGGGTTATATCATTTCACCTATACGATTGTGACGACGTTAACTGCATCGGCGGATCCAGGGGTGGATTCAGGGGATAGGAACTGGGGTAGTCAAAATGAGACATCTTCTCTGTACGTATCCGTTTTGAGTTTTACATATTGCAGCATTCTTTTATGAGTAGAGGTGCGAGAGATTCCGAATGTATAATAGGTTATGCCTTTGGTTTTATCCTAGGTCATAGTGCAAATTTTCAGTATTTTTTTTTTTTTTTACAAATACTATTATAGATATTTTGAAATCCTCATTGAATTTAATGAAGAAGCATACATAGATAATTATTTTCTCGTTTAAGATAATAATCATGGTAAAATAAAAGATAAAAAAAAATAAGATTTTACTTAGAAGATAAATCCCGAGGAGAATAACTCATAATAAGTCACCAGTCTGGATCGCGTTTGTGAAAACGTCTCATTTACCTTTCTAGATATTCCTTGTTTCAAAATAGGTAAATCTACTCCCGGAGGCAGAGTTGGACTCCCCTCTCGAAAATTTTACCTGAAATGGATTTTCTGGACTTGCGCTTGTAATAAATGGAGAAGAAAACTTGACTATCCTGAGACATATTTCTGAGAACATACCAATATTTTTAAATTTCTATTTTATTGATCTCAGATAAAGTGCTATTTTTATCTCAATATTTTGTTGATGACGTAATAAAGATGTCGCATAAGGCATGATATGCTTCACATTTGTGAGGATGGTTTCTGAAGAGTTTAAACACCCATATAAAACTTTGAATGGAGTAACCATAAAATTATACGTTATTTGGCTTTAAGAGTACTGATAAGTGTTTTATACTAAAAAAAATGCATGTAAAATGCTCATACTGAACATCTAGACCTTGAGCTGCCATATAACTCTGTCCCCCCCCCCCCCCAGCTACCACTTTGGTTTTATATTGCATCATTTCCTTGGAAAACAGTGCTTTTTGCTAGATTTCATTGATAATGCCGTTAACTGGTTTACAGTGAGATTCACCACAGGGTTACAGTCCGCTCGATCACCTTGACTGTGAATGCCGGTTTACTAAAGCAAAACGAGCTGTAACTTATATTTGAAATATGCAAATATCATTTTATACATAAATTTAATGTCTACTAAATATTTAAGTTTGGCAGAGAGAATTTTGTGAACTTCATTTATAAGGTATATAACACGCCGTTATCGTTCTCTCTGTCTTATTTCCGTCCCGAAAAGAAATGCTCTCTTGTAGCAGGCATTCAGAATGGCCGCATTGAATCACATGTTTGATAATGATTCATGGGCAGTTAGTGATTTATATCGGCTAAAGTTTTCGATCATTCTTAATTTTGCGTGGTAAAACCATTTGGACAATACTTTAGAAAAACATTTTTTTTTAAAAAGTTACAGTTTATATTGCTTTCAATGAACAAAAATCCAACATTTTGCTCTGTATAGAATATTGAAAGGCATAGTTCCATTTGCGTCACAGACTGGGTCATCTAATGTCTACTATTTCTCTTTCGTGTACTCATTCATATGGAAAAGCCATCAGTTAATGCTGAGATTGTGAGGCTAGGTCGATAATGTCCTTGACCCGAGTTCAAGAAATTAAGGTCTCAACCTATACCAGCAATAATTCAGAGTCCGGTATTTCACATGAGACAATAAAAAAATCTAGACTCAGTATTGGATGGGGTCAGTTTGTGCAATAAGCATGCCGCCACAAAGTTCCTGAATTTTAATAAGTTCAAGGGCGGTAACTCTTCCAGAAATAAGTCAATCATGACCAGACTCTAGCTTGATCTGTATCTCATTGATACAAAGCTACAATCCAGGTTTCAAATTAAAAACTTCAATGGCTGCAAGAAAGTCAGAAAAAACCCAGTGTCAAAAACAGACCGACGGAGTAGAAACATATAGTACCCTCTGGTTTTACCAGTAGGGGGATTTATAAGTATAGGCCGGTGCCGCCACCAAATAAGCCTTAGGGTGGTGTAAAACATTTTAAAAAATAAACGATTGATACAGCAAAAAAGTCGCGGCAAGAATCGCACCCGTAACCTTCAGCTCTTACGATCGGCACACATAATTTCTGGCCGTCATTCTTGATTTCTATACGTAATCGTAATGTGTCAGGCAATCCGCTCAAGATGTCTGTGGGATATATTTAGATGTTTTAAGTATATTTCAGAAAACGAATTAGTTTTCTGGCGGAAGAGAACTAAAAAGCTTAGGTGTACGTAGTTTAAAGTACCTGCAACAGGAAGCTAAAGTGATACATTACCCAGATGTCGGTGAGCACTTCTCCAGATGGAGCTCTAAGGCGTTATGATGAATTGTTTAAGTGAAATATACACTTAAATAACGATGTAGAAAATAAGCGACCCCCTACGGCGTTATAATTGGTAACCGCACGATTACGTCATCAAATTTAATGCGCTCTATAAGGATGCTTTGTCAAGTTACTGCCGGGATGTTTACTTACTTACTCAGCCTGTTGTGAAGGCATAAGGTCGTAATGAATTTTATCTACAACAATGATAAGTACACGTATCAGACAGATATTCGGGCGTGATAAACGCGAGCCTACAGGGTGGGCGGACGGCTGAGCAGTAAAGCACATATATGTAAAGCTGTCGTTTATGCTTTGGTGTGGTCGTGTGCTAATGATTAGCTGGTCTGAATCGTTGTCGAAAAGTTTGCTGTTCGATTTATTATTATTATTATTATTATTATTATTATTATTATTATTATTATTATTATTGTTATTATAATTTTTTTAAATATTTTTATCTATTTTTTTTTTATTTATTTTATTTTTTTATCTTTTTTATCTTAAATGTATTGATTAATACCCACTCATGTTCCTCATCCATGTTTGACAAAAAGAGAAATCAGGGTCCGGTGCCATAAACTGAGGAAACACTTAAAGTCATAATTTCAAATTCTTCTGTTTAACAATTAATAACTGGGATTTGGATTTTATTGGGTTTTATTCTATCGATGAAATAGAGTTAAACCATTCTGCATAATAATTTGTTTGAACCGTTTGATAATGGAATGAATTCAAATAAAATAATTGACGTATGTATTTTCCCTGATCATGGCCCCGGACCCAGAATGCAACACATAGTTTGAACGAATATAATTGCATACATTTACAATTTTGATTTAATTAACCCCCCCCCCCCCTTCCTCTATATAAAGATTAAAAATCACTGCATTCAATTTTATCCTATAATGAAAATGAGGTAACAGACTGTTATCCAAAAACATACAACAATTATAGATAATATTTTTTTTCACAATAAAAGGGGGAAAACGACCAAACAAAGTATTTGCCATTTCCTGTATCGGCGCCTGAAACATCTCACATTGTGGTTATAAATATATAGATAAAAGAATGAAACGGCACGTGTTTGAAGACTATATGTACTTGTCATTGTTCGTCTATCCATCTGGTCACGTGATTAGGATGTCATCTATCAGAAACATCTGTTTCGTGTTAAAATCGGACGTTCACATTCTCCACTTGATAGGAAGTACTCATGTATAGTCACGTGACGAGGATATACAAATAAGGCTATGAAGAGTTATATTTTGGAGTATGCATTCGTACAATATTTGTGGAGTGTTTTTATCAAATTTGCATTGTGTTTTTCACATATAACATCCATAATATGATATTTATGTCATTTCCTAACTTTCAGTTTTTAAATAATTTAAATAAGTTAAGAGTTCATTTACGAGTTTCGTTTCTTTTACCTTAAAAACTTCAATTCAAGTGGGATTGTTTGTCAGTACGCATGTGATATGAACAATGTTCTTTAAGCTTAGTTAAAAGAAAAAAGGATTACAAGTGAACAACCCAACGGGGAAACCGTGATATCTACTCAACACTTCAAAAATTTCACTTCGATTTGTCACGTGCTTTTTATGGTAATATTTAAGAATTTCAAACTCGGAATCAATCTATTATACAAAAATGAAAGCAAGGAAAGGAAACGTATTAATGTCCCTTAATTATTATCCTGCAGTGGCGAATCCAGGATTACCGAAAAAGGGGGAGGGTCACATGTGTATTAGTCAAACTACTCAGCTATTTAGTGCCAAATCTGAATTTGCAGATATGTGGCGAAAAGGGGTCCTCTTTAAATCCGCCACTGCCCTGAGCTGAGAGATTTGACGACGGCACAAGCAACTGTGTGACTAAATAAAAAGAATTCTTAGTATCACCAACAGCCTTACAATTTATAATGTATTACTTATCTATTGATTTTTCTAGTCTTGGTTTACTTTGAACGCTGTGCAGATCCATACTACCCCAAGCGGTCGGTACTAGAGAAGAGTTATAGGTAACGATTTGGTGCTTGATAGTGGGTGCCGCCACTGTGCATTGCTCTTCTTAAGATAAACTGGGCTTTCATAATATAGAAAATAATTTTATAATATTATTCAGAAGTTTTTAGGTAAAGTTAGACACTACATGTAATTTGATTTGTAATTTATCTTAGTATTAAAATTCTCACGGATTTGGATTTAATTAAAAGAGACAGTAACTTCTTGAAATTCTACTTTAATATAACCAAAACAAATAATAAAAACAAAACAATGTCCGCATTGGAATGTCCAGTAGAGTGAATAGGCACTGAACTGAGATAATTTCAAATAAGGGTTTTTTTTCTATAGATCTCTCTCTACTTTTTTGTTTTTGGGTAATTATGAAATATATCACAAAGGCTTACCTGAATTTGAATCCTTCACCCTTTTTATGTAAGAGATTATGTGAAAGATTATTTGCACACGACCCATTGTAGATACCTGTCTGTAAAATATGGTTTTGCACACTGCTCTCTGTTTACGAAAATTAGGCAAAACTTGTAAAAGAAGAAAATGTAAACATAACGCTAGAAGATTTGCACACGTCCCTTTCTATGAACTTTCTCTCGTGCTATAGCTCGGCCATTTCGCGAGGTTTCATCGGAATGGAATCGACAAAAATGGTTCTCTATTACCATACAGTGAATGTTTGTGCAAGGGCGGAACCAGGATTAACAAAGCACGTAATGAAAATAACAATAGAGCATTTCTTTTGTTTTGTCTATGTGTTTATCTTCTTTATTAAGTTTGATGGGAAAATTTGAAGTAGCGATAAAAAGCTGAACTTCCGATACAGGCGATCCGGGTTTGATTCCCAGATTATGCTTTTATGTTTGAGAGTTTCTCATAGTCTGCTTCCAGCAATGACTTGAAAAGTGTTGAAAGCGACATAAAATCAGCTAACCAGCTATAAATTTTCTGCAGACAGCGTATAAAGGATTCTTTAGATATTCGAACACTCTCATTGAATCATTATTTGAATTAAACGTATTAGTATCATTATATCTTACCTGATGCAAATCTCATTCATACAAAATTTTTATCTTGTAATCACAATAAGTTCTCAATTCTCCATTTCAAGGTAAGGAAATACCCCCCCCCCTTTTTTTTTTAAAGAAAGAGTGGGGGTTTTTCATAAAGGGGAAAGGGGGAGGGGCGGGTCGGGTTTAAAAAAAGATGCTATTAAAGATGTCTCATTTTTCCTCTTGTTCGCTTATGATGTACGCAAAGTATATATCATTCAAGAAACTCTTAGTCTCCACTCTTGTATCATATCAATAATATCTTACAACCAAGAGATTTGGAAAACTAAATTATTTACTGTAGAGTAAGCACGATATTTTGATCTGCATAATGACTAATACATTCCTATAGATAACAACCTGATCGCACAGTGTTTATATTGTTTGAAGCTGCAGGTCAAAGATAGCATCTCAGAAGTCAGCTTTAGAGTTTGTATAAAGATTTTATACAGACAAATTACCGGGGGGGGGGCCTTGCAGGCTTGGTGGTTACGAGTTTGATTTGCGAGGCCGACGATCCGAGTTCGATTCCCGGTCTGCACCACTATGTTTAAGAGGTTGGTTACCTCCTGCTTCAATGTCGAGATATAACTTGTTGAAAGCGACGTAAAAGACCAACCAACCAACCAACCGATCAACATTCATAGCCGGTGCAGCTCAGTATGTAGCGTGCTTGTTTCGTGGCCGATTTCTTTGTGAAATGATTTTGGAATTATGTAGAACATGAAAAAAAAAATCAAACAAAAACAAAAACCAACACAACCCCCTCCCTCCCCTAATAAAAACCACAAACAAACAAACATACATACATGCACACATACATACATACATACATACATATATACATACATACATATATATATACATACATACATACATACATACATACATACATACATACATACATACATACATACATACATACATACATACATATATACATACATACATACATACATACATACATACATACATACATCACTTAGAGAGAGAGAGAAAGAGAGAGAGAGAGACTCGGCAGAATATTTTCTGTTAAACTGATAATTGTACGTCTACTCGATTTCTCCGGATTTTTCTATTCCATGAATATTTCAGTCTTCGCATTGCCTCAGTAATCATCCTTATTTCAGAGTAGTTAGACCGTCTACATTACCACTTTACAATATTGTATTATTTATTCTGACCATGACATATACCGAATGAATAGGGCTGTGACGTTTCATACTTCTGTGACTGTGAATGATATCTATTCACGTATACTTATTGCATCGAGGTGGGTGTGACCAGTCGGCAGGGGATGCTCCTCCATGGCACCTGATCCCACCTCTCTTTAGTAGGCAGGGGATGCTCCTCCATGGCACCTGATCCCACCTCTCTTTTGTACCGGGGTTCTGTGATTTCTTGTTTTATATCTATCTATCTATCTATCTATCTATCTATCTATCTATCTATCTATCTATCTATCTATCTATCTATCTATCTATCTATCTATCTATCTGTCTGTCTATCAATGTATGTATGTATGTATGTATGTATGTATGTATGTATGTATGTATGTATGTATGTATGTATGTATGTATATATGTATGTATGTATGTATGTATGTATGTATGTATGTATGTATGTATGTATGTATGTATGTATGTATGTATGTATGTATGTATGCATGCATGCATGCATGCATGCATGCATATATGTATGTATGTATGTATGTATGTATGTATGTATGTATGTATGTATGTATGTATGTATGTATGTATGTATGTATGTATGTATGTATGTATGTATCTATGTTGTTTGGACTTTGAGTTGTAGAAATCGGATCGGTATATCAGATTTTTACTTACTACAAGAAACAGGGGTAATTTAGGCATGGGATGCAGGGTTGCAACGCCTCTGGTCAAAACAATTTGCCCAACAAAAGTCATTTTGGCTAAGTTCAGGGTTTCAACCGCAACCCCACCCTTTCCTGACGGAAAACCAGTCAAAAATTTCTATATTCACCTAGTATACATGCTTCGGTTCTGTCTACTAAGGTAAAAGATGGTGGATTTTGCGGTATGTCTGAATCAGATTTATTAGAGGATCAGATCTGACTCAACTGTATGACAAAATCCACTGCATGTACAACAAGAATAATAAGGTATGGACAAGACATGAATATTATCACAAAAAGCTTCGTTTACACGGCAGCTGCGGTATCGACTGCATGAGGACGTACGGTCAGTTAAGTGAAAATGCGCAATTTTATGCCCCTAAATTACCATATTGCGGAGGCTTCCGGGGGGGGGGGGGCTTGTCTCTTACCCTCACCCTCATCAGGGCTCTGCCTTGGACCTGCTCGGAACTTACGCGATCCCCGACCCCTCGTCTGACTTCGCCCCTAACCACAAATGGCCTAGATCCGCCCCTGACCTATATGGTAGTCTCGTATCGGAGATTTTCAGTGTCATCAACAGCAGAACACCTGATCAAATGACATAATTTATATATTTCGAAGCATATGGCAGGCAGTAGTATATACAAGTCCCCATGTACACGTGTACCTAATACCTGAGGGTTAACAGGGAATGATTACAATTTTGTACACATAATACTGATTGGCGAAACAATAAATCTGTAAAATGATCATTTTCACAATGTCAAGGTTGGCCTTGTGATTCTGTTTCTCGAGTTGTGAAGATTTAATATGGACACACAAATTAGATTTTTCCATAGGCGTACATATAATGGATGTCCTACAGTGTAATTAGACATATATGCATGTACATACGCAAACAAAACTTGATCAATGGTCTGGTTGTTATCGCATAGGGTATATATATAATAGCAGTGGCGGATCCAGGATTTCCGAAAAAAAAGGGGGGGGGGCACATGTGTATTAACCAAACCACTCGGCCATTTTTGGTGCCAGATCTAAATTTTTACTTATAGATATGTGGCGAAAAAGGGGCGAGGGGTCCTCGCCCCCTCTAAATCCTCCACTGTATAGTGTGTGATATTAATAGTTATCAAAGTATTAAATAGGCGAATGGATAAATAAAACACATGTAGAATAGTATGTGATAGAATACAATTGAATGCAACAGACTGAAATAATACATAAATATATTAACAAATAAATAAATAAATAAATAAATAAATAAATAAATAAATAAATAAATAAACAAATAAATAAATGTATCTGTGATTTTTCATTGATGTGAAAGTATACTATATAAGTTTTTTTTTCAAAAATTATATAATCCACCTGCCTGCTTCAGCTTAGGGTGAGGATCAAGGATAAATTAACGTTTTAATTGTATCATATTGCCCTGTGAAGTTTTTATCTTGACTGCCACATGAAGTATAACGCTCAATTTTTGAGTACACATCGTATATAGGAAGGAGAAGAAGATTTGTGAAAAGCTGTATTTATATCGAGTAGTAATTCATCACGTGTAATGAATGTTACATTGATAAAATCTTGTGACAAGACATTCAATAAAATTTTGACGGAAACAGAATGACGTGTTTCATTCATTCATTCATTCATTCATTCATTCATTGTTCAAGTAACCAACACGTGAGGAATAACGTGCTTTTATAACAATCCGGACCGTCCGTTGTGCACTCTAACAATTAGAAAACAGTTTGATGCAAATGGCCGACGTAGCAGGTGGAGTGAGCAGCGTACATTATTCAGATTTGCAAGGTATTCTACCTATATATACACACAAAAACTTTTGTATTACTTGCATGCTTATAATTATACAATAAAGAATGATTCCTTTTTGCATGTTAAGTAACAAGAATGTTGTGATTTTCATCTTTGCAGCAAGCGGGATTTTTTGTGACGTCACAACCTTTTGTTCTCGCATAAATTACCTTGCATT
This sequence comes from Pteria penguin, assembly GCA_035048485.1. Lineage (NCBI taxonomy): Eukaryota > Metazoa > Mollusca > Bivalvia > Pterioida > Pteriidae > Pteria > Pteria penguin. The sequence continues at coordinate 32,341,557 of CM068591.1, read as the reverse complement.
GTTTGACTTTCATTATTTCAGTATACTTAAGTGTATATTTAGAGAATATTATCAGCTATTAATTGTTTTTGTATTTATTACCAGAAAGACCAGAAATACCAGTGATTTAAGAGAAAAATATTTTGAATCAAAGGGAGGCAATTCAAACATTTTTTTTTTCAAATTTATTGCAAGAGATGAAACCTTTGAAAAGCTGTGGATGGGATCAGTAAGAAATATCTGCTTTCCAACATTTTTCTTTCACAATGAAGTATTAATTTAATGCAATATTTGATGTCTGAAGACCGTGATTCTCAAAGTTGGCGTGACATCACACTAAGATCTAATTTCTATTGAAACGGTCGGCTCATACCTTCACCACCGTTTCTATTTCACCATTCATATTTTGTGTGGGAAAACTTTGCTGATAGAAACTGGGTCATTGCATCCAAAAAATAGAGTGACAGGCACAAATCACTTACCTTTTCAGCTAATTAAATCCTTAACTATTCATATTAATCCATTTTCTTGTAAAACAATCCATGTATACTCGAATAAATACATCACAAAATATTTGGTGTATTTCTCCATTACTTTCAAATGGCCATGTTCAAACTAGATTGAGTGCGCATGTGTGAGGCCAAGAGGTTAAATAGGAAAAAAATTAAAGCCCAATTTTTTTTTCATAAAATCCTGCCAGTTAAATTGCAGATATCTTAAAAACACTTCAAATACAAATACTTAATAAATGTCTAGGAAAATTTCAGTGAAAAACAACCCTTTTCTTCATTTTTATAACCATGTTACCCTTGGATGCCCCCAGTAATTAGAACTCTTCAGCCAGTGAAACCACATATTGACATAATTTTAAATGGCTGTTTGGAAGTAATAGAGAGCTACACCAAATATTTTGTGATGTATTTATTCGAGTATACATGGATTGTTTTTTCAAGAAAATGGATAGATATGAATATTTAAGGATTTAATTAGCTGAAAAGGTAAGTGATTTGTGCATGTTACTCCATTTTTTGGATGCAATGACCCAGTTTCTATCAGCAAAGTTTTCCCACACAAAATATGAATGGTGAAATAGAAACGGTGGTGAAGGTATGAGCCGACCGTTTCAATAGAAATTAACTAAGATCTAAAATTAAATGAAGATAACCCCCGAAACATTCCGAGGATGACCTGGGGGATAAACTCGGTGTTTATCATAGACTATAATGCAACTTTGATGAACTATATTTTACAAGAGCTAAATGAGTCTTAAAACTTATGAAATTCATTTAGGAATCTCACAACGATTGACTCTCTTTCTTTCTTCAAATTTTATATGACCGCAATTTGCAAAAATAAGATTTCAAAATATCGCATTCTTCGTAGACAGTGATGATAAATCCTGAGACTTATCCCCCAACAAATACGATGCAAATTAGGTCATGTGACCAGTCGGACATCAAGAATAGAGCCAGTTTTTCAAGTTTCTCTACACTAGACAGGTTGGGCATATCCCTCTAAAGAGAGAGATTCCCTGTTTAGAGAGATATTTTAATGGCATTTAAAAAAAAAAGACTGTCTAATTTCTAAAGAGGGATGTTTTCAACGTTAATGCATGAGTTCCCGAGAGCTAAAAAATCAACATTTATAATTTTGACTTGAAACTTAAAATCGCACAGTACATACTGAGCAATGTTTGTAAAAGATGTTGACCTGTAGAATGTATTATTTTTGAGTTTGATGATGTAAAACTTCTGCAGCTATAAACACAAAAACGGTTGATAGAAATTCCCAACATTCTTAACAAATGTTGTTTAGGACAATGTAAAGATATGTGCTTTTAATTTTCAAATCAAAATTCTAAAATTTTGATTTTTAGTATTAAGGAACTCATGCATTAAGCTGTAAAAAAATCCTTCTTTAGAGAGACAATTTTTTAAATGCTAATGAAATATCTCTCCAATCTGATTAAAACCATATCTTTATTCCGCTTCTCTATTTGTCCCATTGCGGATAAAGATCAGGCGAAACTCTGTAAGGGGTCATGTTCTGATGCACTCTGATTTTCAGCCAATCAGTGGATCGACTACAAATTCCTAGGAATTAAATTAACATCGCCAGCGTGCGTGACCGACAAGGTAGTCTTTGAACAGTGTTTGTTACATATTGCGTCACTATCACGTGCCTAGCCGAGTCATTGATTGGCTATAGGAAATAACGGTTTTGGTAACTGAAACATCATCAGAGTTCACCAGAACATGACCTCTTGCGGGGTTTCGCCAGATCTTTATCCGCAATGGGACAAATAGAGAAGCGGAATAAAGATACGGTTTTAATCAGATTGATATCTCTCTAAACAGAGAATATCTCTCTTTAGAGGGATTTGCCCAACCTACTAGAGGGCCGAAATAGATAGTTTTCGAATGCATTAAGTTTAATTGGAGTTACTTCCCTTTTCTGCCATTTATGGTTTATGGACAAACATTTGTGATAACGCAAGATGTTTCGGCTATATCTTGACCAGTAGCACAAGTTATCTTAGCTGTACGACAAACTTCACCAAAATTATTTATCATCTTGTTTATGCTAATGAACAAGGGATGTCAAGTTTATGAGGTATACTGTACAAGAAGATAACGGTTCAAAATTTTGAAATCTGATTCAATTGTGCAATTAAGTCAATTACAGGCATCGTTCTACATGTACATTTCAAAAAAAGGTAATCATAAAGGAAGAGGAAAGAGGCCCCACTCAGTTGTATGACAAAATTCACTCTTTCGTTTAAACAAATAAACCAAGAAGTATATCCATCAGGAAGTCCTCCTCCTCTTTTGGAAGTATGATACCAAATCTTCAGTAGCATGTTTGGTGTCTAGTGTAGTATGGTGCACTGGAAGATCACTATTCAACTTTGTAATATAGTACTTTTAGTAAGAACAGTATATTATGACCAGGGCTATATTTCAGAAATACCAATCATGGCCAAATGTTCCAAAACAGTTGCCCTCTTCTTCAGCATTGCGAAAAAAAATCCAGGGTGAAAATACAATTTGAAATTTTGAAAATCAGTATTGAACTTGAAATCAGGGGGTAAATACCTTTTGGACTCAAAAATTATCTGGATCTCTCCAAAGTCCCCTACAACTGCCACAAAGTGTATCTCAACTTTTGAGTATATTTTGTAAATGGAAGAAGAACAAAAACAACAGTATTGAAACTAAAGCCCTATGAAACACTTAAAAAAATCAATAAAATGTTACATATATGATATAATGATAGAGCAGCTTTTCCCAATTTAGGAAAAGTATCACAATGAGTGATTTGAACGGCCCTGTCTCCTGGCTTCTGAAACTAAACCCTGAGAGCTTGGTGTCTACTTGTATGTCAGTTCTGTAACATGGAGTAAAATTTGCACTAGCCTACTAGCATTGGTGACTGACAGCCACCTGTGGGTAACCAAAAATCGCCTACATGGTCCTCCTCTTGGCAAGTTACAAAATCTGGACAGTTTTCGTTTTGGGTTTAGTACGGTCTGAATCAGATGGTGAATATTGGAGAAATCAGAATGTCTTTTTGGTACTAATATTCTTCAGTGTTTGATCTATCTTTTTTGTTTCGGTTTTCTTTTACATTGATATTTTTTACTTTCACTTTTGTATTTACATGTACAAAATTATTTTGCAATTTTCGAACCCTGCACTTTGTGTATAAATACATGTATGGCGCTACATAATCGGGGTTAAAATGATACAGGAAACTTATGGAAAGAGACCAGGAATTCAGAGAAAGAGAAAAATAATCAGACTAAAAGTGAGTCGGAGAGCGAGTCGGTAAATGAAATTGAGAATGTAAGACATAGTCAAAATGAGAGGATATTGAAGAAGAAAACTGGATGAATGAGAAAGCAAAGTGTTTGGAAGATTGCTGGAAACAGATATTTTTAGAGATGCCATGTGTTTGTAAAATGTATTAAATTCAAATGTTTCTGTACTTTAATTGTATAGAACAATGTTCGACAAAGAAATTATGAAAATCGGTCAAGTACTTTTCGAATAGCGACTGTTTGAAATTTCGAAAGTCAGTCATTTTTCCCCTTTGTTGATTTTTTTGGTTTTAGTCAAAAATGGACATTTTATATATTTGTAAAGCTATATTTTAACATCATATCATTGCCATTAAGGAAAATTTTTGCTTAATTCAGTCTACATGTATTTCCACTACTGAAGAAGAACAATTAACGTCAGCATCACTTGGGCACTGTTTTTTTTTCAAGATGGTCAAAGTTGGTATTCATTCAATATTGAATTATAACTTTTGCTATGGCACCAATAGCAGAGCACAGCTGTTATGATGAGTACGAGACATGTGCCTCTTTAAATGAGTGTTACAGACTTATGGGTTAAGATATCTCCTTGAAATTTTCACTAGTTGTAGTGTATATACTATCAATCATTTTGCTGTCAGTTTGCTGGACTCATATGTTCTGTGAATAGAATGGCGGCCATTTTGAAATCAATATGGCTGTCATTTTCCAGTGTTTTCCCATTAAAACTGCCTGTTCAACAAAAGAAATGTTGAAATGGTCCTTAGAACTGCACAAAGGTGTAATGCAACTGCTTCATTAGTATAATCACACTATTTTAGGTTAAAATTATGACCTAAAAATAGAATGACATCCATTTTTGTTTTCAGAATAGCCGACATTTATTGTTTTTGTTGTTTACACCAAGTGTAAAGGAAAACAGGATTAGATAGTCTCATTTCATATTGTAATAGAGGATTGAAATTCTTTAAATTCAAAAGTACCTTTGTTGTAGTACCTCGCATACTCTCTTTGATAATAAAGGTACCTGATATAATAATGCTGAATAATGCTATTAGCTAAAAGATCAATGTTTGGGGGACAATTAGAAAAATTTTGAGGAAAAAACCTCGATGAAGTTTCCATTGGGAAGGGTCCTTATTCGGGACTTGATTTGAAGAGAAAAAAGTGCTGGCCAGGTCATTATTCTCCAACACATTCATGCTCAAATGCTCCAAGCCTACTATACAACCACAATTCTGATTGCTCTGCCCAGTTGTTTTTGTGACGTCAGAATTATTGATTTTTACGGCAAAACTGAACTTGTTTTTTGCAGAGACATATTAGAATAGAAATAACAACTACCTAGCCGTGGTTTATAGTCCAGTTATTTCCCTCGTTACATGAACAAATCAAATTATCACCTTGCCGTCTTATGGAGCGGTGATAATTTGATTGGTTCATGCAACTTCGGGAATTTGCTGGACAATTAACCATGGCTAGATAGTTGTTATTTCTTAAACAAAGACATACAGTACAGTCCAGGTGTTTTTGAGAAATTGCACAAAACACAGTGGGAAAAACACCAGAAATCACAGTGGGAATCGAGGTAGAAATTTATCTGTGGTCATTCAAACCTTTGTAAAATGTACAGTGTATTGTGTAATTTTTGAATTTACACCTGGATGTAGCCCACTGTGGCTGGTTGAAGTGAATTGCACTTTCATAATGTATTAAAGATATTTCCTGTCGCATGTAGGTCGAGTTTGCAATTTAATGAATGGATAATCTGATGTCTTTTTTTGTCTTATTCCAGCTGATTTGTGAAAAGTGTGCACAGTAGATTCCATACGCAGAAAACAAATCGAAGTGTTAGGATACAAAGACCAGCCAAGATGAATTACCACAAAGTTTACATGAACCATGTGCATTCCAGCTCTCTGCTCTGTCAGTTGTCTACGATGTGGAAGAGTCAGACACTATGTGATGCTGTAATCCGGACTGGCAACATTACTACCAGGGTAAGTGTTGATAACACTGGCAGCGATGCAAGGGTAAGTGTTGGTACCGTAAAACTGGCAACATTACGATGGCAAGTGTTAATAACACTAGCCACGTTACGAGAGTAAGCGTTGATACCGTAACACTGGCAACTTTATGAGAGTAAGTGTTGATTAGACTGGCAACATTATTACCAGGGTAAGTGTTGATAACACTGGCAAGATTATGATGGTAAATGTTGATAACACTGGCAACGTTACGAAAGTAAGTGTTGGTAACACTGGCAACATTACTAGGAGGGTAAGTGTTTGTAACACTGGAAATATTACTGTAAGGGCAAGTGTCGGTAACATTAACTTTATTACTCACATTCGTGCATACATTGCTCAAAAATATTCCTTGAATTCAGTGAATATGAAATTTTAAAAATTAAACCAGGACAATTCACCAGACCGAAGCAACTTTTACAAGACTGAAAGCAAAATGCACATCAAAATGACATTAGAAATTAGCTTGAAAATGAAAATGTTTCTGGAAAACACCAGACAATCAGTTAAGAAATTTAAGATTATATGCTGGAGTAGTGTAAACATTACCAGACTTGTCTGTCTGCCTGACGATATTTCATTTTCTCTGTAAATTACTAAATCGCCTCCTCAAATAATTATTATTGAAAACCCTGGCATGGGTCACACCCAAGCATAAATCATGAATTCTTAGTACACTGTCATGGTGTTCAGTGAGAATTATTTGAGGAGGTGATTTAGAAATTTGAGGTGTATCATTTTGTTCGTTGTACTAGCAGTAGACATGGCTGAACAACTAGTTATAGTGGAGTTAGAAATGGTCCAGTGATGGTGCTTTTTCAACTCACTGGTCATCAGAAGAGTTTGTTTCACATTACAGTTTGATTAGGACATACTGCACTTGGCATGTTTCTGTAAACATGTTTATACAGTGTATAGGTGCTTGACGTGTTTTCACTTTGCTTAAGTGCAAATAATCTGGATGATGTGGTTGTAATGTTTGAAAACAATGACTTCCTCTGCTATTGCCATGGGATGTCTGGGTAAACTGAAAGTTGAAGAGGAAGGAGCTTTTTAAATAAAGAAATATCACTTGAATTGATATTCTATCACACTATAGAGGGTATAGTTAAAAAGTTTATCATCACCATAATGATAATGGAGTAAAAAAATCTATAGAATTTAAGTACATGTTTATTTTTGGGTCATTCATTTCATTTTATAGATTGCTATATATAGTTTATACCCCAGTGCGAGAAGAAATTTGAAAAAAGGGGGGATGGTTGGGGAGGTTTGAAAATATTAATTTATCATGTGAGCTACCGGTATGCAGTTTTAGAAAAAAAAACTCATTTCATTTATTTTCCTGATAAAGAATCTTTTATGTTATGATCAAGTTGAAAACTTTGTTTTAATTATTTCTATGATTTTATTTTTAGGCACACCGTGTGGTGTTAGTGGCGTCCTGTCCAATGCTCCAATCTATGGAGAATGCTACCTCAGGTTCACATCTGGAAGTCCGCTTGGCGTCTGATATCAAACAGGAATCCATCAATACATTCCTGCAGTACCTGTACGAAGGATTCATGATGCTGACGGAGGAAAATTGTAAAGATGTTGAGAAAATAGCCAGACTCTTACAAGTGGATAGTATTATCAGGTGTTGCTCTGACTTCAATAAGTGTTTGAATGTGTCTGCACCTCAGCAGTATAAGTATAGTTCACTTGACCAGGCCGAATTCCGTCACATGAGAACAAGCGATCTTCTCAAAGTGCAAGACAGAAGTCAGAAACGTTTTGCAGACTCTGGTCGTCCTCCCAGCCCAGGCAGCAAACGTGCCAGACTTCACCGCGGTGCTAGTCCACTCCATGACATGTCAAGTCAAAGCCCTGGTCAGAAAATTCTCGACACTGAGAGTATGAGCGAGGGGTATGGGACTAATGATCCATGGGAGCGAGTCCCAAAGCTTGGTGCTGGAGGGTCAGGGAGTGCTGTAAAGCCTGGGGTAATTGACATAAGAGAGGATAGCTTGGAACTTGTTCAGACAGAACCTCCCAAGGACACAGGAGGAGGTCGTTTGCAGGAACCGCGTAAAGTTCAGTCCAGTGTGGGTATATCAGTGGCTAGTCAACACAACACATCCGCAGATTTAAGAATTGTTAACGTTACTGAGAGTCAGAACGTGTCCAAACCCCCAGCAGCACAGCAGAGTGGCTCAGGTTCCAGACAGATCACTGTCAGCCCGCTTATGCATGTAGATTCACCGTCCTCATCATCATCTGTAGAATCATCCAAATTTTCATCTGAAAGATTCCCATCCTCTGCACCTCCTCAGCGAAAGGAAATTGAAAGGTCACAACCTCATCCTGCACCTTTGAATATGCCATCCACTCATTCTTCATCTGTAAATATTCCTGATTTCGCACAACCAAACGTATCTCCAAATCGTTCCAAGAGCCAGGATAACTTTTCATCCAGTACGCCACAAAGGCAACCCTATCCAGTATCTCTAACGGCAGTCAGACAATCCAATCAGAAGCCGTTTGCTGCAGGCAGCGCTAACCAAGCAGGAATGTCTCAGAGCTTCACCGAGGGCATGCATCCATCTCCAATACAAAGGCCCACTCCTCCCGCAAACAAGACAACAAGTCGAAGTGAAAGTAATGAGAGGCCTCCTCCTCCATTACAAGCTCAGCCGTCCTCATCCATGGGAGGGTCTGATACAGAGTAAGAATTTCTCTTCCTTAGAAAATGAAATTATGTTGAATGATTGGATACATCATTAGAATTGAAATAGTAAATTTTGAACCAGACTTGTAATACAATAGGTACCGTATAAGTTCATATATATTTATAGTATATAGTAATTACTCTATTTTGAGAGGTTGTATCCTTTTCTCTCTGGCACAAATTATGTAGGTTTTGATACCAGTAACTGGATGTTGGATATGATAATGCTTCAAATGCTGAATTTGTGATGTCTATAATTGTATGAACGGGACTGTCCAGGCGTTTTGTAATTTTTCCATCTGCTGCAGTATAATTTAGGTGTAAATTCAAGAATAACATGCTATACATGGTGTATTTTACAAAAGTGTGAATGAGCACAGGTAAATTACCACTTGAATTCCCACGGTGATTTCAGGTGTTTGTTCCACTGTGTTTTGTGCCATTTCTTCAAAACACTTGTATTTATTGAAGTGTTAACTCTATGTAAAACTAAGATTGTACTGCTCTTTTACATTCATTCATTGCAACAAAAATACATGTATTCAAGGATAAGACGAAAGACTGTCAGATTAAATGCTAATTACCTCTCAGTGTTTTGCACTAATCTTAATTGGTTGTGCTAAAACTAAGTTCTTGTGCATTGTCATTTTTGATTTCGTTACTAATGAATTTTGTTCTTACAGAGTTAAAAGTAGGCCAGAAGAACCTGGGGGCCTGTCTGATTTGACGCCAGATATCAGTATTGTGAAAGTAGAAGCAATTGGCTCCTCTGCAAGCACTGCGGTAGATGTGGACGAGCTTAATATGTACATCACAGAGGCTGTAAGCGAAGTCACACAGGGTCGTCAAGGCGACGAACAAGAAACTTCTAATATTGAAGAACCCCCAGGGGATTGGACACTGGGAGATGTATCTAACGAAGGCAGTAATATTGGTGCTGATCATAGTGGAAATTGGTATATGGGATCACAATTCAAAGGTAAGGGTCCACATTTTCTTAACAGAGTGGGAACAAGGAAGTTAGTTTTGCTGCTAGTTGAGTCTAACATAACATCATATATATGGACGATATACATTTTTGTCTCTTTTGTAAAAATGACATTTCATTGTGTTACTGTTGGAAAGGGGTTTTTTAAGCTCTTCATTTCTGCACACATGAATAATGTTGTAAAGTAACTTCCTTGTTCTTGCAGGCAGGAGAAATTGGGATGTTATCTTGCTTATCAAAGAAACAAATTCCAAATAATATTCTTGAATACATTGAATATTCTGAAATGATCAACCAGATCCATGTGGTTTGCAAGAATGCCTTATGATGTTTGAAGGTCATGGCATTAGTTTGTGATCAGATGGCCACAGGTTTGAACCATGCTGTGTCTGTGGTCATGTACCGGTATATCGTACATCATATGGTGGTGACAAGGCTAGGAATTGCACCAGTGTTACATGTGGACATGGTACACTAAGCATCTTCCTGTGCTCAATGGTCAAAATTTGAACATTTAATTCTTTTCCTTCTCCTGCACTTGTGAAAAAACCTCTACCATATTTCGCTAAAAGCGAAAAAGGCAATGTACTTGAAATGGTTGAGAGAAATTGGGTTTGTTATGGAGAAAGAAGTGTCTAAAGCATAAACCATCTGCATTTCTCCTGCCTAGTCCCATTTGGGATAGCTAGTTTATGTATATTTATTAAGTGTCAAATGAGCAGCTGTCACCTGTATATCAAAAACATACACAATGTACTCATAATGAAAGCTTAGTAGCTAGCATTGCTTAATGGATAAGGTGCTTGGCTTGTGACCGACAGGTCCTCGGTTCGTTCCCTGCTGGTTGCTTTTTGGTGTCTGGTCTTTCCTTTGAGACTGTAAAATCCAAGTAAAATCCCAAGTCTGTTGTCATGGTACACATGGCACTTATAATATCCCTCACTGCTTAAAATGGTCAGTGGAAAATCTGAATTTCTACGCAGTGCATCAGGCAGAAGCCGTCACCATACAAGTACAATGTAAGCTGTTAAGACAAAGTAAGAATCAATGACATTTAGGTAACAAATATGAGAAATTGGTTTGTATATTAAGAAATGAGGACCCTTTAACTGCAAATTGTTTTTGGTTAGGTGTGTGGCTTAAAACACTGACAATATGGACTCAGTTGCTTAATTACACTAGGTCAAGAGGTTATCCCCTCACAACAGATTTGCAGTGAGCAACACAGTGACGGTACTGTTCATGTGTGGGTGCGTTGGTAAGGGTGTGCATGCATGTGTTGGTAACAAAACCTTGAAAACACTCTAGAAGTCACAGTTTTGAGCCTTTGAGGTTTATACTTCACATATAGCTTGAGTATGATGAGAGGAAGGGGAGTTCCCATTTTATTTTGGGGTTAAAAGGTCAAAGATTTAGGTCACTAGATGTCATCATAGAAAAACTTGTAGACACTCTAGAAGCCACAGTCTTCGCCCTGTTTTGTTCATATTTAACATATAGCTTTAGTATAATTAAGAGGAAGATCTGTATTGATTTTGAGGTCAAGGTCAGTTTAGTACCATTGATTTTGCTGCCTTGCAAGGGGCTGCCATGCTTGGTGTTGCCCTTGTTAATCTCTTGCTTCCAGTACGCAAATTGTTTAATGTAATGAAAAAACATAACAATTTTTCAAAGTAATGAACACCCAACAGAAATTTCAAGAAGATAATTTCTATGTATTTCAATTGATGGAAAGGAAACATGTTCAAGGCAATGATATATTAAGGAGTCATATAGTTTTGATATACATGGTGACAGGTGGTCAACTTGATAACGGAGATTCTAAGTTAAGAAATTACAAGGAAGTTGATTATGACACTGGTGCAACAGATGTGAAGATAAAATGACACACATGTTGCCACATTGTTTTAATCAGTCTTTCTTGTGATTTCTTATATTGAATATTATGTATGGAACGAAGACACAAATGTTAGTCTCGTAGTTCTATACATGTTTGTTTTATATATTGATATGTGAAGATGTTACTTTAAACTTTTCCTTTGAGATGACTATTGTATAACTATGATAATTCAATTTTGTGAAACTATGATACTGAATATTTTTTTGGCTACATGAAATGAATGATTTCAAAAGTATTGAACAATGTGTGTGAAAATCTAGATTACTAAGTTTTAGAATTTCCTTGTAATTAGCTCTTAAAATGAAAAAAAAAAACCAGCATGACAGAGGAAAAATTTTAAGTTACATGTTTTCATGAATTTAAAACACCCCCCTGTAACCAAAGGTTGCACACAAATGTTATGATGTTAAATGGTTTTGATATTAAGTTTGCAGGCCTTTATTACAGGGTGGTGTTGTATTTTTCATAGCTTTCTGTGTTTTTATTCTGAAAATAGTTCTATTGTTGATGTAATTTAGAATGATCTTATACAGGTCCTTGGAATTTGAAAATGACAAAACCCTCGGCCATTGTTTGAGATCTTTCGTATTATGAACATTTCCAGAGTATATGTCCTGTTATAACAATGCAGCGACAGGATTCCTAAACAGAAAACTGTATTTTATGAAATCATTATTACTGAAAAAACAAAAAAAATTGAAATCACAGGAGAAATTTTCATCTTTAATACATAAGCTTATTGTTGTTAAGTTCCTGAATTTTTTTTTGAAATTTGATATTGAAATTTCACTTGATAAAGATTAATCACTCAATTTCAATTTTCATTATTTGGAATGCTGTACATGTGTTTATTTTATAACATGGACACACAGAGAGCTTTGTTTTTTCACATTAAATTATATGGACAAACAAAGGGACAAATAATACACTTTAAATGCCATCCATTGCTCTTCCCAGCGTTACTGGTTCTGATAGGTTCGTTAGGTGAGGTAGGCTAGGTTAGGTCAAGTCTCTAGGACAATTTGGTAAGGTCAGGTCACTAGGTCATCTTTCTTAGTTCAGGAGGTCATAGGTTAGATAGAATATTTTTCAGATAGGAGTTGTAAGGCTATTAGGAGATTTTGGATACCCTCGTTACGGTTTTTGCCGTCGGATAAGATTTCTTAATAGAAGTTGTTTAAAATAGGCATAAATTCTTCATAAAGCAGTTATTAAGATAAACAGCATTTGCATTTTAAATTTATTGTTTTGCAGTAATTGTCATTTGCAAAATTTGTACAAAATGAATTTTCTTAATTCTGCTTTTGTATGAAGGATTTATATTTGTTTTTGTAAGAAGCAGAGAGTGTTATGGTGTTGTTGTCATATTGCAATTGAAGTCGGTAGGAGTATTTGTTCTGGATAGGATAGGAATAAGTTGGAGAGGTTTCATTGTGGTAAGAGTTCATTATGATAGTAACTGTATAGAAGTAAAGGTGTCGGTTCCTTAAAAGTTAAGGTTTGGTTAGGGGTCTACGCATTAAGGTGTAAGGTAGGGTACAGATAGGAACATGGAAAACACAAGAAAAATTATTCAAAGTGAAAACACTATCACATATAACTGGGAAAAGCAGTGGATTTGGTTACAAGTCTCAGGTGACCTAACAGCTTTTATTTTGTGAAAATGAAACAAAACACATTTTGTTTATACTTTTGTTTTACATCAATAATTCACTTTGTTGATTAAGGTTGCTAGATAAAATGAAATCTCCCTCGATTATTCAAAATAAAACGTGATATGAATAGTTTTAATATCAGTGTGTACATTTCTTAAGAAAAAAAGCTGTTAGGTCATTTAAAACATCGGCGTGATGGAACGGAGATTGCAGACCACTCATCCAGCTAGAAACGTGAGACTTGTAACCGGGTCCAGGTAGGTGCAAAACACAAAAAAAAAATTCACAAAAACACAACACACATCATATGTGCTCTTGTGACAACGTCAATGCCAAGAGCCTTGATATAAAGCCAAGAAGAGGAGCACAGAAATACCTGGAAATATTTGCCGACAAAATCTAAGATATAGCGAAAACTTTAAAAAAAAAAATGAATAACACTAAAACAAAGGCCCCTTGTCCTTGCCCTTTAAAATGAATTGATAATGTTATAAAATTAGATAGGAGAAATGATGAAAGAACTTCTATAGAGTGATATGAAGAATGGTGTATTGTTTGTATTTATGTAATAATTGCAATAAAGATTTCTTTTTCCTATAAAATTTGTTTGTGATTTCTTTGTAAGAAGTTGATTCCCAAATTGCAGTCTGATTTCACTATACAAAGATGTACATTATGTTCGATTCATAGAAAGCAATGGCATGCCAATTTGTAAAATTGTTTAGATTTCATGGATGATTAACTTTGAAGGACTTGAGATTATATGGGGTAGAGAGAAGAAAAATGATTGTAATTTCTAGTCATTTGTAACTACTGCCATAATCATAAATACATTGCAAATGTTGGTCTTACGAATGGAAATTTTCATGCAGTTTTTAGATTTTTGCCATCATCATCTTGTCGTCTTTAAAGTATTAGCCAATACAATTCTTAGATTACTTGTAAAATAACCTGTAAAAGATATCGCTGTGTTAAAACAGTTAACTTTTTTTTTAATTTACCCGGTGTGTTTGTAGAATTTTTATGGAATATTTGCAACATTCCTAGTGTATCTTTCCAGAATCAGTGGTAGGGATTCTTCATAATTTTATTTTGCGTTCCTTTTAAAGATTCCTGCAGAAGACGAACCTAATGTTGATTATGTATGATTGTCATGAATGCACAGGAAATGAATTATCTAATGACAACTGTAAAATTGTGGAAAGCTTTAGTCGTACCTAGCGATATGTTCAGAATATAAATGCTATTAAGGTTAATTGTGTTTGCTAATATATTGTAAATTTGGTTACGTATTGCAAAGATCCTTTGTGATGTGGTCCTGAGGCTCACTAGAGTCTTATCACTTGCGTCAGGTTTGGATTTGTTTATGAGTCCGGGAGGAGGGGAACGATTAAGCATTTTGCTAATTGTGTACATACTAAGATGTGATAGGTCAAAAAATACTAAATGCCATAATATTAGTGAATTTCTTCTCGGGTGGAGTATGAGAAATATAATAGACCAATATTGAGAAGGATGGGAGTTCTGCTGATGAACAGTGTGTTGCTGAGTAACAAATACCTCTTCGTAATTTTGAATCTGTGAAGGAAATGTGTATAGCTTAATGAAAGCCGTAAGAGTTTTTTTTTTTTCATTAAGAAAACTGCTATTGCATTGAAACTTTATATAGTTAATGTTAGATGTTCATTAAAAGTTGTCATGTAACATTGCAAAGGTGTGTTGTAATTGGAAGATTTTGTGCTGCTCCTCTTAAGAGATTAAAATGTAGTAAAACATTGAATATTCAAACAAAATATACAAAAATCTGTCATACACTCATTGAGAGGCATCAATATTTAGTATTGTCACGACCTGAGAATTTACATGTAGTACTCTGTTAACATCATTTCAGCAATTTGCAAAAAAGAAAATTGCAGACTGTTGTAGCCTACATCTCGAGTACCGAGACGAATCCATGAT
Organism: Pteria penguin; assembly: GCA_035048485.1. NCBI lineage: Eukaryota > Metazoa > Mollusca > Bivalvia > Pterioida > Pteriidae > Pteria > Pteria penguin. Next base: position 32,326,519 of record CM068591.1, on the reverse strand, counting down.
TTGATTACTTGTTTCTTGACTAAAAAGAAGCAAGTGTCGTATATTAAGAAGAAAAGAAGATTTAGAGAAATAGTATCATATATTGAAAAATGCATTACATAAACATTGAAAAATAGAATGGTCAGAAAATTCAAGAAGAGAATTGTTGTTTTTCAAGAAGAGAATTGTTGTTTGTTTTGAAAGTAATGATTGTTAGTCCTATTTTTGTGGCAGTTATGTTAGTCCTTTGTTTATTTGCAATGGTACGAGTGTAGTACTTTCATTTTTCCATGAAGTCCCCAAACTTCATAAGCAAAGTGTATATATATATACATCTACATATTCAGAAGAAAATATTTTATTGTTATCTGTTGGTTGTTTCTTAATTTGTAAGCAGAAAAAAAAAGGTTTCATTGTTACCAGTTGGTAGTTTCTTAAGATCGCAATTTTCAGTTCTTGGAAGTTTTTCTTATTGTAGGTAACTTTTCGAAGTCCAAGTTTGTGGTGACTTTTCTGAAGGATTATCAATGGTTATGCTGTTGTGGTAGAATAATTGAAGGAGAATTCTATCAATGAGTCTTAAAAAGATTTCTGAGGCTGGTCAAATCAGTTTGTCTTATCTCATTCTATTTTGGACACTGTGGTTAAGATCAATTGTTCTGGTTTCTATTTGACTTGAATGATAATTCATCAATTACTCCTTTCGTAGGTCTCTCAGATGTAACATCATCATCATCTGTAATGTCAAATGTTTCACAGCAAGGTCATATACACAGTTTCTCTTCCTTTGGGACGGATGTCGTATCTTCGGACTTACTTGTTGAAAGGGCGCAACACAAAGTAAAAAAGAGTTCTGATCCTGGAAATGCCTTGTTTAGGTTTCGTGCTGATTTTGTTTCTCCTCGCTTTAGACAGACCCTTCGCAATGCAGGCCACTGCAAAATTTATAACTGTGAATATTGTGGTCACCAATTTACATCTTACAGCGGATATACCTTGCATAAAAAGAGGTTTCATACAGAGCGGCAGAAATTCCCACCGTGTCACACATGTGGGAAGAAGTTCCATTGTCAAGCAGCATTAACTCTCCATGAAATCACACATTCAGAGGACAAGAAGTTCAAATGCGACAAGTGTCAGAAAAGTTACAAATATAAAGCTTCCTTAAATAGTCATAACTGTAGGCCAGAGGCACATACATTTTAAAGTTGAATGTAAGATGACTTGCTGTAATTTAGACAGTATATATCATAGGAGAAGCTGGAAGTAAATTATTTATAAATGTGTGAAATTTTCATAATATTTAATGATAGAGTGCATGTTTAAATTTCATTTATCAAGTTTTTTCAAAGGTTAGGGATTAAACAATATGTAGTCTCGCATTTATTAGTTAATTACAACCTTTTTAATAATCAGATACTACTTTTGTAGAAGTTTTTATGGAAGGATAAGAAGTATTTTGTTCAGGCAGATCTGTTTCTTGTTTTGAGGTCATTGCCTTAACAATATCATTTATAAGGGTGAAGTTGTATGGAAGAATTACTAGGTGGTTGATTTGAACGTTTGAGTATTTTTAAACGTTAACTTATAAGGTTTGGTTTGCATTTTATGGATAATTTTTATGAACCGGGGTTAATTTGTAGGGAGTATATGATGGTGGTTAGGTCTTTATATTTATACATCTGTCAAAACCATTCATAAGAGTTTGATCATACTTTATGCTTTTATCACTCAAGATGAGGTCTTTTTTCACAAAAATCACTGAAGATTATTTTGAAAAGTCCATGTCACTTAGGAAATAGAGTTTGAAACACCGAAAAGGGCTAATATTTTAGTGCATTATCCACAGACAATGACTATACTTTGTTCAGTTGTTAATTGTCACTCATGATATGGAGTTCTAGACAAGGTCACTCGGGTCATTTCTGAAAGCTCAAGGTCATTCAGCATCTAAATCATAAAATACAGACACCCCTTTACTTATATGGAAATTTTCGCTAGAGTGTTCATACCACATATTAAGGAAGCAACTTCAGCTTTCTATGCTTCCTGGCAAATTTTAGAGCACCAAAATAATTAGATCAAGTCTATGAACAGTGTTGCAATGGTGTTCTTTCCTTTCCTCTTAAAATACAAACAGTTGAAATATGTCAAATTTATTTCAAAGAGTCATTAAATGGTTTAATGCAGTTGGGATAGCAGTCATCAATTTTACTGATTCCTTCTTAATGAAATTATATAGATAATGTTCAATCATGCCCTTACCAACAAGACTTCAAGAGAAGAATGTAGCCATTACTTGTAAAGTGCATGTTTTCCATATAGACATTTTGTCATATTAAATACCTTAATGCACTTCCTTGATATATGAAAACCTCGAATAAATTTCAGAAAAAGTCTTTGGAGAGAGAAAATTCCAATCTGTTGCTTCTCGACATCTTCCTGCCTACGTGTTCCATCATAAGACCTCCTATTCCCAGGGCCAGTTCCGTAATAATTATGTACAGTGCAACATTTGTGGAAAGCAATTGGGATCCACCTCGTCACTGTCCAGACACAAGAGGATATCACACTCCACAAAAACTGTGCCCACTTGTCGGGTTTGTGGAAAGAAATTTGCTGCGGAATATAATCTTAGAATTCATGAGATCTCCCATTCTGATTCTAGACCTTTTGTTTGTGAGAAATGTAACAGAACTTACAAATATAAACATGATTTGAAGAACCATCGATGCAGCATATGATTATTGAAGCTCATGTAATAAGAGTTGTTGTATAATATATGTTTGTCTATAAAGAATAACCAATTCATATGAACTTTAAGAAGTTTGGATGATACAAAGTTTTGGAAAATACAGAGTGAAAAGGAAAGAAGTATCTTTCGATTTTTTTCCGAGACAGAAGTTCATTTAGCAATTCAAATGAAAATTTAGCAGTAGAAATAAAATAGAAATTTTAGATTACATCAGTTCGCCTTGAGATCTCTCAGCATATTTTTTATTCTCTGGGTAAAATACGAAAGAATAAAGTGTCATGTGATCGTTGTACTCAGAACAATAATTTATTGGAGATTCATGCTTTTTTTGAATTTGATACTTCTGGAAATTTAATATGTTGTAATATTGTGTTTAAATGAAGTCTCACATATACACACAAAATTGTGAATTCAAGAGTGTTATATATTGTAGCTTTGACAAACTTGTGTCGTAGATTGTTAGTGAGATTAGATATTTACAATAAGTTTATCCAGATTGTGATTAAAATATTACAGAAATATTTTAGATGAATAAAGAGAGTTAATATAAGAATGCATAGTCTTTAGTTGATTGCATGTGTTGCATTCATTGGTTTACATTAAATATTGTAGCCTTTCGGTCAGTGGGTTAGGTTTTGCCAATGACTTAGAAACTTCTGGTCCAGTTCATGCCATTAGCTTTTGGATGAGAAAGTGAACACCGAAGTCCAGAGTTAAGATACATTTGGGACGTAGAAGATCCCTCGCTGCGTGGGGTTGGTCTGTTTGCATAAGTCTAGATTTCTGTGCATTCCATATGTTATTATCTTGGTGCGATGTAAAACAAAAATCAATCAAATAAAAAGAATCAACCAATCCCAAAAATCATAAAAAATCAACAAGTAAAAGGATTCAATTGTGTGGCCCTTTATGTATCATATCAACCGAGTTGTGGTTTGCCTCTAGTTTTTGACAAATGTTTCTGATTCCGTTTTAACACTTCGTTGATTAGTAAAAGGCATGGACATAGAAATTTTCAGAGGACAATGCCGTCATTTTTTGAGATGTGATTGACTTTTCAGTGTTTTTTTACCGCAAATAAATAATTTAATGTGTGAGAGATGGAGATTTGGGGAGGGGAGTTGATACTTTGTATCGGTGTTTCAGTATTGTATCATTTTCCAAAATTTAATATGTGAGAGATGGAGATTTGGAGAGGGGAGTTGTATACTTTGTATCAGTGTTTCAGTATTTGATCATTTTCCGAAATTTAGGAATAATAATAGATGAGTCTGTGATATGTTGTACCTGTATTGTGTGTGACACACCCTTTCTGCTGGTACCAAAATTTTCGTCTTTGTGAAAATGTTGAATGTCCAATTGATGGAGGACTAAAGTCTCAAAAACACATTCAGTGTGATGAAAAATGTTCAAAATGTAGCAATCGATATATACCTCGATTGTGCATGATTAAAATCCGTTCTGATTTTATGTTAGGATATACGGTCAAGGATAGTGCAGTCAAAAAACATGTGCAGAAAGAAATTTATTCTGTTAGAAATTGACAGAAAACCTCTTCATCATGAAGTGCAGAAGCACATTTTCGAATGCATTAAATGTGAAGAGCTTTTCTCATCAGCTTTAAAGTTCCGTAAGCACATTAACCATTTCGAGAAGGATGTTTTGAAGTGTAAAGTTTGTGGATAAGAGTTCAGATAAGAATCCGAATTTGAGGCGCAATCTAGTAACTAGTAGTGACAGTAGACCTTTTGTTTGCACTGTATGCAAGAAAAAATATAAATACAAGTGTTGTCTTCAGGAACATGATGGTAAATGTGAGGCGATGTTAAAATATAACAAGTCTTTTTAAAACAAATTGTTAATTTGTATTGGTTTCATTGGAAAATTTTCCTATTGCTTTGAATGTATATACCGGTATATGTGAGGCGATGGTAAAATATAACAAGCCTTTTTAAAACAAATTGTTAATTTGTATTGGTTTCATTGGTAAAGTTTCCTATTGCTTTGAATGTATATCAGTACTTTGAAAAAGCATGGTATAAGAGGAGAGGGTAATCTTTCTCTCTTTCTCCCATTTTGACAAATTTCCCCTACCGTAGACTCTAGCGTATTGCTCTTCTGTCATACTCTGTCTCTTATTAAATTTTGATATTTTTTTCTGGTAACTTTTAATATTCGAAAATTTAAAATTTATTGAAACTTTAGAAGTGATAGAATGCATTGTGTTTTTTCTAGCTACATAACATTTGGGTTTTATGTGTGTAAATCTTTAAAAAAAAAAAATAGGCGTGGTTCAGTCAAGAGTGTGCTTGGTTTAAAAATGAGGCCATCAGTGGAATCCCTGGTAACTTTGGTTTAAATTGATATTCATTTGCCACATCAAGTTATTTTTGCATTGTCAGAAAAAAAGTGGGTTTTTTTAACATACAAAGTGTTAATTTCTCTTGTTACAATTTTAAATGAATATATGATGACATGCATTCAGATCCAAGCAGAGAATTGTAGTGAGATTTCAAAATGCAAGTTGTGTTTCTTTTACTGCTCAGATTACAGATGGCTTGGATTTCTTAGTGGTTTATTTCAGGGTTTTTAGACTAGGTAGAGCTGTTTTTACGTTTTCAATTTAAGAGAATATTTGATGTATATTTTTCGTACATACTTAAAATCGTGAATGTAATAAAACTTTTCAAGATTATGAGGTATTCAAAACAAAACAGTCTATATAGAAAAAAAAGTAATCATTAATGAAGCCAGTAATGTTATTTATGATCTTTGCACAGATGCAAGCTTTGAGCACCCCGTCGAAGGAAATCCTGGTGAAGACGAACCTCCGCAAGACTTATCTCTGACTCAGTATTACGGACATTACAATCACCCACAGGAAACTTCGGTTAGCGTTGTCCCATTTCAAAGAGGGGTTTCAAAATCAGAATTTTCGTGTCATCTGTGCAATAAAACATTTATGACTGGTACCACTATGACTCGCCATATGCGTGTATTTCATTCCAATAGCGCAGTTCCACAGTGCAAGGTTTGTGGTAAAAGGACATCTAGTTTGTATGATCTCAAAGTACACCAGAATTCTCACAGCACAGAAAGAAAGTATCGATGTGAAAAATGTAAAAAATCTTACAAGTATAAGCAAGATCTGAAAAGTCACAAGTGTGTGCCAGTACACCAGTATTGTCAAACCTGAGGCAATGGATTCTATAAATTAATGCCTATACTTGTCACAGAAACCATGAAACCCAACCTCATGGTCACTGCCATAAAAAGGCCATCTGTTTTCTAAAAGGTGGTTGTATGATGGGAATTTTCTGTTTTCTTGTAATATAAAACTTGGTGTATAGGTAAACTTTAGCATAAAAGTCACTTCCATGTCTTCTTTGGATGTGGTTCGTATAGGTTTGTATGTACTTTCGAACCTCCATGTGTAATACAGATTAGATAATCACAATAATACCAAAAGAGTGTTTGGGAACTCAGCAGACCTACCTCGTAAAGATTTTGTCAGTTTAGTAAAAAAATTTTCCTTTCATTGATCTTGCACTCTTCATTAGTTGTCCCTTCTAATTTAAAAATCATACTGGCAAAGGTGCAACATATAGAGTTGGATTTCATTGTTCAGAAAATCAACCATGTTTGCTTGCATTATGTACTTTCTGTTATCACGCTACACTACTGTAATATATTCTATATGTATTTTTTATATTTCACAAACTTTAATTTTATTCATTACATAGAAACATGTAGATGTGTTAACAATGTAGAAATTCTATATGTATTGGGGTATAAAAAGGGGGCATGTCATATATATGAAAAGAAACAAATTTCCATGCCATTGTAAACAGATAAAGATTGATTTATTTTTGTTTTGTTTACATGTTTAAAGTTTTGTAGACTACAGGGCTTCAAGTCCATCATGAAAAGCTGAAAATAATCTGTATTTTAGAGATATCTGAAATAAATGGGTAATACTGAGAAATTTTGATTTAATTTTTAGATATGTCTGAAGTATATCTTTAATTCTAAGGAATTTTAATTCAATCATGTATTTGGAAAATATTTCTTAACTTATATTTTTATTTTACATGTTAGAATTTGTCTATATTGCTTACATTAAAGTGTAAAGAAATATATGATAAATAATGGTGCATGCAGGTCTGAAAATTGGATTGAAAAAAGTGATGATTAGAAAGCACTTCTAGATGTAAAATTATCCAAAAGTTTTAATTTAAGGAGAATATGCTAAACTTTTCCTTTATTTTTGGTCTGAAATATTGTCCTAAAGTTTTGCTTTAGTTGATTTTGAAAGCCCTTGTGTTTATGTCCAAAAATTTGTTTGATTTGTTCCCAGTTATGAATAAATTTAGACTTAACTTTTTTCCGTTTAAAAAGAATGTTCATGTGATACTTGCATAACATTTTCTTACTGTATATACATAATTAAAAGAGTGTGAAACTTTACTGGATGCACCATTCTGTCAAGTTTTAGCTCGCAGGAAGAATGCCCAGAGAGCTAATGTTATAGCCCTAGTCTCGGTGTTCATGGCATAGACGAAAATTTTAACCATGACCATACCTTCAAACCTATTTAACATAGGGCCTTCGTATTTCACATTTGCATTCATTGACCTTAACACTAGTACTTTTAGTCTTTACCCCGCGATGTTAATTTTGACGTTTGACATACTTTCCAGAAACTCTAACCTTACCCATAAATCTTCAACTACTGGGGAACGAGCTTTTATATTTCTCATTTGTGTTTATTATGACTAGAGAAACTTGCGTGGCCTTGTGGTATCGCCTCCTGATTGGGAGGTCGGGGTTCGAGTCCCGCTCTGGTCATGTCGGTGTCCAGTCTTTCGGATGAGACAGTAAAACCGAGGCCCCATGTCATGGTAGGCGTGGCACGTTAAAGATCCCTCACTGCTTCGGGTGGGTCCGTTGCAAAGGTTAAAATTTGTAAGCCCCATCAGGCAGATGCCGTCACCATATACGTGAAATATTCGTAGTGCGATGTTAAACAAAAATCAATCATTCAATTATTATGGCTAGAACTTTCTGTTTGTTCAAAATTTTTTGACCTTATGAGCTTGACCTTGAAATTCGACTCACTTTTCAAAAAGTTGAACCTTGCTCATAACTCGTTTACTGCAAGAGGAGTGCTGTCATGTTTCACACGTGTGTTCATTATGACGAGAACTGTCTGTACAAAAAGTTTTGACCTTGTCCACCATGACCTTGAATTAAGAAAACATTGATAATACGATGCTTTCCCTCTGAGAATGCCCGTCGACAAGTCATATTGTCTTCTAACAATTTTTGTTGACGGAAGTAAGGTTTTGTGTTTCTGGTTTCCTATTACCTGTAGATTTGACAAATTTTTAATTAGTCTGGCATTGCACTGTTCACATAAGTATTGAATCTCAGGTTTTCATTCAAAAGATTTAGACATTTGTGGAATAATGTGGAATTTATTGCTCATAGGTTAACATGTTACGCTTGAAGTCAGAAGGTTGGCGAGATTTATCAAGGCCACAGGATTTTTTAGTAGTACTCTTAGACATGACACCCCATCTACATAGTCATAGTCCATGGAACTGTAAAAGTGTGCAGGTTATATATGGTGTGCAGTCCAGGGGGAATGTAGTTGCCCGCTTTGCACAATAAAATCGAGTATTAGCCATATTAGCTTTTCATGGCTTGAACAAAGATTTCACATTACACTTCACTCATTTTATGTAAAGGTTGGAGATTTTGGAGTATCACAAATTTACAAATACCCTCACTAAAAATACGTGTGTGAATTGCAGATTTAACAGTGAGGTCATACTAACATTTTCGAAGAAAGATCTTGTATTTTTTTTGCAAATTAAGAAATTTTGTGTCATTTTTTGATAGTGAGATTAATTGAAGAAGGGATGATAACAAGATTGACTCTTAACGTTCTATATTTTACGAATAGACATTCCATAATGTAGTATACAGAACTTATTCCACTACACTCCCAGTCTCAGAATACAATCCAATTCCCTGAAAATGTTAGTGACTAAAACTTTGGAATTGATTTGCATTTATCGACCATACGCAGTTTTTGAAACATTGATCCTTTATATTTTGCAAAATAGCCATTTTGTTGATTGTTGAGTAGTTATGTCTTTAAAAATCTTGGGATTTATGATTACGTGTAAAGTTAGAATAGATAAATATGTTGGTATTTCGGTATGTGCCAATGATGTACGGGAAATTAAAGATTCTGTATCTCATTCACTTTGTTTTAGGGGTCTCACTGAGCAGTCCGTTTTACTCATTACCACGGAGAAGAAAAAGAAGAACCATAATAGGCCATGAGCATGAGGTACATCATCTGTGCAAAACCTGTGGCCGAGGTTTTCTTAGTCAAAGAACCTTGTTACGACACCAACGTGTATTTCATTCCGATTTAGTCGTACCCCAGTGCAAAACATGTGGCAAGAGATTTCCTACTGCTTTTAATTTGAAAGTACACGAGTCTTCTCACAGTGACGATCGACCATTTACTTGTTCTCACTGCAACCGTTCATACAAGCATAAGCATGATCTGAAAAATCACAAGTGCTATAGGGTTTGATTATATCGGAGATAGAGAGATGGTCATTTTTGTCGAATTAGGGTGATCAGTGTACAAAGGAGTAAAAGTAACAAGGAATAGTATAAGCTTTTGAGGATGTTCAACACATTTAAAAAGCGAAGGATTAAGTTACCCAAATAATATTTAATTTGCTTTTATTTTGATATTTTAGAAAATCAAGTTGGTGGTATAAACACATTAGATATTCGACGCCATCTCCGACTGCAGCAGAGAAAACAAAGTATTAAATGCGAAACATGCGGAAGGACGTTCGGATCGAATACGACGTTGTGGAGGCATAAGCGTGACGTACATTTGAAGACAAATTTGCCGTTATGTAGTATCTGTGGGAAGACGTTTGCTCATCAGTCGAACCTTCGTCTGCATCTGCAGTCACATTCGACTGAAAAACCACACAAGTGCCCCGTTTGTTTCAAAGCTTTTAAATACAAAAATGATTTGAAATATCATCCTTGCATCACTCTTCAATCATAGAGTATGAGTTGCATGAAATTACATAGTCGTCAGTCTCTTGCATATTTGTAGCTGATGGATTATTGTATTATCAGTATTTTCTACATAAATGATAAATTTTGGTGAAATAAACTGTAACTTCTTTGATTTACCAATGATCAGAATTACTACATTTAAAACTAAAAATATATAATCTCTTACATCCGAGTTGATTTATATTACAGGTCAGATAATATCTGTTGAATTAAACTAGGGGAGAAAAAAGTAGTGATATCAGTGATATCCAATAAATTGATACTTTACCCACTCAGATACTACTGCAGTTGTTAACAACAAAAACTATAAGATGTCGAGATATGATCATGAATTTCGCATTTTGAATTTGTGTTTGTTTATATGTACCTTTTGTCCAATGATTTTCCAAAAATGAAGTGTAGTAAGAAGCCGATGATTTATGGAAATGAGCTGCGTTTCAACTCCATCTTAGTAATGTAAACGGATGTTAGTCATGCTGTTTGACTTCGACACAAGTTTCACAGTAGGCATCCATAGACCCCCGATATTCTGAGAATAACAGGTGCACAGAAAAAGTAAGCATCTTCTCTTCCCGAGAATTACTCCCCCAAGATGAGTGGGGTTGGGAGGGCCCATATAAAATGTTGTAAGAACCATCAACATAAAATCTAATACACAACACGGTCATAATAAATAACGCACAAAACAAAACACTTAGGTAAAAGATTAGTAATATCTTTAATTTGACACCAGATTAAAAATATTAAATCCCTATGTTCGAAACTTCCCTTTTGTCCACATTCTGTTGTACATGGTTTTCTTATGGTGACAGTTTCAATTGTCTCGTATGCTTTGAGAGATAGATTTGCTGTATGTCAATGTTGTTGCCGCATGTGAATCGGTATCAGGCTGCAGCCGGCGCTTTAGGATTTTTCAATGGTGGATTTTCTTAGAGTAAGTCTGCATAGAAATATTAAGGTGCAGTGGTAAACTATCGCTTGGTTTCAGTTTTATAAACTTTCGGACATCAGTACATACTACTGAAGTTGTGATTCTGATCGTTGCATAAAAATGAATGAAATATATATAAAAATTAACACATTCGTATAAGAGAAGATAAAAAAATAACTGCAAAATATGGTTAGGACAAAATATTTAATTCTTCTTCATCATTTTAATTGTAGGTCAAAGAAATGTAGGTCAAAGAACTTACTTCTCTGATGGGGTCTTGCCAGAAAGACCTGTTTTAAATACTAGAAGTGACAACTTGGATGTAATTGGTAATCAATTCTCTAATTTTCAAATGCAAACTAAATGGAGTTGTGCTTTCTGTGACAAAGTTTTCCACTCCAGGACGTCACTGTGTCGTCATCGTACTCTGTATCATTCCCGTAATTCTGAACAGCCGCAGTGTAAAATCTGTGGAAAGGTGTTCGCATACCGTTCCAATTTGAAGCAGCACATGGTTTCACATTCTTCAGTCACCCATTTTAAGTGTACAAATTGTAACAAAAGTTTTAAATACAAACATGCGTATGTTAAACATAGTTGTAATTAATAAATGGAATCAAATGTTAGGATGTGAATTTTGCAAAATCAAGAACTTGATGATGGAAGATTTTTGAAAATGAGTAGTGTTTAAATTTTTACAAATTACTATCGCATAATGTGACACTGCACGCCAGAGTGGCATTTATACTTGCTTTGTTAAGAAAAGGTATGTCGTAATATCAGAAATGGTTTGTTTTTAACAAATTTTCATAGAGAAAAGTTCTTACGAAAATTAAAGAATTGGCAATCCTTGTGTTAAAATACTTACAACTTGCATAGAATAAAAAGTCCTCCCAAATAAATTGCAGCACTAGTGAAAATAGAAATAAAATTGTCAAAAACCCACTTGAACTTCCTGCCTCTGAACCGGTCTTAGTCTTAGCTCGTGACCGAAAAGTGCCAGGTTTGTTTCTAGTTGTGATGTCAGTGGTTTTCAAATGAGATGGTGAAACAGAGGTCACGTGCTCTGTTAGACGTTGGTACGCAATATCTCCTTGTCTGCTGGGGATGGATTCATTGCGTAGATACAACTTTCTGTGTAGTAAGACAAGTTGAGGCTGCCATTATAAACGTGGAAAATGTTGCCGTAACGTGGAATAATGTTTTCCGTAACGTGGAACAATGTTGCTGTAATATGAAATAATGTTGCCGTAACGTAAAATATGAAACATACTTGTTTTCTGGAGTATTCATATAAAAATCGAATTTTTAGCTCCTATAATGTCTTCTTTAGTGATCGTTATCAGTGTGAAGACATAATATTTCATTATTATTATTATTATTATTATTATTGTTTTTTTTATGATGACATTTTGTTAAAATGTTATCTTTGCCATCATAACCACCATGAAACCGAAAGAAGATTGAAGAACCTAGAAGGGATATGATACACATACGTACACACACTAACATGTACTTTAAGTCGATGTCTAGTTTAATTATCTTTACTGAATTTGATTTAAGATAGGAATAGAAATTGTAGCAGCAGACTGATAAAGGAGAAAGGGACGTGGGGTATCTGACTTAAAATTTGATTGTGAACGATTACAAAAGAAACTTGAGGAGAATGATGGTTGCTTTGTGAAGTATATGTCCACTTTGTGTATATATATATATATATATATATATATATATATATATATATATATATATATATATATATATATATATATATAAACGTAAAATTGGATATGCTGGCTTTCATTTGAAGAAATTCAGTTAGATAAAAAGTAATGATTAGTGAGTCAGATTTCACCCATACCCAGTTTGTTTGTACGTGAATGGTGCGGTGTGACTTATTGGCCAGTGTATATGTATCTTTATTGTTTTATATCGAAATAAGATGTGCTTTTGTGCAATTCTACATTACAAGTGTTGTTTTAAAATAAATGTTTATTCTGAGAATATGTATGTGTTATTGATAAAAATTCATAATTTGTTGAAGTATACCATGAAGGTTCTGTAATACAACAATTTGGAGGTTCAATCCGGAATCGATACTGTTCTATTTTTAGCGTTCCATTTAGCCTTAAGACTAGGCAAAGATGGGACACCGCTGTCCGTTATGTTACAGGATATACCAGTAACTGTAAATAGGAATCTGTGAAAGAAACAGCAGAAGATATTGAACATTCTCAAAAAGAAGTGTCTTAAATGTGTAGATGTAATATGTCCGCTAGTCGTGATCCTATATGAATGATAGTGCCGCTATTTCGACGTTGCGTAAATTTGCAATTATGAAAAACGAAATAGCTGGCAGGATTCGCGCATTTCGGCATCACATGGAGCAAAGATTAAACATTTATAAACATTAAGCAAACGATCAGTCCCCAGCCCGTCATTTGAGGCTCCATCTACATTTTTCCCCAACCAGTGTCAAATTTACCAGTTTGTTTCCGAGTAATCTGATAGATATAGAAAATATGTACATTTAAATTTGTGCACCAGATGCGCATTTCGACAACTTATGTCTCTTCAGTGATGCTCGTAACCGAATGGTTGGAATTCTCATATCATATAAATATTTGAGTCATCCCTACGTTTTCATAATTGTATCTTGATAACAGAATCAAACATGCTGATGATTCAGATACCCACTGGGATCCGCTGTACTGAAGATGTAAGCCGCCTGATGCATGTACAAGTTCACACACGAATCTCACAATGTTGATTCATTTGCGTTTAAATAAAGCGGGCCTGACTTTCAGAGGCGGATGTAAACTTTTTTGCACAAAGAGCGTGTAGAATTCGAAAATTGTAGGTCTGGATCGACGTCTAAAAACTGGCTTATTTCATTGGAGATTTTATGGAGGGGTTTTTTTTATCAATGCAGAAGCTCAAGCTAGGTGTTGTCGTAGCGCACCTTTTTTCGCGTGTCCGTCATAATCGTTTCACATACAAATGGGTGCAGTCCTAACATAACATACACGTTAACGCGAAAAGCGGTCACGAGGATTGCTTTAGCATACGTGCCAAGACTGCTTGTCCGCACGCGCGTGCGCTCTTTGCGTTAAAGCGGGAGGAATAGATTTATTTAGAATAAATGGAGGGATTGTGATTAAGCTTTGGAGAAAAATGAATTGGGGTGAAATGTATTGGGGTTAAGCCTGTCTTTAAGTAGTTGTAGAAAAATCGTTGTGTTGAGGAAACCTAAATAAGGCCTGATTGAATTTACCAAATCTATCTTACTTTCTAGAAGGATATGTTGTTAAAAGTAAAGTTTTGAGTGAATATTTTTTAGCATTTTTATTGATGTTCTAGGAATAACCTTTGTTAAATGTACATGTGTAATTGCTATGTTGGGCATTCGTGTTTCACAGACACATCTTGTTTGGAGGATGTTTAGTTTCGTATTCTGTCCGGTCAAAACTATATCGCTTTAAGAAAGAGTATGTGGATGGCAATTGAGAATAGTATCAATTTCGTATTGAATAATTTCTTTAAGTAAATTTGATCGATATTGCATTGAAGTGACATATCTGCAGAATTGAGGATAATATTTCTTTTCAAGTCTGTTTTTACCATAGGGATATCATTGAAAAAGTGAAATGTTTAAATAGCAGTTTACCCCTTTATATGCCCTATGTATATATTATTCATACTCGCGAAAAGAAAAATTGTTAAAAAGCGTAAAAGTATATCAGACAACAGTTTAAGCACATCAGTATAATAATGTTTTTTGATGCAGAACATTTTAGCTTAAGAAATGGATATGCTTGTTCCTGAGAGATATTTCTTGGAAAAAGTTTATCTTTTATTTTGTCCTACTTGCAGAACCACAAGCACTGCAAGGCGATAATGTAGATGAGGTAGAAACGCAAGGCTTTCGGCCTGATATGTATCATCGAACTGCAGTCGATTCGCCCGAAAAGTTCCAGCGCGAGACAAAGATTTGGCAGTGTGGTATTTGTGGGGAACGATTCAAGACTCAACCTCCCTTAAGCAGGCACAAAAGACTATATCATTCTAACAATACTCCCCAATGTGCTATTTGCGGCAAGAAATTCTGCTCGGAGTATTACTTGAAAAAACATTCCAGAACTCATAGTAATGCTAAAACATTTTGCTGCTTGGTATGCAATAAGTCATACAAATATAAACAAGATCTAAGGATTCATAAATGTAAAATTTGATAATATCACTTTTAAGATTGAGTATCGTTTCTAAATGTCATGGAATGTGATAGTTTTCGCTCTGTTTGTAAAGGCAAAATACACAAGTCGAAGAAAGAAAAGGAATGTATAGTAAATTCCATTTATGTAATATGTGAATTTAAGATTTCCTGGTAATTACACAAGTGAAAGCAAAACAAATTTCATTGGCAATGAAATAAGAATTTAACAAAACACTTGAATTAAAGACATCATTATTATTGTGTTATCTCGTAATAGCCGTGGCTTGTAATGTGAATGCTTCTTGATATGAGTGACAGTTTATCAAAAGTATTTAATGTAGAATGTATGAAATCATGTTTACTTTAAATGTTTGTTCATTGATATCGGTTATTTTGAAGGGACGAAACCCATTTTGATAACATCAAGGAAAGAGGATTTGAAACTGCGCATCTTTGCTTTCATTAAATGAATAATTATCGAAAATAACTAGTGGTGTTCAGTGGATAAATTCAAATAATTTCTTTAAAAAAAGTAGTAGTACAACACTGTAGTAATTCATATATTTTCTAAGACATACTGCAATCTCTTCGGTTGTTTCTTCATATGATATGTTTCTGTTTGTATGCAAGAGATTTTATTAGTGATTCAGGTGTTATCCGAGTCTTTGGCGTTACAAAAAAATCTGATATTCATGGGTATCTATAGTTTTCAATGAGGACTTACAAATGTCTCTAGTGTTTTGCAGTTGTGAGAACTGTTTTTGCAAGAACACTGGACTAAAATTCGGTGATATTTTATCCAGTTTATAAAACTAATCCACTTTGCAAACTGTATGTTTTCTAACTAATTAATTGTTTATGTATATTGTTTTAAAACTCCTACGGTCTGTGACTTTATGATTCGCAATGTGATTAATTTTGATAGTGATCGTGTCGTGCGTAACGTATATCAGATATACGTATGCAAAGTTTTCCATAATATTTACAACGTGGAATAAAAGCTAGTTGTGAAAATGCGTATTCAACTATGCCACCCAGTTTTCATTTGAATTTTAAAACAACTTTTTGTCTTTTATTTATTTATTTTAAGAAATGAATGGAATCAAAATTTATTTTATGTTTCATGTCCATGATTTTATGCTTATTGATAAAAAATGTAAATAATAGTAGAATAATTTCCATTCCAGTTTATCTTTGAAAGTGCTGGAAGAAAGCCACATTTAAATGTAGTTTAACATATTAACATGTATTGATTTCAATATTCAAATTCCAGTAAAACCAATCAATATGGACAATTTTAACCAGAGGTCTTTCATTTCTCGATCTTATTTACGATACTCTCCATGTTCAAGATCTTACAACTGCCGATTAGATCTTGCTTATGGAGAGTTACGTATAGGAATTAAGTACATGCCACGTTTTAATTATATTGGTAGTTTCCTTGCTATTTTTCTTTAAATAATGAATAAGGAAAAGTCGTTGATTTGAAACCACATAAACCATGCTATTAAGAGTAAACGATCGAGGATGAAATTATTTTAAATGTTTTAAAGAAGAGAACATTTCATTTTCAAAGAATGCAATTTTGAAATGGTATTATAAGTTTTTGCAGAAAATATGATTTCAAATTTATATCGTCATGTTACTGTTGTCATGTTTAATGTGATATATAATTCATTCTTTGTTTCTTTAATTAATTATTAATAGTGGTTATAGTTACTGACATTTTGTATATTGCAGTTCTCGAAAAACCTTATCTCTAGTAAGTTAATGGGGTTTTTTTTTTCTGCTTTATTAAATAAACTACGATGTTGCAGTACACGTGTGTCACTGGCTGTAAGTTAAAATAAAGTTTCATAAAAGAAATTGCAGGGATGGTTTGTTATGTGTAACCTTGGGTAGTAACTGACATTAAGTTGTCGTGTCTATTTCTTATGTATTTTGTTCCTTTGATTTGTTCATCCTTGATAACAGGATTTCTTTCTTGTTTTACGCGTATTCTGTATTTTCTTAAGTATGATTTTGTCAGCGGTATTAAAAATTTCATACCATTCCAAATGAAAAATGAAAATCTTCGACTCCGAAGAAAATGTGATAGAGATTTGAGCCTTGAATTCTGGCGTTATTGCACATGACTTAAACATAAAGATTTATTTGTCTTCAGATGTTTACTCCGAACAGTATGCTACCCGAATGGAAAGTGGAAATTGGCGGAAGGAAAATGTCAGAAATAATTTTCCACTTGCATATCCATACACGCAAAATGTTCAGGTGGGACAGAATACATATGACACCTCAAATATACAAGGATCTATTGCTAATTATGCGACGAACAGAGGGAGAGTAAAAAGTAGCCAATATATCTGTACGATTTGTAAGAGAGTATGTGGATCCAGGGCTGGACTATATTATCATCGAAAATTGCAGCATAACAACAAGGTGCCCACGTGCAATATATGTGGTAAAAGATTTGGCTCGGATTGGGCACTTAGGAGACATAAACGTACTCATAATCCAGATAAACTGTAGTGTTAAAGAATCCTGCATACCTTACCAGCGGAATAGTAAACCTTTAGGATAATATATTATGATCGTTTGTTTACAGTCTCACTTTCACAATCATGTTGGGAACAAGTGGATGTCTTGTTTTGTGAGGTTCCTTTGTGTCGTATGTCACTCGTGTTGTATCTATACCTCTGTATCACCTGTGGCTTTTCAGACTACAATACTGTATTGCCCGTCGAGTATGCATGTATTATGACCTTGAATAGCGATCTGTCGAATTCATTCGGAATACCCTTGAGAGTCGAAAAAGGCTTGCGCGCAGCCATGTTTGTTTAAGCGTTGATGTGCGATGGAAGAGGCAATGCTGAGGAGTAACATCTGATATTGGTGTCTAATTGATAGATGTAATACCCAAAACAAGGCTTTTGTAACATGGCCAAGCTCACAATTTCAATTTCATTGTGAAATGGTTATGCAAGTTATGATGTTTTCCACCCATTTTTGAATGGTTTTTGATTTCAAAATGACATTTCCTTGCCTAAGAAAACATCGATCGGAACACTTGTAATAGGCCCAGTGACTAAAAATAAGTGATATATACCATGTAATAGTATGCAATGATACGATACTTTTCATAGCATATGTTTATATTTTAAAGCTGTAATTTCTGTTTATGTCGGTAAAGTAGTTATTAGAGCACAGAGACTTATTCACTGAGGGAAGGAGGGTAGATTAGACATCCAGATTTAAATGTTTTAATATAGGTATCATTTTGGCTTACAATGCTGTGTACCAAATCATTTTCGTGTGTGTTAAAAAAGTAAATTGTCGCTTAAAAATTATTTTTATCAAGTTGATAATGACAAGTTTTGAATGGAGTATAAATTTTGAATTTTGGAGTATCAGGGTAATATTTGTTTTTGCCACCTTGATTAACTGCACCAGATATGGTTTACCTACCGATAATGAATGCTGGGTTCTGTTTGTTGCACGGGGTACAATAAATGTTGAAACGAAATTTGAAATGTTCATTTTATTATTAGATAAAGACGGGATTGAACAATGTTACATTTAGTCAATTAGTTTCGTGAATTTTGTGTTGCAATCAATATCTATTCATGGTCTTGCGATTAGTTTCATAAAAATTTCGGAATAGTGTTTTTGCTATTTCCTACTACCATTACGTAGTGCATTAATATTTTTCAAATACATTGGTTATTAAGGAATGTGAAACAGCAATAGAACATGTTCTGTATTGAAATTTCCACTGCTAATCAGTGGATATTGTTTGCGATAGTCGGTCATTTGTCTACTATTTAACTAAATTCTCTGGTATTATTGAGAATGCATTTGTTACGATTGCGTTATTAAAGATTCTTTAGGATCCTACCACATACTATTGTTTAGTGTTACAAGTACATGAGTGCACAGTTCAGGGTTTTGAACTTTTGACATGTAAGCTCAGTATTATGCAATAAACAGCATTAACATAACGGCATTTTGTGCTTTCTTATGCCAATGCAAGCAATCTACTATCAGATTTTAATATTGCATTTGCTTTCCGTTTTAGTGTCTTCTAACCGGGAAACACATGGATACCACCAAAGAGAAATTATGCGATCTAAAGTTAATCCCTTCTATTGCCTGGTTGGGACTAGAATGACGAACAAGAGAGTTCATGCATGTAAACAGTGCGGAAAGGCTTTCGGTTCTGCTCCAACGCTCAGTAGACACAAGCGGATTTTTCATTCCGATGATACTCCCCAGTGTAACATTTGTGGCAAGAAATTCGGATCTGAATGTTTTTTACGCGAACATGAGCTCTCTCACACACAGGAAAGGCGATATAGTTGTCTCGTCTGTAATAAATCATACAAATACAAACGACAGATAAAAACACACAAATGTACTGAATAGTGATATTCTGGCTTATAAGAGTCACTATAATGACGTAGGTCAAGATTTCAACTGCATGATACAATATGGCCTTGATATTTTGTAATTTTTTAGTATGTATTTGTTGGACTTGTTTTGACAAGAATGGTTTCTTGAATGCATAGAGGTATATTCGTGTGTTAATCGGACGTGAAATCTTCATCTGTATGTAAAGGCGAATTAGTGACTATTCTTTTCCTAGTCTTTTTAAGCTAAAAGGTATAACTTTACTTGTTTCACTGTGGCAGTGTGCATAATAAGTTTTCAGTAGACAGTGGAATGTTACATCGTAATTTTGTTTCTGGATTTGGCAGGTTCTTATGATAATTTTTGATTTTTTTGCCCAGGGATCGATAGATTGGGAACATATTGTTTTTGACCTGTCTTTTTGTATGTCGTAAACTTTAACCTTCGCCATAATTGTAGAACTGTGGGAGATAGAGACTTAATATATGGCAAACGTACTTCACTAATAGAGCCCTTTGAATTACACCAGGGTCATCGACCTTGTGACCTTGACCTTAACTTTGACCTTCATTTCATTATTTTCCTTATTTTGACTTTTTTGCCGTCAGGGGGCATTTTTGTTTAACAAAAACATTTTGTTTAATTTTACATTATGAAGAAGCACTTACCAATCATATTTAGATAGTATCTTTTTTCATATTAAGATAGTATCCTCTATTTGAAGTTTATGTATCTTTGAAGATTACGATGGACAAGTTATTTCTCCGACCCAAAGTACCTTGCTTGACGAGAGGAAAACGTTCGTCACGGCCTTCCAAGGGAAAACAGATTCTTCCTGTACATGCAAGACATGTGGAATTCAGTTTGGCTCTAAAGCCAGTCTTGGGCGCCATCGCCGTATGTCTCATTCCAAAAACGTTCCTTTTTGCGAATTTTGTGGGAAAAAGTTTGGATCCAGTTACTGCTTAAAACTTCATATGGTTTCTCATAGTGACGAAAGGAAATTTGCGTGTCCGACCTGTGGGAAAACATACAAATACAGAAAACATTTGCTTGTTCACAGACGTGGATTGAGGCATTAACAAACAGTAATATTACTTCATATCGTCAAAGTTTATAAACTTTGAGAATTGAAATGAAGTATAGAAAATGATTGGTTGTGTTACATTTGCAGGATTTGGAATACCTATGTTTAATTCATTTAAACGTGTAGTCTTTGCTACCAGTGACGTATATTGACATTTTATTATCCAAGGTCATAGTCTGTGTTACTGATTAATCTCTCGGTTATAACTGTGTACGAGGGCTTCATGTGTTCCTTTAGCGCTGTATTCCTGTGAGTATATATAATGAAATGTTTGTAATTAATATGAAATACACCGTACTTCTCTTACTCCGTAATGAAAAGGTATTAGCATCTTTAATCAGTGTTATGGAATGCCGATAATAGGATGATACATAGTTAAGCATAAATAGTAAGATTCTTGCATATAGTTGTGTTTGGTATCTACAGGGAAATTCTCTAATTGCTTAGTTGCTTTCAGTATGTTTGTATCTGCTTCTTAATGTCAAATATCGGTGAATATACTATAAAATTTTACAAAGGTTGGTGTATATATGTATTTTTATAACAGCTTATAGGGAGTTTTTGAATTTGTAGTCAAGACTACATACTGTGATTAAAAGAATATGATATATAACAGTCAGTTTGTTATTTTACGTAGTGACGATATTTCGGTCGTACCACTGTATGTGTGAATTTTTTCTCCTATAGAACAACGTTCCATTCTTCACCTTCATTCGAACTTTTAACGTGGCTAGGCACGAGCCTGTATCCTCACCATGATTTGACAATTATATAATACTGTGGTGGTGAAATGTTTATATGCGTTGCATACGCTCAGGGTATTATTCCTGATCGTACATTGTACAGGGGATTCTTTACCATCTGCTTCCATGTAGCGATCAGACTGACAAAAGAACCCACAACTATAATGAACCAACCAACCATCACCTCCAGGACGTTTTTATCTTTCGTGTAACACATAAAGAAGCATACGTTTTCACACTTCATGACATTATCGTCACTCTTAGCTGTTGAAAATTTGACTCAGTTGACGTATTGTACTGTAAAATCCTGTCATCAGTACGAGAAGCTAATCGGTTTCTTTTTGACACGTGAGTGAGGGACCTGTGATGAAAATATATAAGCTAATACTCATATCGGTAGCTAAACTGTATATATAGTAAGGAAAAGGTATATACAATCTGCTTGGTGTCCAATTGTGCTCCTTTTTCATAACCTGTATGTATCAATATATATATAATATATATATATATATATATATATATATATATATATATATATATATATTTATATATATATATATATAGTTTTGGTAACTAAGCATATTACTTACTTTACGATATCTAGCCTTTCTTTAGTATGATCTTTGAAACAAGTAACGCACTTGATAATTATTTGAAAAGACAATACAGATCTGGTTTTATTGACTGATTCTAATCGTAAGATCATTTAATGGTAGATTGTTTCGTATTTCCCACCCGTCATATGTATCATATGGCTAATGTATCTTTCAATTCGTGGACATAAACTCTGATAACTTTTAACAATCATCTATTCAGAACAAGATATGACACAACTACCATTTATTGGGGTTCGCATTTGTCTTAATATGACACAATATACATGTACGATATTGTCCTAGTGACCTAGTTTTCTAAAATGTTAACCTGTGCCATGTTTTTTTAATCAATAATGATAAGGCTTGTATACTTCACATAGGTTCCTCGGGTTAAGAGCTTTCATGTGATACCCTGGCGTTCCTCGGGTTAAGAGCTTTCATGTGATACCCTGGCGTTTGAGCTTGGAATTTGACATACTTTTCAGAAACTTATACCGGAGCTTTTACTTTCTAAATATTAGCAATTGGGATTTCGGATACTTGCTTTTCCTCTTACAATGTCCCACCGGTGAGCTATGTGTCGTTGATGTGATCGCTTGATATTTCTGATGGTCTGAATTTCTGTACTTTGTATTTCTCTCCCGTGATTTGGATTTCGTTATGCTCTGATTTCGGTGGTACTTGCACAAAGCACATCTTATTTTATTAAAATAAAGGTAGATTGAAGTTATTAATGAAATGATAACGCATTAAGATGTCTTTACTTCTACTTTGTAGAATTTTGTATGTGTTCTAACAAGGTTTTCTTTTTTTTATCTCCTATTCCATAATTTGAAATTTGTTTTATTTTTCACAATACGACACTTTGTTATTTGATAAAGTGAATACATCCCTTTCCATTTTAGTGTTGTCCGATAGAGAATTAAGAAGAGCAGTCCAATTGCAGCCAAGACCAGGCATTCTGTCAAGTGAACATAGCGCAGACCGAGTTTTCTACCCTAAAACTGCCGATTACTTGAACAAGAAGTTTGTATTTTGTAAAGACTGTGGGAAAGGTTTTGGCTCTTCTTCGGCCCTTAGTAGACACCGCCGTATATTTCATTCCAATGATACTCCTCAGTGTGAATTGTGTGGCAAAAAGTTTGGATCTAAATATTTTCTCCGAGAACATGAACTTTCCCATACACAGGAAAGGAGATTTAAATGTTCCATTTGCAACAAATCTTACAAGCACAAGCGACAATTAAAAACCCATAAATGTTGTGATTGAAGTTTATTCAGCATTGTGATAAGACAATTAACTTTCGTGCCTTTATGACATGTATGACATTGTCAGACACCGATTCTATGACAGAAATGGGAAAGAAACTGAAAAGTTTAAAAATTATTATTGTCTTTTGCTTGATAAAGCTTCACTATATTTATTCATACTTATTATGTATCAGTTTAAATTTTTACTTTATTGACAGTTTGAGAACTATTGGAAAATTTGAAAATCTGTTATAAATAGAAAGTTGTTTTTCCTTTACAGTGTCTTTTAGATACAAATTGTAAATAACGTTTAGACAAAAAATGTTGGTGATTTTGAATAAAGGCAGTTGCTTTGGAATTGATTTATAGATATTTTATATTGCAATGCATACATATATATTGCGATACTAAGAAGTTGCATAAGAGTGTGAACTTAAGTATATGAGTATGACCAGTTGTAACTTTTAAGCTTTAATCGAATCGCAGTTTGATAGGTAGCTATTATCTTTTGACTTACACCACCACTAAACTCTGACTTCCACGTAGGATAAACTTCAGAGTATATTAAAATAAGGCCTGACGGTTACGATCAGTAATGACATAAACCTGATCTTCAGAACAAAGAAACTTTCCATGTTACAAAACATCTCGCTTGATGTTTTTGACTACAAAAATATTGTCATTGATGTATGGACGCTCTCGTTGAATAGCGGATAATGTGAATTAATTCAAGGTAAATGTAATGGTTTTTCGTTTGCATCTTTGATACCTCAGAAGTTGTCTTGGTCTCTGGTTGTAACTTTCTGAAATATTAAATAGATAAATACAGTTAATTAGCAAAGCTGTGAAAGCCCGGAAATTTAATAGGATCTTTCTTTAATAAATTATTATATATAAGGTTGTTACTAATAAATTTAATTGATTGGAACAATAAGTTAAGGATTTAGTTTAAAAACGGAAGACATAATCCAAGCATGTTTAACATGAATGAGGAGTATATTGATTCATACTGTGAAATGAAAAGTCATAATAATGAAAAAAGAAAAAATGAAATCGGATACGCATATAGAGTAATCGTCTAATGCGAACACGCAATGCAAGGTCCTCAGAAATTCTCATCGGAATTGTATTGAAGAGGAAAAACTGTGTAGATATTAAAGCACCGGATGGTTACATGCGGGAATGGTAAAATATGAAAATGTTAAAATGAAATATAATTAAAGCATATACGTTAGTATGTAAATAAAACGTATGCATAAGTATAAGACTATCGACAAGCAGAAGTTTTATGATACGCTTTAAGGGCTAATTTCTATTTAAGTGCCGTACGAACAAGTACTGACTGAAGCGGTCCAAAAACTATCCAGGGCAAAGTAGTGTAAGGCGTCCAGCAAGCCGAGAACAAAATATCACCCGTGCCGACGATATTGCAAAGAAATCTGTGCCCTGTAAAGAGTGTGGCAAATGTTTCGGTTCTGTTTCTTCCTTAGGCAGACATCGGCGTATATTTCACTATAACAATACACCTCGATGCACAATGTGCCGGAAAGCATGTGGATCTCGCTACTTCCTACAACAGCACGAGTTGTTGCATACTCAAGAGAGACGATTCATGTGTTCTGTTTGTCAAAAATCATACAAGCACAAGTCACTTCAGGTCGCATAAGTGTGCCAGATGGGTTCACCAGACAAGTATGAAAAAAACAAGTTTATGGGTTTTATTATTTGCATTATTGACATGTGTTGTACATGAACGCGTACTTTTTATCAATATGAAATTCATTGACGAGTAAGTAAGAATTTTTTTACTTGACTTCGTTATCTATTTTACAACAAAATGTGCAGCAGGATAAGGAAATAGTTAGGACCTCGCTTCATAAACCGGTGCCCTATAGTAATCACTGTGTCCGTCCGTCTATCAGCAAAACACTTTAACATTGGCCATATCCTTATGAGAACAGTCTCTCTGAAAACATTTCTACATCACTAGCCAGTAAGGTTAGTCTAGCTCAAACTTTTACTAGCCAAAGGAAAAGTCTACTGGCTCAGACAAAAAGTCTTTAATCTTGATAAATTCTAATTTCATAATTCATTGTTGTACACGAAATCATAATTATCCTCAGGATATGATATTTATGATAGGGCATTAGAGTTACTTTGATTTTTGTGTGACCAATACTTCTTAAATTAAAAGAAAAAATGTAATTAAGGGATCGCCAGATCTAACTATATCCATGCCCATAAAGTAATTTCATTAAAACGTCATTGGGATATTTACATTAACTAATTTAAATCTGCGCACATCCATCATTAATATATAAGATAAACTTACATATATTATATGCATTCACGAATAGAAATAGAAATTTGTATAGTGGTAAACCACAAACACATTTTTTCTTCTTAATTTCATTTTCCATTTGAGTGAAAGATTTCATGTAAATCACTTGCTTGGTCATTAGATAGATACAGTAAAGATAATTTATCTGAGTATACGTGAAAGAAAGTTTATAATATGTTTTGATTTCAATTTCTATTTACGTTTTTGAGAGATGGTTTTTCTCTTTGTATTTAGAATCTCCTTTAATAAATTAAACAGCAATAATCATGAAAATTCTTCAATAAATACATAATACATTTTTAAAGCAAATTAAAATGTACCAAATAAAATATAATACGCCATCACCGACGAAGTGTTTAAGAAACAAAGACATTCGCTTATTTTAAACTGTACTTCATGGACACAAAATAGATTATTTAGCAGTGGAGATTATTAAAGGAAAGTCTCGCAAGTTCTTACAGCTGAATCGAATTAATTTCAGACAGATGTTGCAAACACCCAATCAGAAGAAAATATTGAGCCGAATCGAAATTGCGATGAATCGTTTCAGTCCTACTAGCAATGCGTCATCTTTTGATCTTAACAATTTCTTCTACTGAGACATCGATATTTTACCAGCCAGTCGGGCTAAATAGCAAATTTCACTAGTCCAAGGGAATTTTCGGTAGCCTCGGACAGAAAGACTTTGACAAGATATTTCCGATGGTACCAAAATATTTTATCATGTGGCCTTGATGGTGACCTTTGACCTGTATTTGAAAAACTTTAACATTGGCCTTAACTTTTGAACCGTTAGAAGTATTGCTTTCACATTTGGCATCTGCATTCCTTAAGACAAAGACCTTTATGCTAGTATCAAATTAAATTCAAGGTCATGGTGACAAGGCCCTTCCGACTTGTTTTATAGTTACGTTAATCTGTTTCGTTTTAAGAAGTTTTTTTTACAGTATTTGATACGGACTGAATTATTGTTGTATACTTATTTGATACGAGATGGATTTCATACTTCAGTTTGCATTAATTTTCGAATTTTTGATCGAATTGGAGTAGAATAATCTGCAGCGTGTTTGACATCAGGCCAAGAAGTGCAGTGTTCGAATCCCATCAAGGGCTCGTTGATGATATGTCACGACTGTTGGAAGAGACAGTGAACAAGATGCTTCCCGTCTGTAGACGTGAATAATCTCATTCTTCCTTTAGTGGAGTGTATGTATTAATTTCAATTATTTTGGCATAGCATATTACAAGAAACAAAATCCTGATCTATCAAATAGAATTCAATAGGCTATTACCGAGTTCCATGTTGAAGTTTGTAGAATAAAATATAACCATATAAAGCATATGGCTACGGAAAAATTTAATGTTTATCTTCGACTTCTTCACGTGTTATCCTTTTGTTGAAAATAATCTTCTTTAGGTTTCAGATCTTTATCGAAATTCGGAAGTGACCTTTAACGTTATCTGCACTTGCTGTTCGAATTTTTTTCAGCTGTGCAGTTTAATGTTGGGGGGAATGTTGTCAATCATAGTTTTGTTGAAGACAAATGACAACAGCAAGATAATAACTAAAAATACACAGACAAAAAATTAATAAGAGGAGCGAACCATTTTTCAGAAAGATGAGTATTGTCGAATATATAGAAAATGAAATGATGAAAAAAGCATTTAAAATTGTGAAGTATTGGTATTGAAACGTACAGTTGGAGGTTGGAGAAGAATTGCAGAACTTTGCAAACTGTTACAACTTGCAGTTTTGTTGTGCACAATAGGATACAAACTTTGTGATATTCCTTATTATTTTATGTTTCTGTGATTGTTAAGTTTTTGTGTTGTGGTTTACACATAGAAATATCTTAGATTTTTGCATCGCCTTTTCGACGAAATTTGCAAGACAGATTTGCTACATGTATGTATCCTTTTCTCAAGTACTTTATGTATGGAAAATACACTGCACTGTTTAAATCCAGAAGGAGTTTATTGTATAACCATATACTAAGTGTGATGATAAGAATGTCTCATCACTTATCATAAGGGGAAGTTTTCAACAGGTGACTAGAGCCAGTAGCGAAGAATATATGGACAGAAAAAGTGGGGTGATGCACATAAATTTTCATTTCTTTAGTTTTTCAATAAACCCTGCCGTAAAATTATCCATATTACCTATATTCTA
Organism: Pteria penguin; assembly: GCA_035048485.1. Taxonomy (NCBI): domain Eukaryota; kingdom Metazoa; phylum Mollusca; class Bivalvia; order Pterioida; family Pteriidae; genus Pteria; species Pteria penguin. The sequence continues at coordinate 32,298,924 of CM068591.1, read as the reverse complement.
ATTATAAATACATGTTCTCAACATTCACATACAGACTTAAATGGATGAGCAGAGAATTTAATATTCATATTGAAATATAGCAGATACTTTTACGAGCTTGCAGTGGTATATTTTAAGTATAAAGAATACTAGGAACTCGATTGACAAGTTAACTAAAGCACTTGAAATTTGTTAACTTTTGAAGTTCATTGATGTATAGACGGAAACCGAAAAATCCATTAGCGAGCGAAACATTTTGTACATCATGGTGATATTTGTTGATTAAGTGACTTGTTTCAATTAGCAGCCTTGTTTTTGCCGAAGTCACTGACGTGTTTTTGGTGTGATGGATGAGCATGATAAAATTCAACATTCATTTCATTTATATTTACTGAAAATATTTAGAACTGTAATCATATAGAATTAATGCTTTGTTCATAGTTGTAGTTATTAATGAATTTTTTACGGGTTTGAGTGATACTTTGATGAATTTAATATAAATGTTGTAGGTACAAACCAACGAAGGAAGAGGATGACTTCGGTGCCAATAAAATACCATGAATATGTTACAACTTTCTCCTTCCCTAATGACTCCGTTATACTCCCTCCAGATATGCAGTCCCCGAGTTCTAGCCCCGATGTTGGATGCAGTCTTTATTGTACTATGTGTGCAGTGAAATTTGAAGATTCCGAATCACTGTCATCTCATTACTGCTTTGCGCATTCACGAAAACCTTTCATCAAACGATGCGAGCAATGTGGTCGGCAGTTTCAATCTCAGGGAGGTTTTAGAAGGCATCAACAAATGTATCATTCAGACCACAAGTTTCCTGAATGCAAGATTTGTGGAAAGAGATTTGTCAGCCCCTATAATCTTAGGGTTCACGAAATATCTCATACTAATCTCAAAGGCTATCATTGTCCAGTGTGTAAAAAGTCCTACAAACTTAAACATCATTTAAAATCGCATAGTTGTCCTGGAATGAAAACTGACTGAAATATGTGGGAATGACAACTCATTGCGATTTGTATAAGAAAATCTTCAGAGATCAGCATTTCTTTATAGCCGTCACATAAATTTAAATGACTCTTAACATTAGCATATATTGTACATTTGTATAATGCGTAGACTTTACTGACATTTTGTTGTCGTTCATTGGAATTTTCATATCATTGTTCTGTGACGTTTAACCAGTTTTAAAGTATATGTTACGTGTACGCTGTTTACTACTTTTACAATTTAGATTAAGGGGGAGGAATTCACTTAAGTTCTATTATACCCAGCATCTGATGTCGCATGATGGTCATACTTTCTGTCGTGCAGGTACATTTGTATTCGATTTATACAGTGTTTGTGGCATTAATTCAGGTTTTTGCTTGCTAAAGAAACACCCCCCCCCCCGAAAAAAAAATAAAAGAAAATAAAAAAAAAACCTGTTCATTGCTCTTGGTTAAATTTCTGGTGTTTAGGGATCCAGGCATCTTGACACTATTGTGTAGGCCACATTGGCATAAAGGTGCACCATTTACAGTTTTTAAAACATGTTCAAAAAGGAAGGACAAAGAAGAGAAAGAAATTCTCAAAATCTACCTGCTGTAATTTAAATTAATGCAGATATATACGTACGCTCTTATGATTGCTTGAGAATGAGGATTCGCTCCAAATAAGTACACAATCTTTAGGCCATTTTTGACATTCGGTTGTGTTTTCTAGTCTTGGAGGTTGTCTTTTCAAAGTGAAGATTTGAAACTGTGCGTCAGAAAAGTAGATGAAAGCGTATGACACAAGGAACAACAACCACATTTAAATAATGTATATTCATGGAAAACTCTGTAAGGAGCATTGATATTATACAAGTATGCAATGTTCTCAAAAGTGTAATGCAATATACAGAATGTTTCCTCTGTTTGTTCATATATCTTACCTCTATTTTATCCATATTCGCAGTTGACTGTAATTTGTAAACTACTTCTTGTACTGTTTTAGGGTTTGAGGGAGAAAGAGGAGTAAAACAGACGGGTTTCTCATTCAAAGCATCAGATTTCAGTCCTATTACTAATACCAATTCAGGAGACGATGTTAACCGAAGCACTCCTATAAAGTGCTCATTTTGTAAAAAAGTGTACAAAACAGTTTATGCACTAAAAAATCACGTGAAAAGATATCACTTTGGAGATCCCCAACTCAGATGCAAAATCTGTTTTAAACAGTTTCCTTATGTGGCAAATTTAAGAACCCACGAATTGAGTCATTCTAATGAACGTAATTATCACTGTATGTATTGTAAAAAATCTTTCAAACTTAAACATCACCTACGAAATCATAGGTGTATCTTTAAATGAAAATTTAGGTAGAAAGTATTTGTTATGAACTTTGTTTGCATGCTTAAATTTGTATTTCGTGAGCTCGCTTATTTCATTGTTTATATTCCATAATGCTTTGTCACAATAAAATTTTGCATAGTCCGCCGTGTTTATTTATATATTTACTGATGAAATGGTTTCTTTTAGTCGATATTACGTCAATACTGCAGAAAATGACTTAAAATTCTACAAATTTAACAGATACTGATATTTAAGTATGGAAATTCATTTTGCAGAATATTGAAAATTTGTTAATCGTTGTATTACATACATTAGTATTCTGGAATTATAATGGAATAATAATGGATTCTGGATTTCCATTTAGAGATATATTGATGCTATATGACAGAAGCCTGGTAATCTGTTGTTAATGTTTTCAATCTGATCAGGAATTATTTTTTCATGCTGATTTTATGGGGTTTTCACGTTATATTTTCTTGACAGTACACGAAGTGTATTAATTAATTGTATATGTCGAGACTGCTCTTGGTTTTGATACGACAGAGATAAGTAAATATAATTTTTACCATTTCTACCTATAAACAATCTACACATAATTGTAACTCTTAGTTTCTCGAAGGTGAGAAAGTTTATAATATTGAAAATATGTTCATGCACTTTTGGGATGTGGTTTTTGTATAAAAGGAGGTGGAGCTTATACATATTGGATAAGGACAAATTGTTGCTTTTTTCAGACTAAACAAATGACAAAAACCATGGGATTTTTGTTTTCAAATCATGAAGTATTAATTATGAATAATATTTAATAACCAAAGCTAATCATTCATTGCATTCATAAGTAAAACTGGCGTTACAACAATGATAATAACTCTACTTAGTTTAGTTTCTCCCAGCTTTTGTTGTCAATCTGGCAGAATAACCATACATTTCTCGATAGTATGCATTCTATAACGTATTGGGCATAATTTATACTATTTCGATGTCCTGGAGTGTCTAGAATATTTTTGAGAAATTAAAAGGTACAGACGCACAAACAAGATAGTAAAAAATTCTCTTTAACACGTAGACATAATTAAAAATGGTTTTTGAAGGGAGAATTGCAATCGCAATGAATTGCATTTCAATATATAGTTATACTCCTATTTCATTGTCATGCCAAAGTAAGAAGATGAAGTTTCCGATTCGAATTTAATCACTGCACTACCAACAGAGGCAGTTGGGATTGAATTTCGTATCGACCATCATGAGATGAATATGGGATTTTCCCCCATTGTTCATTTATGGTGAAATTCTACAGACATGATTTCATGATACTCAGTAAACTTCAGAATTTGTTTTTTGATAATTACAAGATACATCTATCACAGCCACCGTCTGATGTCGAATATTTGGGGTGATTGTGATACGATAGATGTGAAGTGTCGAGTTATAGTAAATAAAGAATATCAAACTGAATTACCTATTTGAACAGACTGTACGTATGTATAGATCAAACACAGACTTGAACTACTGACACAAATATTTATATTAACACCATAGGAGAACACACTGTCATGCATGATCACAATCCACGGTTTACATGCTGTTTAGTATTTCGTCAAGAGAGTTCATCAGCTTTGATGCGCATATGTTGCTCTGAATTAATACACGGGTGTCTAAAATAAATGTGTATTGATTGGCTTACTTAAAATTACGAGGATCTTTATGATGTCTTTTATTGCTTACTCTTGTTTAGTTTACATGTTCTTGGCAAGTCTAGTGAGATATTTTCCATCGTCGGAAACTCGATTGCAAGGTTCGTAGATTAATTGTGTGAGTTTGTTAGGATGTATCTTACGTATGTACGATTTGTGTTACCGAATTATTTTGTCTTCGAACTGACCCCTCATAGGCACCTGGTCTCGGTTAATGTTTTCAGATGTTCATGAATGGACTCCGCGATACATTTAAGTGAATGCCACAATGCTATACCACAGTGACTTTCTTATTTTACCTCTGTTTTTCTCTTCATTGAAATCGCTTTATTCGAATCTTTTTGTTAAATAAAAAATCAACTCAATAGTGCAAAATCTTGAAATCAAAGGGAATAGAAATATATTAATAATAAATGAATAAATAAATAACATAGAATAACACCCCCCCCCCCCCAAAAAAAAACAAAAAAAAAAAAAACAAAAAACAAAAAACAAAAAAAAAACAAAAAACCACCTGCTTGGATCGTATGTAAATGACAAAAAAGATGAAGGTCGTGTGTCCAGTGAGACAGAACCTCTGCTTGCTTGAAACATCCGTCCGTCATAAGGTATTAAAAAATTGGTTTTTCTTTATATATTGCTTTGTTTTGCTTAATTGTATGACATACCCAGTTTATCAGATCTTTATATGTAGGTTAGGTTTAGTGTTAATTCTGTAACAATTTTTCACCACATACATGCTTTTTGTCATGGTCGAAGTTCTCTTTTAATTTTCCCACCTGGTTAACATACCGAGTTTCCTCGACTTGCATTACTTGAGTTTGGGCACGAAAGTTTAACCTTATGTAGAAAACAATTGCAGGGCGAAACTTGGAAAATAGTGACGTAGTTATTGTATTTCAATATATGCACACTATTCTATCGAAAGTGACTTTTCCGATCTGCACGATTGCTGTGTTATTTGCAGTTATTTTGCCTAAAGTACTTCCCTCTATTTATTATTGAATACATGTCTCTTTCATATTGTATCTATGGACTCTCTACATAGAATAATTTGAGTTTCTTTTAAGTTTTGAATGTTCCATATTCTTTAGATGATAAGAATATATCCTCTGTTTCTAGTTTTACAGGTATGATTTGCATATCCCAGTTCCTTGATATCCAGAAATAAAAATAGTTATGCCAGATACGCAAGATCGTGATTACTGATCGACCGTTTTGAATCGTGTTTTACACACACCAGTTTTTGTTCTCCAGTGAGGCAGAAAATCTGCCTAAACAATAGGTTTGATAGGTTAAATACAAACCATGAACGGAATAAGTATTTGCGATCTTGCGTATTAATAATTGGGTTTTCGATTCATTAGGAGATATACCGTACGTATCTAGTACAACCTTTTACAACTTTTATTCTTTGATTCGTTTTGTTTTTGGCAACTTAATGGCCGTGGTACTAAAATTTTTACGATATGCATGAACTTTTATCAAACAGTATTCATCTCGACAGAAGTAGAATAGAATCAGTATTTTTATTAGTTTTAGTAGTTTATGCCGATACCAAAATTTGTACTTTTTCAGGAACCCATCAAGATGACCTTCATATAGATCCTTTGAAGAAGTTAGAAAATCTTGCAAAATCCGATCGGAGCAATATCACAACAAGCACTAGAAATTCAGAGACTTTACCAATGTCTCTTTACGAAAACCGACGCATCACGTTTGATAGAATGGAAAAACCACCCAAACAAAGTATGGGTTCTACTTTGAACAGATCACTTGCACGACAACCTATGTTGGGCACAAATAAAGAGGGAGTTTATGACCCGGGTGTACCTTATATTCCGGGTTCTCCACAACACAGATTGGTTCGCACAACGGAAAGTTCAGATGCTAGGAATTGTAAAATGTGTGAACTTATGGGCAACAGAACCGCTACTCGCACTGTGCGAAGTTACTTTAAGTGTGAATCATGTAACGTTTGTTTGTGCCGCACGCAGGCTAGAGATTGTTTCTTTCAGTACCATGACATGATGAAAAAACTTGAGGTACTAAAGCGACATACAGATTCTTCTCCATCTATTCCATAGTGTGCTATTAACATTTCTGTACGCGTGCGTTGCAGATTTTAAATATACTACACTGTATAGTTATATATAACATCGAATTTCTTTCCATATGAAATGTTCTCAGGAACTGAGGTTGTATAATCATAATTGCAGCAAAATACCAATTCCTGATTCGTTGAAGAGCAGCGCTTGAATTAAGCTAGATTTGAACATTTGTTGACAGATATGTGAGGATGTGTAAATCAAATTTTGTATATATTTTCAACTGAAATGATGTGGAATTGAATGTCAAAGTGAACATTTAATAATGACAGGGAGTGTGAATATTTTGGTAACAAGAAAATGAAACTAAATACATATTTTTTTACAAGTCGGTTTTTAATCTGTTTTCGGTGTGAAGGGGTAAAATATTTCAGTCATAATATTTGGGTTGTAACTTTGGAGGGAAAAAAGATAATGTTTGAATTTCAGAAGTCAGTAAATGAAGAGAAAAATACCTACATTTACATAAAAAAAATCATAGCAACAAATTGGCAATGGTAAAGATGATATTTTCTAAAATTTAAGTGAACGTTATTCAAGGCAGAATATATAAATTGTAAAAAAGACTTGAAGGTAAATTATTAATTTGTGACTTTTGTATGTAGTTTCTTGTGTAAATATGTTGAACTTGTATTCATTGTTCGGATTGTTTCATATTGACAAAATTTGAGCATTAAATAAAGTCTCATGCATAACGTTAAAGGTTTCGAGTTTTTGCTTACAATGGAATATTTAGAATTAGTTTGATTTTAATTTTAATACATCAGAATGTTTGGTAAAGGTCTTCAGCAAATTGCAATATCGTTAGTGGGACTACAGTGTTGTTAGTGGTATTAAAACTGAGTAGAGTAGATGAGTTTTGCAGATAGACAACGGTCCCTCTTTTGTCACACCTTGATATCTTCGTTCACAAAGGCCCTCAAGGGCAAAACTGCTATGAATTCTACTTACATCTGTAAGCGGTGCGGTTTTCTGTTTTGATTATTATGAAATGTTTTATCTTAATGAATAATTGTTACAGGTTAATGCATTTATATTCTATTCATTGCGTAGATAAGATATAGATGTCTGAATACCAAATATATGTGTATCTATTTTTAACCGATGAAAATCATCCATATAAAACGAATGGAAACCAAAAGATACTACATTGAAAGAAATCAGAATCACGATACAACGATTCCACCGAAAAAAGTAGAATAAAGGAAAGTCCCCAATGGTCTTGAGTCCCCATATCAATGTATATTTCGGGAAAGTTTTTCTTTTCGTTTTAAAAGATGTTTTATTGCAATGGCATTTCGTCTAGTCATTGTGCGGTTTGCATACCGTTTTACAAATAGATTAAAATTTTCAGTATCTGTTGAACAGAGTTTCATTGCTGGATATATTTTAAACTGTAACAAAAGGGGTTGAATTAATAAAAGTCTTTCTAAAAAGTCCATGTGGGTGTGACAGTTCGGCTTGTGTAAAAAAATTCGGGTCGTTGATTTTCCATTTTATTCTGTTTTAACTATCCTTGCCCACTTGTACTACACAAATTTTGGGATCGCGTATGCGATTAAGAAACTGTTCACAGGGATACGCACTCTTCACTGGCAATTTATTCCATCTGAGATTCAGTCAGGTTCCGTGATTCCCATTTTCCTTACTTTATATTGAAGCTTTCAACTGTGCCTTCGTTTCCCTGTTAGTATCATATTTCACTTGCAAGGAAACCATGAGATTTTGAATGATTTTAACCTAAATTTCAGGAGATCCACGACATCTCCAACATTCCAGTTCGAGTATACAACAACATCAAGATGTAAATTCACAGCAGCTTCCGTATCTACAGGTTCCCTCTGATATTCAAGGTGCCCTATTTCAACTAACGGGAAAACGCCATCAACTCATACGAACAGATGTTGGGACAACAAACCGTAAATGTGAATTCTGTTCTATGACTGGATTGAAGACGGCCAGTAATATCATTCGATCGTATTATAAGTGTGATGCATGTAATGTATTTCTTTGTCGACCTCGTGTACGGGATTGTTTCAACAGATACCATGCTCTTTTATTGGATCCCTCACGAAACAAAGTGTGATTAAGTTGGAAAATTAGGTATAAACTTAGACGTTATATATTTCATACAGAACCATTGTGCTAACACTTTTCTCCTTTTACCCCAATACTTCTGAAAGAGCGATTTGACTACAACTTTTCTCTATTGTCTTTCGAAAGAGACGTTTATTTAAGGACTCATGAGCATAGATGAGGAAAAAAAACATGTACAGCTTTTTTTCCCCTTTGCATTAATAAATCAGACGTTACAGTATTTCAGTAATTGACCATTTCAGAATGATCTGTACAAAAGCTTTGTATATATGCTAATTATTGGCTAAGGTGTTTTTCCTTTGCAGTGTGGAGCTCGTAATGAGTTCCTCGCGGAGGATTTACTTGAGTCGTATTATACCCTGATGTTATGTTGCACTATCTACACAGTGTTTGTTCACATTCATGTATATATGCAGTGCTGAATTATTTTTGTTTTTTCTGTATGCAAGGGCATTCACGGCAGGTATGGCTAGTCAGACAGGAGACGCTAACACCTTCCGGGCACCTGGTCACACTATTGAATTTCAGGGGTCCGTGTATGTCCACTGTGGTGCGCTGTTGTTAGTGCCATAGTGATGTGACATTAGTTACATTTGTATTTTACATTTTCATATTTGTTCTTTTCATCTTGTGAAACTTTTGAACATAAACTACTGCAAATCATTGCATCTCGGCAATATGATTCACTTGTGAGTGTCCAGAAAATTTCGTTTTGCCAGCTGATAGATACTCTAATAGTGCATCTTTGTGTTTCCCATCCCCATGAATTTCAGTGTTTTATCTTTAATTCTTGCATACTTTTTTGTGAGCTTAGTGTTAATCAAATTAAAATATTCAGTCTGATCACAATTTACAGGTTGTTTCAGTTTTGATTTAGTTATATATAAGTTAATGACTTTTAACTGGTTCAGCAAAAGTTCTCCGGTTCTCGTTTGTTTTGAAGTTGAGAAGAGTGTCACACACTCTACACTTGCATATTATATGTTGATTACTAATAATTGACTTTGTTTGAGTTCTTTGATGTTGTTTCCTAACTATTTAATTACAATAAAATATAAAAATGTTTCAAGTATTCTGTTTTTGCTTCAGTATCCCAGCAAAGGAGACCATATGCTATTTCAATGCAAGAAACTTTCAGAAAAGTGAAAGATCCTCGTAAACCAAACGTAAGCGAAGCTAGGATGTCAGACCATCGTCTTGTGCGTTCCTTCTCTGATGGATATGCTATGAAGTGTATATATTGTCAATTTCAAGGCAATAAAACACGTACCAATGCTATTCGAACATATTATAAATGTAATATATGTGATGTATATTTGTGTCGTTTGAATGCTCGTGATTGTTTCGTGAAATATCATGAAATGCTGAAACAATGCAAACATTAAGACGACGTAGTAGAAATAAAGGCACTGTCACTAGCTGATGACTCCAGTAAACAAGTCGCACGTTTTACGGGTATGAGGATATGACTTGACCAAGAGTTCAAATTATTTTTCGTAACTTTCAGCGAAAGTGTATGATTTACCAGTTAGTTGTAGTATATGCGTGAAACAGATGTTATCTAGAACACCGAGTTGTACAATAAGAAATATTGTATATTTATTATTATTATTATTATTATGTATATTTATTTAGGATGATATTATAATTTGTCCAGAGCCTCAGTTTGTTTTATAACCAGGCGTTGGTAGATGTCGCTAAGTCGGGAAGGAAATAAATAAAGAAACTGTTTTAGCATTTAATTATGAGTATTTATATTCCAGGTTTCGATATGAACAATTTTAGAAAGCGACGTAAAACACCAATCAAGCATCAAACATGTATATACTTTGTATTCAGTATGACTATCAGGAATGTAAAAAGCTTCATGGTACATACCGTGAGTGAAAAATGAAAAACTTTATAGAGATAGTTTTGATTGAAAATTATTTTTGAAAACACAGAACAATAATGAATTTTATGGCGGATATTACTAACCAAATTTGAAACCCTTACACCAAGTGGACACCTGGTCAAACATCTGATTGCTAGGGGCTTTATGAAATCCTGAATATTGTTGCGGGTGTCACTAGGAATTTCGTAGTTTTCAGTAGCAAGGATGTCAGTTACTTTTGTAATTTTGAAAAGTCTTAATCTGAATGTACATTATCTAAGATGCTGTAATGTTCTAGTGTAGAACTTTGTTTTACATAGATAATTGCTGAGTCGAGAAAATATAGACGGCAGTTATAGCACTTATTATTGTTTTATCTCTCGGATTGGACTGAAAGCGTTTTGACAAAATTTCTTGGTCATTCACGAAAATCGTAGTTCGGAGGTTGGTTCTTCAAAATGAGTAAGGCATTATCAATTCCGATACTAGCTCATGTTGCTGTCCCCAGTATGAATTTTTCAGTGCGGTATGATCTTTTTTATTTGGTTCAAAATACTCCGCTTATATTTCTTTTTGCAGTATTTCTATAATGAAATGTTAATGCGCATATGGTGCACAAAATTAAAAGGTGTGTATGTTCTATATTTATTATGACATATCTGATGATACTTCTTTTTTGTAATTTCTTATTTATACTTGTATCTAAATGTGGATGTAGTATTGTCACGAGATCTTCTCTTAATTAACTCAGGACAGTTATAATAAGTTTTCTATTTGTCAATGTAGTGTTGTTGAAATAAACCGAAGTACTTACTAGATTTTCATTGTTTGCATACCTTAACATTAGGAGTTGTCTTCCTTGAATGTATTGAAAAATCGAAAACTATTTGCACTTGAAATTAGTAAAGAATGTGAATATATCACTAACATCTCGGCTTTATTGTAATTCGATCATTATCTAACCCTCTACAGCATATTCAAAAAGAAACTGTCTGAACTATATTTTTAGTAATATTGGATGATATTTATTGATTGATTATTGTTTTACGTCACTCCACGTTTATTTCACGTCTATGGTGACGGCATCTGCTTGATGCATTGAATAGAAATATCTACCTTTGTAGCGGATTCACCCGAAGCAGTGATGATTCTTACGTGCCACGCCTACATTGACACAGGACTTCGGTTTTACTGTCTCATTCGAAAGTCGCGACCATAGCAGGAGTCGAACCCGGGACCTTTAAGTCACAAGCAGAGCACCTCATCTACTAGGTCACATTGGCTTTGGATGGTATTGACATATTTGTGTACATTGGCTGGGATTTTCATGTGGTGACGTAATTTTCTACGTTCCAATCTGTTCTTCCGATGAGGCAGTATAGAAAACCCTAAGGTCCCGTATCACATCTATTTGGATACGTAAATGACAAGTCAACTCTATGGGTGGGTCCGTATTTTAAGACAAAATTATAAGGTATGCACCAGATGGCATAAAAGAATAACAAAACGAAACTCATTTCTGTATATTTCAAGCTTGCAATATTTTCCAAGATACGAGAAAGCAGTTATCTTGTACGAGATACTGGCGCAATCCATTTACCTCTCTCCTGCTTTCCACAGTGTAGTAAACTTTCTTGCAAACTGTACAGACTAACCACTTTTAGAAACAGCCGACTGCATTGAAGTATGGTCTTGAATGTATCCCAACGTTTTGTTCATATAATTTATTGATGTTGATTAAACATGTGCATTAAATTGTCAAAATTCTCAAAGATGTAAATAGTAAGAGATAGTTATTTGTTAATAAAATCTCCAAAATTAAAATATATTCACCGAATATGACTTGATTTCCACAAAACTTAAGCAGTCAATGTGGCATGCAAACAGGAGACGCACACTTCCCCACAGGCAATTCGTCTTCCCTCAATTGTAAATCGTTTTCGAATTGGTCTTAATGTAGAACTATATTTGATATTTTTTATTTTAGAAGTGAACATCAAGGAATATTTATTGTTTACTATGATTACTGTTTTCTTCGTATATTTGGTCTTTTTATTACCAGTATTTGTAAGAAAATGTAAGATATAAATGTATACTTCGTTACTATGGCAGTATCAGCAACGCACCACCATGAACACTCATAAGTTTTAATGATATGAGGTGAAGTATAATGCCCGTAAGGAAGAATATCCCAAATGATAGGATTGGCTATTTCACGTTTGCCATGACGACATCACTGATGCTTGGGACAAATTCAGACATATGCATCGGAGACAATAGAGAAATTTGGAAACAGGGGCATATCTACCTGCAGACATCTAACTTATTAAATTAATGGGATTCAGTTTAACTGTTTCATCCAAGACATACCATCAATGAGTGGATGGCAGTCGATAACAATCCTTGGATTTCAATACACATGTTAGCTTCTATATTGCGACAACGCTTCATTTGGACGTAGGTGTAACAAGATAAACTTTCTGTTGTGTAATGTGAAATATTCAGGAAAAATGATGAAAACAAACTTTCTCCTGCTCGATAAAAGAAAGAAAAATATAAGCTAAGTACTGAAGGGTAAGGGTCCTCTAGAAAAATACCATTCTTTGACAGTAAACTCAGAGCAGGGTAGACGAAAATAAATGAATAACATGGCCTGATAATGGGTGTATCTGTTTTGGAAACTTCACTCTAAAATATTTGGTGGATGATCTGGTGGGACCGTTTAGATGATATCAGAGCATTTATATTTGGAACAAATACGTAAGTAAATTTTGAAATCGTATATTTGGTAGTATGGCAGTCATATTATGATATGTGTGGCAACAGTATAGTTTTGTTTAGATGTGAGATATAGTGTACCAGTGGATCGCGGAAACAATGTTTTCAAATATCATCATGTTCCACAGAAATTTTATAACAGAGAAATATACAATTTAAATAAAAGATTTGCATTGTATCGATAATCAGTTAATTTTACTTGTGATAATGATATTGATAATGAACTGCATCGATATTAGTATGGAAGAAATCGTTGGTGACTAAACAGATGTGAATCAGTTGATTGATTGTATATATTTTAATAAATAACAGTGTATTTATGGGTAGTTATTTTGAACTCAGAAACATTAAATTTTTGCGTCATCTGGAAAAGAAAAAACAATCACTTTCATCTATCTTTGTCTGTTTTGACCCCCCAAAAATCATACAAATACGAGTACCAGATAGGTAAATATAACGGAATTTCTAGAAATTGTGTATGGCTTCGTTTTATACCATATATTCGTGTCAATTCTAATTTCTTTAAATAGTGCCGGCTTTTGGAACTCCCATTCAACAGTACACTCCTACGCCTGCCGTTCACGATGCTGTGAGCGCCTTAGGTGAGAAGCCCATTGCTGTACCTGATCCTGAGAATCCCGACGTACTCCGATTGCTCTATCACAGACTTGTCACAAATCCGGAGGGAACTAAAAGGAGATGCGCACACTGTAAGAAAACGAAAGAGAAGTTCTCATGCGGAGTTTCTCGGACTTCTTACTATCGATGTGAAGCCTGTAATGTGCCCCTGTGTCGTGTCAACGTGCGGGAATGTTTCTTAAAGTGGCATGAAGATTTACAGAGAACAGCTCAAAATTTGAAGTAAACAGATATTGTATGTAAGATATGTTTTTGTGGATAAATGATGAACATTCATTTGCATAAAAACAGAACTCATTTTGAAGTGAACATAAGGGGTCCTCTCCCATTAGCAGTGATAAAAGCAAGATATTTGCTATTTAGTTTGTGTCATTTTTGTACCTTATACATTATGATGCAGAAATGGAAGAAAACCCGTGAACGTGAATGTAAGTTTCATAGGTCAGAAGTATATAACTGCTTTATTGATTACCGTATTAGGATGAAAGGATATGAAATAATAGAAATCGGTATAAAAGGAAATTATAGTGGATACAGTTCAAAAACAACCTGTAATTAAATGTATATTGGTCAAAACGGAGGTAATTGAAGATTATCGTCAAGTATGTATCTCTCCAACAACATTTATTAAAGCTATTTTTGTTGGAAACTGATGTTACTTAATGATATATTTGATTTGATTGTTGGTTAGGTATCAGTTTCTATTGTATATACCATATCACAATTCATCTCTGTTATTTGGCTTGTAATACTCTGTTTATTTTTATTTTGGCAGTATTTGTATAAATTAAACGTTAACTCATGACAAGGTAGTGATACCCAATCTTCATATTTGTATTTTTATGCATATATTTCTATCTAAGTGTATGTAGTATTATCTCATGAAGCCCTTTTGATTAGGTCAGGATAATTATTGTCAGTGTTGTATTTGCCAGTGTCTTGTATAGTGTTGTGGAAATAAACCGAAACACTATTAAATTTTCTTTGCTTCATGTCTTAACATTCGGAGTTGTCTTCCTTGAGTATATTGAAAATTCGATAAGTATTCTCACTTTGGTTTAATTGAAGATGTGAATACATCATTATAAAATCTGAGCTATATCGTAGGTCGATAAGTTTCGAACTCTCTACTATATATTAGAAACAAACATACGGCCAGTTGTTCGAACCTTTAACCACTGGTTAAGCTAAGCAGTGGTTAAAATTTGAGAGACAATTGCATTAGTTTTTGAGATATCTGTATGAATCTAAATTACTTTACAAAGCTTGTTTTATATGCTACCAATTAGTATACAGCTTATGACTTCTCATATCTAAGATATAGTCAGTCGAACCTTAACCATTTGATAACTTAACCAGTGGTTAAATTTTCGATCAACTGACCCCTGAACGATAATTTTCTGTAATATTGAATGACATTGATACATTTCTGTACATTGGCTCGGACAGTTTAGTTTCTTATCTGATGAGGCAGCATAAAAAACTGAGGTCCCGTGTTACGCTATATTTGGACACGTAAAAGACATGTCAGCTCTTTAGGTGGGTCCTTATCATTATGAAGATACGCATCATGCGGGCGCCCCCAACATGTAAGTGCAGTATTGTGAGAGTGGCATAAAATATTAAGAAAATAAACACATGTACATTTCAAGTTTGCAGTGTATCCAAGATACGAGAAAGCAGTTTGTTTGTGTGAGATGGCACAATGCTTTTATCTTATCCCAAATTCTGCAGTGTGGTAAACCTCATTGCACTCCGTGTACGAGCTATTCTTTTTTTTTTTTTAATTCTGAGTCATGATATTCTGTTGAATTTGTCCCATTGATTATATATATCGAAGATGACAAATTTGTACAAGACTTGTGGAGTTATAGTCACAGGATAAAAGGATACTCTCACTCCCGTACACCTGGCCTCACCTCAGTTTTAAGGTTGTTTTCCCAGTCTGCTTAATGTAGAGAGTCATGCATATTTTCTGTTTATATTAAAAGTTTGATACTCGGTTAACTCCATGGTACTTTTTCGTGGTTACAAATGTATCTACATTAATTTTATTCTCTTCGTATATGTAATCTTTTTAATACCATTATTTGTAAGAAAATATGAAAGTAACCAGTACCAAGTTACGTTTGCAATTTCAGGAACGCACCATTGTGGACTTCGGCCTCTGATAATCTGAGGTGCCGCGTTGTGACCATATGGAGAATTATGCACCTTTTTGACTTGCTGCACCAGCCATAAATGCGCGAAAATTGATGTGGTTGGTTGGTTGATTTGTGTTTTACGTCGCTTTCAACAATATTTTCAGTTATATCGCGACATGGAAGCAGGAGGTTACCAACCTTTTAAACATAGTGGCGCAACCCGAGAATCGAACCCGGATCGTCGGCGCCTCTTAACCACTACACCACGTCTTCCCATACTTGATATAAATTGAGATAACATTTTAGTAATGCATTAAGCAATGTAATTTCTCGTTTGTAATGACTTAATCAGTCGGATATTTGGCACGGAAATATAACGGTTGATTATTGCGCAGAACAATGTTATTACACGTTTGTCGTGACCGCAACACTGATACACCGGACAGAAATATAGACCTATGCATTGTAGATAGTAAAGATATTGAAAGGGGGCACCTAACAAATTCGTCTACACAAACCTCAGTGTTACTGTTTCCTGCGAAAGACAAAACATTAACGAGTCGCTGGTTAGGTTCGAGGGTGGGCCTCTCAGTCCCAAGTGATCCTTTCAACGTACTAGATATGTTGACTTCTTTGTGATGAGTTAGAGGAATGGGTACAACAAGATATTCTTTTTGTGAAATGTTCAGGAAGAATGACTAAAGCAATCTTTTTGCTTTTCAATGAAAATAATAATGATAATAATAATAATGTAAAGTAAGTACCAATAGTTAAAGGAAAAGTTATAGAAAGAAAGAGATGAATTTTACCGGAGAATCCTGAAGAAAAGTACCATCCATTTACAGTAAACAGAAAGCAGGGTTAACGAGAATAAACAAGGATACATGGCATGATAGTGAATATATCTATTGCAATTGGAAACTACACTTTAAAATATTTAATGAATGATCTGGTGGGGTCGTCTAGATGATAACAAAACGTTTTGAATTGGATCGTTTTCTCTTGCAACTGATTTCCGTCTCAGTGTCTAACTCTCTATTAAAGTTTCTTGCTTGAATTGCGCTATTTTAGTAGTGAAATAGTCTGGATTTGCTTAAAGGAACTAATATACTATGAAAAGGCAAAACGAATATTAGTGTAATGTTCTTCGATTTACTCAGATGTTGGAACTATATGTTATGGTGTTTAAAGAAAAGATATTGGGTCTTTTCGGTATGCAGAGTGTTTAGGAGGTATCTTACATAAAGTAACTATGATGGAAAGAAAATATATGGAAATCGATACAAAAATACGGAAAATGACGCTTCCGATGGTCATGTCAAATACTCAAAAGCGAAATAACTCTCTATTAGGAAAATATTTGTAGGTTTAGAAATTATATAATTAGAGGAATAGAAGCACCAATATTTATTTAGTGTTGTACATTTGTATTTCGAAAAAAAAAATATCTCCATTGTCGATCAAATACAACCTTTACAATTCCTAAAGAAATTATGATACCGCATACTATATTTAATAGTAGGATAGTCATGTTATCATATGTTTGGCAGCAGTACTGCTTTGTTTTAATTACAATGTGAGATAAACTGTGTGCTAGTGGATCGAACAGACAATGGTTTTGAAAATTTATCATGGTCTACATAAA
Source organism: Pteria penguin (assembly GCA_035048485.1). Classification (NCBI taxonomy): domain Eukaryota; kingdom Metazoa; phylum Mollusca; class Bivalvia; order Pterioida; family Pteriidae; genus Pteria; species Pteria penguin. The sequence goes on along the minus strand of CM068591.1, from coordinate 32,281,642 downwards.
TTTTATAACAGCATAACATACATTTTATATGGAATATCCGCATTGTGTGGACTAACAGATAATTTCACTTAATAATGAACTGCATCGGAATTAGTATGGAAGAAATGTGACGTTTGAATCAGGCGCTTTGTTGTGTATACTTTTAGAAAGCATATTTATTCGTACTCGGAATCTTGGCAATGTCATGCATATCGAATGGGTTTTGGCATTATCTAGAATAGAAAATACAATCATTTTCTTCTAGCTTTGTTTGTTTTGACAAGAATTCATGGAAGTAGGACTAGAGGTGAACGATATAGAATTTCTAAAAGTTGTAGAAATTGTTGATGGCTTCGTTTCATACTATGCATTCGTGTCATTCTAATTTCTTTAAATAGTGCCGGCTTTCGGAACTCCTATCCAACAGTATACTCCTACGCCTGCCGTTCACGATGCTGTGAGCGCCCTAGGGGAGAAGCCCATTGCTGTACCTGATCCTGAAAATCCCGACGTACTCCGATTGCTCTATCACAGACTTGTCATAAATCCGGAAGGATCCAAAAGAACATGCGCACACTGTAAGAAAACGAAAGAGAAGTTCTCATGCGGAGTTTCTCGGACTTCTTATTATCGATGTGAAGCCTGTAATGTGCCTTTGTGTCGTGTCAACGTGCGGGAATGTTTCTTAAAGTGGCATGAAGATTTACAGAGAACAGCTCAAAATTTGAAGTAAACAGATATTACATGTAAGATATGTATTTGTGGATAGATCATTAATTTCTATATAAAGAGAGATCATGCTTTAAATTCAAAGTACACAGAAGTGGTCCACTCCCTTGAACCTCTGCAGTGATAAGCATCATCACATTCGTTACCTAATGTCAATGTACTCCTTATGCATCATGATGCAGAAATGGAAGGAAAATGTTTCATACGTCAGACGTATGTAATATTTCATCGATTACGAAAGAATATAAAATAACAGGTATTGGTGTTGGAGGGTTTATGAACGAGGATACATTACAAAACAAAAGAAGTAATAAGAATTATATTGATGAAAGTAGACGTAATTATAGATTACCGTCAAGAATCTCGATCTCTCCTATTTGATGCGTTCGTGCTATTTTGGCGCAAATGGATACGTTAGTTTATTAAATGGATTTGCTGTTTAGGTGTCAGTTTCTAGTGTTTGGTCACTGTTGAAATTAAATGTATATATGAAATGCATAATGACTACTTTTCTGTAGTCTTTTGATCAATCGTATATTGTATATATAGGTGCGATACTTTTGCTATTTCTGAACATTCATTTCAGAAGTCCAAAGAACATTCGGCATTTATATAAGCAAGAAACTTGGTTGGATATTTGGGGGTTTTTTATCAGATTTTAGCGGTCAGGGACATTTGTGCTTTCAATTGTTTGTCCCGACATTTAAATGCATTTGTGGTACTATATTTATATCTTGCTTTCATTTCTCATTGAGCTCACCTTGAATTTTCTAACTTATTACAGGTTCGATGAATGTAGCAGATCCTCCAAGTATTTCAAGAAGCAGCTATATATCAAAATATTCTGGAAAATCAGCATCTAACCCAATCGGGAATTACTTTGAACTCGTAGTAGTAAAAGATGGAGTAGATGGAATCGAAAAGAAAACAACACATAGGTTAATACAAACAAGGACACAGAGACGCTGTGGGTGTTGTAAAATAATGGGTATGAGATCGAAATGTGGCGATTTCTCCAAAACATTCTACAAATGTGAGCAGTGTGAGGTTTTCCTTTGTCAGCCACAGAAAAGAAATTGCTTTACTTTGTATCACGATTCATTAGATATAAATTATTGAAAATCTTGAGGGTATACTCATGAGTATGATTTTTTCATAAATTGAAATATTTTTGTCAACTCTTTAAGGCCATTTAAATGCCAGTTGCCAATGATTTTACAGTTGGCGACTTAATTATATGCCATGTTAGTTTTATTTTGACAAAAATTTTTGTTCTTTACTCAAAATGAAAATATGAATTTCTACATCTAAAAGTATAGAAATAGTGCAGATTTACTTGCTTCGTATTAGTATTATTATTTATCCATTGAATAAGACTTGCGGCTATTTTTCCTTTTTTCGAAGTTACGACATATTTTTTTATTATTGAAAAACAAATTCAAATGAGAAATATTTGCTGTGCTTGACCTCAGACGAGTACATCCAGTGATTTATGGTTGTTTGACGAGACCATGAAAATCAAAGTCATGTATCACAGTAGGCATAGCATTTACTCGGTTTCTCACTCTTCGGATATGTATGTTGCATATGTCTAAATTTGGCTATAGGGATATAATATGTACCTGACATATACATTATATAATTGGACCCTTTATTTATTTGTTCTTTATGAGAAACACTTAAGAAAAGGAAGAAAGTCATGTGCAGTTTTTATATGTAAATTTTGTAAATACAAAGGTTTTGACTTAAGTAATGTAGTGACCCTTTTAATTTGTTTGTCCTTCATGAGAATCACAGGAAAGAGAAGAAATTCATACCAGATGTACAGTTCTTAATACGTAAATTTTGTAAATAGAGGTTTTGATTGAAGTAATGAAGTGAAGTATAAATGTGTGTAATAAGCTAATAATGATATAACTGTTGTTGTTTAATGTCTTTATGCCCCCGAAAAGCTCCAAGCGCCTTTGACCCTGAATTTCGACCTACTTTTCAAAAACTTTCACATCGGCTGCCGTCGGAGGAATGAATGTTTCATATGGACATTGTGTTAGGTACATACATTCTGCAAGTTATGTACAACATTGTATGAAACGTTTCACTCCAGATTTACAGACTTGAAATCATACGAAATTCCCTTTCTTTTTTTAAATGTATGTGATAAATGATTGGCTTATCAAAATACACATTTTGTGTAGATCTTGTAAGACATTAGATGTTTTTCGATGGATGATTTTGATGGTCATATGATCGTAGGACAATTTTACAAAATAAGTTTCTGAAAATGATAGTATGTTGTAAATTGGTGTGATAAAGTGATACAGTGATAAAGAAAGTTTGTGCATTTACCTGAGTAACGACAAAAAATAATCTTCAAATATGACATATTGAGCCTGAAAAGTCAGACGTGGATGTTGTGACTTGCAAACAGTCTAATTTTATATTTCGGTTGTATAGTGGTAACATGTTTGGCTTGGAGTGAAGTACTGATTCGATGATATGTGACTCTCCTATATAGTAAAACTTGTCACACCTTTTATAGTATAAGGTGGACTCCTGTTATTTGGTGTGTTCAGATTGAAGTAATCTAGAATATTAATGATATTCAGAAAGAAGGTATTTTTTGTATCTTGACATATCCAAGTTTACTTAATGTTATTTTTACATGAATAAGTATGTCTTGTAAATCTGACACAGAATTTAAAGATTAAATGCACAGTACATATACCACTCAGTATTGTTTTACTACAACATTCGACGGAGTCTTGGTGCTAGAATGAGGTACAGTGTTGACTGTGAACTTATCCTTACAGTCTTTTTCCTCATTCAAGGTCCGTTTGATCCTATTTTTTTTTTCTTTGAACTTTCAGATAGTCCGTTTGATGGATAAACTACACCACCCGACTATTCGCAGTAATATGTTAATTTTTCTGTTGTTTCATCAAAGAATTTGTCAAAAAACCCCCTATATTTCGTGAGCATTTTATGAGTTCAACCACCTTTTCCGGATTTTCATTTTGCAATTTGATTTTCAGCTTTAATTTGTAACAATTAAGTATGTGTTCTATAAATAAACTTATGACTTCAATGTATCGTGTTTAAAATTTGTGGAAAAAACAGTTTCATAATAATGACTTGAACAAAAGGTAGTGTGCCACAATAAACGTGATACATAGATTGCGTATATATCCAATACCGTTTTCTATGTTCTGCATAGCTTTGTATTCTCTAACAATAAAGCCGAATACCCTTCGAAAGCCGAAAACAATCTGCTTGTAAGTAAGGAAAGATGTTCCAACACATCCACGTTATTCGTTACACGTGTAACTTATTATGTAGCCACGTTGAAAAGGTCCGTATTCTAGGGTCTTTAAGTTAAAAATCTGCTTGTTTGATATTAAAATATAACGATCCGCTTATTTGAACACTTACAAGTGGCAGTACAAATTCACTGACTGTCAGAAAATACTATTTTGAGTCAATTATTTAAAGGAGCATGGTCCGATTGAAGTCGGGAAAAGTATCAAAAATGTCAACGGATTTTTTAAACGGTAATTGATTGCTAGTGTATTATCTAAGATGTGTAAAAAGTATCGTTACCAAAGTCGATGTTGTTAACGAGATATGCCCGTTTTACATTTGCAACATAACCGGGCCAACTCCTTGAATATTGATGAGGTCGGTCAGAGAAAATCACGTGAACATGAAACTCCGAGTTTTACACGATTCTAACATTTGTTCCACTTTTCTTTTCTTGGCCTCTGAGTCTGTGTATAGTTATTTTCTACCACACTTTTGCTTTTCTCGTACTCGTATTCCTCCATGTGAACCATTTTGGTTTTTTTTCTACAGTGAATATCCGCGCACGCGCAAGATTATGGGCGGGGCATCACCTTATTTGGGGAATTGATACCAACAGAATTTAATTCGACTCAATTACCTTTATTCTACGAAAACATTGAGAGATTTTAGTTTTAAATTTTGCAATTAACACAAAGTTTGTAATTTATGTAATACAGGAAAAATAAGATATTGTCGTAACTTATCCTTTTCATGCTAAAAGTTTCCAGTCTCGGACTATGTCCTTTTAACAATCCATGAATGGTTTACAAAGTAGACTGTAGACTGGCTATTTCACAGCTAAACTTCTGCTGAAACCTGTATATGGCTTTCAGGATATTTCTCGTGATTCTCTCTCTCTCCCATAAAAATGTTTCGTCCCTGAATAAAACATTTCGGGTCAATGCTTTTTTTTTTGTTGTTGTTGTTGCTTCTCTTGTTGATCGCATAAACGCATATATCAGTATGCCCTTGTGAATATAATTACATACGTTCCTCCTGAATAATGTGAAATTCTGGTTTTATTGTATTTCCGGCGATATCCAGTTTAATGTTTGCATAATTTACTTTGGTTGCAAGAAGTGGTGAATCCGTATTTATTCAGCGCCTATTTTGGCAAACTGAGGTGATAGGCGGGCGGCCGGGCGAGCGTCCGTCAACAGGTGATTTCCGGTCCATAATTCCAATATGGTAATTGCTATTGCAATGAAACTTTATACACTTTACTCACCATGAGTTGAAGATGTGTTCTATTGTTTTTGGGTTTAAAAGGCCAAAGGTCAAGGTCATAGGAGTGGAATATAAGAATTGGTTTCGGACCATAATATTCTTTTGTACACCACGCAACTTATGCGTTTGTCATATAGAACAGCATCCCGAGCAATTGAATATAAAAAAAGAATAACCATAACACATGGAACTTATTTCCATTTAGTATTTCTAGTCATTTTTCCTATGTTGCTTATAAAATACGGGCTTTATTTGCAAGTGACTGTTGACTAACTTCATAACCATCGATAAATATTAACTTTTTCTTCGATGAATTGATGTGCCGCTTAGTTGGAATCTCCGTGATGATATTATGGGATAATTAATCGAATTTTGAGCTATATAGAGCTGTGAGAGAGCGCGTGATAGATTCTCACTATATGATAATACATGTGTGATAGAACTGTGCGTAAAACACTAAATTTGGAAATAATTGAAGAAAACACTATCATATGTGAAGTGAAATGCACTATAACTTATAATTATTTTCTGATTAATTATACAACACATGGTACATCCAGATGTATTCGTCGGCAATGCACAAAATTTCTTTGAAACCTTGCATCAGCTTATTCAAGATGAAAACGTATTGATAATGAATACACATATTTACATTCACTCGCTATCTTGCATACCCAGATTCATAACAAAGACATAAGGACTATGAATATACAAGTTCACTATCAGAACGTGGTGACCATGCATACACACATGAACAACAACGGCTTGGTGATCATACAAAGATTCATTATCACAACGGGGTGATCATTAATTAAATATCCAGGTGTGATCATGCATACACTAATTCACAACCAAAGCGTGGGAATTCACAAACGCGAAGCTATGATCATGAATACTTTGATTCACAACGTCGTGGTGAACATTAATTTTCGAGTGTACAAGTTGCTTTCAATGCATATTCACTGACATTCACAAATGTAAATGAACTGTTCAGTTTCTTGATTAAACGAACTGATAATACATTCATCTTCAAATCCCCGGAGATATGACTTCAATATATGACTTCAATATATAGTCATTGTGCATCTTGTTGAAATATGAGCGAAGATTTAACTTCACCAGTTTTCATTTCATTTGACAACCCAAGGTCGGGACCACAGCTGCATTGCAATCGAATAGTGTGTGATGTCTTTTTGTTTGATATTTCTCCATCACCTGCCTGCATGTCCTTTTTGACACAGCTTTGTGAGATTCTTTTTTTATTTTCTTATGAGTTCGATTTATTTCTGATCTTGTGATTACTGCTTAGTGTAAGAAAACATTGAAAGAGATATATGTTAAATTAACTGTTGCTGTTCATTGTTTGTACACTGTTTTACACTTTTGCTGTTTAGGGGAGTTATTGGCAATTACGTTAACCCAATATTTATGGGTATGACTATGATATATAAACCTTAGGACATTACTATTTCATGTACTATTTTATAAGTACACTTTGTGACCTTTAAATTTCATCAGCGTTGACTGCAGCGTTAAAATACATTGTATATGACTTTACATCTTTTCTTTGCTTAGATATATATTCAGACCATGTTCCGCCAAAGGGAGCCGTGGATAAATATGACACTGGTTTTGTTTTACCGGGAATGACATCTCCTACTCATTGGCTGGTGTCGGATCAAACGCAAAGAAGACGCTGTCTATATTGTAAAATGAGTGGAAACCGATTTGCGTGTGGAAATACGTTGAAGACCACATATAGATGTGATCAGTGCAATGTGCCTTTGTGCAAGACAGGCAAAAGACCTTGCTTTATCGAGTACCATAATAGACTAGTTCATGAGCATATACATTAGATTCGATCAACTTATTGCCTTATGTACTTTTGGAAACTGTATGTGTAAAGTTAAAATGTATAAATGCTTAATTCTTAATTCCGCCAGTATACGACTGTCTCATTCATCCATCTTAAATTGAAAATGTGAACTGTTCGGTGATGTGTTAAAGATGTCATTAAGAATCTACGATAATCGGATGCTAATTACAAATGTCTTTGTCCATTCAATAAGTAATTCATATGCAATTTACAGTCTTTTTATCTTTTTACCTCTCTATTTGAGGTTGATTGAAACAGGGGTAGGATCAGGTGTCGTGCACGAGTAAGCCTAACGTGGCGACCAATAACACTTGCGACAAGACAGCAGTTTTTACTACCGAAATTGTAGTAAATTGTCATAATGAGCATATACTGTAATTGACTAAACACCTGTCTAAAAAAAATAAACCAATATACATGTATTTGATATTGAAAACTTGTATGGCAAACTAAGTCTTTACAGCGACCGGAGAAATTACCGAAAGATGGCACGGAGACGTTATTTTTCATATTTAGATGTACATATATACGGAGTCCGTATATTTTGTATAGGAATACACAAAGATCTTTGGCATGTGTATTCAAGTTATACACATATATAGATTTATATATATAATCCTTGTTAATCAACCACAGGAAGACTGGCTGCCTCCTGAAACATATACTATTCATGTAACAGACACAGGTCCATGAAAATTAGTTCCCAGTTTTAAGTAAAATGCAAAATACCAGGTATTCTTTATCCATTTGTTTATCATATAACATTTTGTAGCTATTCCTCATATACAATAGAAATTAGGTAACTAATACTGTAGTTCGACAATGCTTTTGTGCTTTCATGCTATTAATAAACAGCAGCCCTTAAAATACTAGCCAGTTTTGAAGATCGTGAATACGCGGAATGATTGCAATGCTTTATGTATACATACTTGATAGAAACTTTTCCCTTGAAATTCAAAGAGTGCATTTAATTTGCGTACAGTTTTGTAATTTATATTCATAAAATAAATAGTATAAAGTTTTGCAGAGGTTGTCTTCTTGAGAAATTTAAGTATTCAACTAAATGCAGAGGGCAGCCTGCAAGGGAGTCTTAAAAGTGCATAAAGCGTAACATGTTCGTGAAGATATAAAATTTTCGACAATATTCATGTATATAGAATATATTAAGTTTTGACCCCATCATTCATGTAAATAGAAATTTCTTGAAAAGGCCAATTCTTCCCATATTGAAAAAGTAGGTTGCTTTTTAAAATAGGTAAAACTATTCAGATCCATTATCATACCTTTATCTCGTCATTATATTTCAATATAATAATCTAATATTTCATTATATTTCAATACATCAGTATTTAACATTCATAATTTAGATTAACTTACATATAAATTTAAAACAAGAGTTTTTTTTCTTCAAAGGTAAGGCATACTATAGCACTATTTGGGCGATGGTCGATGCAATTAGTTGCTTTTGCCTCTCCTTTCTCACACGGTACAACAGGAGACGGTTACATGTTGACATCTGTTGTCGGATTACCGGGGATAATGTAGGTTTCCATGTAAACGGTATTGGTGTCCTTTATCGATAGTGGCATGGCAGTGATTACGTGTTTTGGAAATGCTTTGCCGTCAATCACTTGATGCTTAATTTCCAAAAATCGTAATCTTGATGGGAGTTAAAGTGTTGATGTTTAAGTACTGTTTGTGTTGTAAACAGTCAGAATTTCTTTAAATGAATGGAATATATATACGAATATCATATTTTACATGAGATATGGGGGCTTATGCCCGACAAATTACATTTTGCCGGAACTTTTTATTATGACGTTAATGCTTGGATTGTTACATCACAGTAGAAGGACGCAATTTTTAGAGACGAAACATCATATGTCGGACATTATTATTACTAGCATTACATGTATTATTATCAAATTGGTGCGATGTTTCTCGGAATATATTAGTAAGCAAGGATCGTAGTTGAATAGCTGCTTCCATTAAAATATAGTTAAAGTGATGATGATACGAATCCATGTAACATAATTACTTCTATTGTAACTTATACAAATTTTTGTGATTTTGTTCCATGATTCTGCTTACTACTTGCGAAAGTAGTTTTTCATTTGACGAGTTATAGCCAGGTGATGCCTTCTATTTTGTGGGGTTTACATTTGATGGCTTCCAAGACCAGGTTAAGTAACTGCGATTGAGTTATCTGTATAAGTTGAATATCTAAACTTCTACGCAACACAATGGTACATTAGTAGTATATCCGCGACATAAGTGATGAAGTCATTGTCATGTTGAAAATAAATGAAAAAAGTACTTATTTGTTATGTCAGAATTCGTATATCACTAGCTGCTGACACTGTCAGAGTTGTCAATGACCTGTATTTGTTATGTCAGAATTCGTATATCACTAGCTGCTGACACTGTCAGAGTTGTCAATGACCTGTATTTGTTATGTCAGAATTCGTGTATCAGTAGCTGCTGACACTGTCAGAGTTGTCAATGACCTGTATTTCGGTTGTATTGCAGATGTAAATTCTTCGCTGTCGGTATCAAATGGAGAGCATTATCTCTTACACACGTCCATTAGGAAATATTGTGTTGTCTGTCAACATCTGAAGACGAAAACAAGTAAAGGATGGCGCGTCCAAACAACATACATATGCAATGAATGCAAAGTCCCACTGTGCAATATTAGAGGGTGTTTCATGACCTACCACCAGGTAATTAAATACAATAATATCTTTAATTTGTAACTAAAATCATATAAGAATTTAAATACGAAGAGGCAATTTGAGGAAAGATTCAAAGGGAACATCGTTCATGTGTATCCTAGTTTAATACCTGTGTGATATTACTGCAATGAGTGATAGGCGACTGAACGCACTGGAATAGAATCTCACCGTCGTAATGTATTTTGACGAATCTTTTTTCATTTACTGAAAAGAATCGGATCTGGATTAGAGAAAATATTTGAATGTAAAACAATAAACAATAAACAATGTCATAAAAAGAAGGAATTTCTGATTCTTGACTAAATTCAGTTGACTCATCGGAAATTCCATTGAATCCCATTCTTTCCTTGGATAGACTTGCCTGTTTGGTGTCACCACACCAAGAATATACCATCTATATGGTGGCGTCCAGTGTTTAGTGGTGGGGGAAACCGCTGTATGTATTCTTCCGTCAAATACACTGGCGGTTCTAGTGTAGCTTGAATACTTTGGTCTGAGTGTAAAAAGAAATCATTTTATATAATGTTAAACATTTCGCATTTTACAATAAGACAATAGAAAATGATACTTGCATATCAAAAGAAAATACCTTGTTATCTTATATTACAATTTATATTGTCCATGTTATGTCCTGTCTATTCGATATTTGAAATTCAGTACACATGTCAATCATTGATATTAACATCTGTTTTACTTATAATTAGAATAATTCATCTATACAAGTGCCACCAAAATATAAAATCATGAATTTGATGACATTTTGATATTTTCTTTTCGAAGAGAGCAGACATAAGCAGTGATAATTATAGACGGCACGGTGTTAGAGACGACGGAGGCAATAATGACGTTTTGGGGCCACAAAACACCCACCGTCCCTCCATGGACAGCATGAGATGATACACGACAATAGAATATTGGGTTCAAACTTGTCCGTAAACGTTTCCATGCTTACTTGAGGGGTGTGATTGATAGATGTGAATATTATTTCGTGTATCCATGAAGGAAATCAGCGGCACACGACAAAGTTTGATAACTTGACACTGATAGATAAATTTTCCATTGCTTTCTTTTTATTAAGACTGATAAGAACTGAGGTGTATTACTACCTTGTGTTGTGGTGTGTCTTTTCCCGTTACCTTATTTACTTGTCGTTAAACATTTACATACTGAGAAATACAATGAGGGTTTTTATATATGGGCAGTTTGGGAAAATTTTATATATCAACAAATCTGTTGCATACATAAACAAATCCTATTATTCTTTCGTTTTCGTAGGTCAGGATAGCTGACAGTAATATAAAATACAAAAAAGTATAAAAAATATACAATTAAGTACAGATTACGCATATGAATTTGGACAGGAATTCACTAATATGCAGTCATTTGCTAATTATCATAGGCATAGGCTAAATCAAATTAAGATTTCATTTGAGCAAAATGCTAAATGAAATTATGATTTCATTTGAGCAACATATAACGTTTTTCGCAAGTACTTTAAGTTGAATATTGTGTATATATTTTATAAGTAAACCGTAGATTGGATTTACCATGCTTTGTCATGTAATTATATGTATTGTTCGTATGTGCATCAGTTGAATAATAATAAATTCTTTATTTCATGCTGTTTATATTTAATGTTTTATATATAAAAAAATAATAAGACTTCATTCGGTTCTTTACTGCTGTTAAAGCCTATTAATTGATGGTACTCAAATTGTTTTCGAATGCAATTCTCAAAAAAGGCAAGTCTTTGTAATAATTTTGCATTGTCTGTATTTCGTGATGTTTATGGCAAATGGGACAACCCAAGTGGAGACGGGAAGGAAAAGGGGTGGCAGGATTGTGTTCAATAGCCTAAGTGCTACTTAGAATTTCCAAATTGAATTGTTGGCAACACTAGCTATTAGGTAGAGTTTTCCTGTTGAGTAGGTAGAACTAGAAAGCTAAATATCTCAAGTCTATGTAGCCATTATATCATTTTTGGTTGGAAAATGAATGTACCCACGTTTTGATATCTATCTTTCGGCACATGCAGTAAATGACCTGTTTCTCTCATCTTTATTTGATTACTCCATAATGTGTTCCGGGAATACGTGTCCGAGATCAATAGCCATGCGATGACTTCTCGGCTCCATTCAAGATGACTTCCGTGGAGACCCGTGAAATCAAAGAACCCTGGGTTAAAGTTGATGACGTAGACAGAGAGTATGAGGTTACTCATGAAAGTTTCTTCTTATGCGGGAATGTCAAGTGTTTTCAAGATGAGTTTCCGGAATTCATGATATCCAGGATCTCTTCCAAAGCCTTTAGACATACACGTGATATTCTTTGCATGTATAATTAATGTTCAGGTAGCTTCCGGGAGGGTTGAGTGACTGAAAAGGAAACAAATTCATCATTGTATTCCATTTTCTTTGGAAACTTAGGTTTTGATAAGTTATGAATATTATTGCTTCTATTAGAAATTTTAATACATGAAATATTAAAAAGTGTACTTAAAATTAAAGTATACAAAAAATTCGGTTGGAGTTTCTTCCTTGTCCGCTGTCTTTGAGATGTAGCTGGAAATTTGGTTTCATGTTCATAGTTTTATTGAGCAGTTTTGGAGTTTGGAAAAACCGTTTCATATATATATCCAAAAAGCTAAGACGAATTTATGAACCAGATTTTCATTAAAAGAAAATTTCATATTTCCGTAAATAGGACATCAAATTAAGTTAATCACTCTAAAACTTAGGAGTATCTCCTTCATGCATAGCTCTGTCCTTAGGTAGATTCTTTGGTTCAATTTTCGGTCATTTTGGTTTCAACACTGCTCTTCAAATATTTATATATTTTGAGAATTCCAATCATTTGGCCACGAGCATCACTGAAGAAACATAATTTGTCGAAATGCGCATATGGTGCACTAAAATAAAAGGTATATATGTTCTATATTTATTATTACCATTAATTGATGAGTATATCATGAAATAATAACCTGTTGACTTTGCCACTGAGTACGAGAGGTTTTTTTAAGGAAAATGTGCAATGTGTGTAGTATGCTAACAGGAGACTATCACACATTTTGCATGGACACCTGGTCATCTATTTGGGTGTCGCGATTGTTCTTGCTAATACAGGCGCTTTACATTTTGCAGTGGTTATCTGGACTTTGATCATCAGACATCCTGTGGTACTTTTTCATCAGATTTGTCCTTTGGTATACTTTCAATACTGTAGTTAATTTCACTGTCAATAGAAAATCTTGATCCCCTTTTGTCGATTCAACGGACACTTAAATCTTGACTTTGTAATCTTTTACGTGCGGTACTGCGAGCCAGGTATTATTTATGAGTATTTCATTCATTTAACGCACAGAACAGTATATACCGGAAATTTTGAACGTCAAAGAAATATAAAATTTGAAATAACCAACTGTAAAAGATCATGATGATCTATTTGTTTTTCAGATTTGATGACGTCTGATTCTTTAACATCAGTGACATCATCTAGAATTCATTTATATAGTAAAGCCTTCGGTGATGAACACATTCCACACAAAATTTCAAAAGAAGACGTTTCAAGCGGTTTAAAAATATGTACATTTTGTCACAAGACTGGTCAAAGAACTCAGGGAGGTGGCGTTGTTTTGACAAGATGGAAGTGCAAACGATGCGGCATTGCCTTATGTACCGGAAAGCGGGGATGCTTCGCCAAATATCATTTTCAACGGAGCATTCATAAATCTTAATGATGGAGGAAGTTGCATGTATGTGTTTTTGGCAAATCAGAAACAATATTATGAAAATTTTTATATTGTATTCATTTATAGTTTTGTATCTTTCGATAATATCCGTGCATGGTCGTATGAAAACTGAATGTGCGATAAACAAATATACAAATTGATAGAATTTATTATTTCAATTCGGTTTGGCTTTTTATTATGTCGTGACTCGTTAAAATTTGACGACGCTAATTTTCATCATTTCATTAGAAATATTTTTATATTTAAAACTGTAAAATAGGAAATCTAAGGGAGCAGCTGAGGCCGTCATGTGTGAAATCGCAGGTCTTAAATGGTTTTCTCTGTGCTCTCTCTTTATAGGTACTGGAGTCTTCCAGAATACCTTCCCCATCTCCAAGAAAACAGTTCCCATGTAGAAAAAAAACTTTCACCAGAAAATATTTTATGTAGAAGATAACCCCCACCCCCGACAGAGGGATTTACTGTATAGCAAAATAGAAAACATTTCCCCGTAGGAAAGATTTTTATGTGAAATTTTCGGGATTGTTTTCCTTTTGTGGAAAGTTTACTGGATGGCATTACATGTATGTAGAATATACACTAGTATTTCCCCCATTTTTTCGTTATGTGTTTACGTTACCGATACTTTAACCTGAAGACGTATACTCATTTAATGCCAAAACACCCCCCCCCCCCCCCCCGAAATTTATTTGTCAAGTCAGTTATTGAATTCGATATAAAATGTTATCTATATGTCCATTTCTTTATGATTATAACATATGTAATATATCACTCCCTGGACTTGAAAAGTTGTTTCATGACTTTTGTGACGGGTGTTTCTTACAAACAGGGGACTACTCCTCTCGGACGCCTGGTCTCACCTCAGTTTAAATTTGAATATGACACTGTACACGATATTGTCGTTTTATTCCATGGACTTGGAGAATTGGTTAACCCCTTGGTACTTCTTTGTTGTTTACATGTAAACAATGTTCGGCATATCGTAAGTTTATTCTCTCCCTCTTTTTTCCTAAAACGCTGTAGATGATGTGTTCATTTTAACCCATCTGTCCTTTTCTTGAATCATGCATTTTAGGCTACAGCTGAAAAGTGATGATGACTGCTTTAAAGTTCACATACAATGACAACACATTAATTTAAACATAACTCATGTGTCAGAACGAAAAGGTTCAGTCGTTGATATGTAGTTAGATCTCTCGTAAGTAACAATGTCTTTCTTTTTGCAGAAAATTCTGTAGGAGGATCGGTACCGAGTATTTATTTGAAGTCAAGTACCTCGTCAATGCTTCGTTCTTATGAAGACACATTTGGCAGCAATCACATCCCAATGAAAATTAGCACGGAGGAAATCCCTTGTGGAAGGAAGCTTTGCGTCTTGTGTCGAATTCGTGGGGAAAGGACGGCCAAAGGAGGAATAATCATGACTCGTTGGAAATGTGGAAATTGTGAAGTAGCGTTATGTACAGGGGAAAGAAATTGTTTTTCTATTTATCACTCTAAAATGGATTTGAAGTAGGCGGCATTTTGTGCATCTTTGTATAAAGACGTAAGAAAAATGACATCGGAATAGCAACATTATAACAAGCTGAAATCTTTTCCCTGATGCAAAAGGGTGAAATATCAAGACGGAAATGTAATAGCATTTTGCACCCGGGAAAGAAATTTGCCCAATATTTATTATTCTAAAGTGGATTTGGAGTAGTCATTTAGTGTATTTTAGTGTATTCACATTTCAACGAAATAGTATTCCTGATTGGATGGAAGTGTGGAGATTGTGATATAGCCTTATGGACTTATTGAAAGAAATTTTTTTGTGTTTATCATTCATATTAAGCAGTTTTTGTATCGGCTTTAAAGCTAACTGATATCTTTTACCTAGACGTTTGGAACGGTCGGCAAAGGAGTGGTAATAACGGAAATTATAGTAGCATTTTTCATTGCAAAAAGATTTTTTGTCGGTTTATCATACTGAAATTAACATGAAATATTCACTTTGTGACTAGTTAGTCGTATATTGATGTCACGAATTATCATCTTTGTTTCTTACACTGATGAGACATATATTGTTTTTGTATGCGGATATGTAAATGGTTGATATTAGTTCATGTGTTTCACTCCCTTTTCATCAGTTTTCACTTCGGCTATATCTTGTATTGGAAATCGAACAGCACTTAACCCTGGGTTACGGATACAGGTTTTTAGTGGTTTAAAATTGTTAAGGCAGAGAAACTAAAAAGGACTAGGACAGTTTTATGATTTCCCTCATAGAGAATTGAATTAGCTCGTTTTCGTTGTGCTTGTATATTGCATACTTAATTGTGAACAGTATAGGGTCCCATAAGATAACTGAAATTTTCATTCACGTCCCGGACCTCAAGTATATGTGTGAACTTTGAAATTGTTTTGTCGATGTTTGAAATTTTCTTTGAAAAATGGTGATGGTGACTGTGTTCTTGGAAATAAATTGTTTCGAGTATTTGTCTTTCTTTAATCAATGGGTATGAGAACATTTGATTAGTGTATTATTTATTCTTATCATATGAAGAGTGCAGTACTATTCTTAGTGGTTGACTAGAGGCTCATAAACTTTTTGATATTTTAGTGAAAAAGCACATAAACAATTTTTCGTAAAATAGAAAACTATACATTCGGAATACCATCTTCGATAATTATTCGAAAAAGGCTTCCATCGATCATTGTTTGTGGGATAACCGGTGTCAGTAGCGCATAGCATTAGCCAGTCACAGTCTGTCAGTAAAAGATTTTCTGAAAAAAAAATTCAGCAGTAGATTGAAATGAACTATTAAATGATCGTGTGTCATGACGTTGACACAAGACCATGCCTCTAGGGTCAAGGTCACCGTTAGCCTATGACCATATATCCTTCTTTGCTGCCATGGGGATATTCATTAGATATACATTGCTGGTTGACAAATGCGTTACTTTTAACGAAATATGACAGCGATTTCCAATAGGACATGTCTACATTTAAAGAGTGATAAATGATTGATATTTGAAACGATATGGACATACATACACATATTCGACAACATATTTGGTCTTTTCGATTCAGATAGTTTCTTCCCATTTGGGACGGTTATCAGACGTATATTAATTTATGTCATAAAGTTCTATGGAAACTGATCTAAAAGTCAGGGAAAGGATAGTCCATAGATAACGTTTCCATAGGAAATTGATGACGTCATAATTGTTCAACGTCAGACACCATCTCAAATGGGAAATAACTCGGTTTAACGAAAAGAAAAAACTCAATATGAGGGGCAAATGCATGGCGCTGGATTTCTAATCAGACGAACAGCATACGAGTCTGCCTTTTGGAAAAGATATGAAATATTGTGTATTTTCCATACTGTCTTTTGGATGACCTATTATAAACCCCGCGTCACCGTTTACTCTGGCAGGTAAAAGACGATCACGTACTGCTTCCTCTGGGTTCGTTGCATAGTTTAAAATTTTGGACATGATATTATTGCCGGTACCATATAGAAATAGAGATAAATAAACCTAGGTTGGCGTCAAATTACTTAGAAAACTGTGTCTAATTTTCAGAATTGTCAGTTTACATTGCTGTATCGTGACAAGCGACAGCAGTACTGAAAACTGTGTATTGTCTCTCTTGGAACTCGTTATCGTAAAAGAGAAAACGCCCATTTCAGATTTTGCCATTACTTCTGTGAATTTGATTGACATATGCTTTAAATATGTGTTTTCTTTTATACTTATGACCTATTCGAAACTTGTGTGTTTTTACCATGTGCCCAGTATAGCGATGATGGAATTACTTGTCTATTTTATAAATATTACAGAAATCACTGAACACTGTAGATCTTTAGAATTAAAGAAAGAACATGCACACAGCCGTTTGAAGATTTCACTAATTTAATGGCGCATATTATGTAGTTATAGGGCTTACAGATATATGTGGTTGTATAATGCCGTGTGAGCAACTAAGATGAAGGATCGATGGTGTAGCCATATAGCGTCTTGGGGTCCCCTTATAGTTGAACAACATTAACATCTTTGAAACTGCAATGTCAATGTCACCATATCACCAGTTTTAACATACTGAGAACTCCAGTGCCAATGTCACCATGCCACAGTTATAACACCTGGAAAACTCGTGTCAATGTCACATTACTACAGTTTTAACATGTTGAAGACTCCCGTACAAATGTCATCATGTCACCATTTTTACATCTGGAGAACTCCAGTGTCAATGTCACCATATCATCATCTTTACACCTTGAAAACTCCGGTGCTAATGCCACCATGTCACCGTTTTAAATATCTTTAAAACTCCAGTACCAATGCCACCATATCTTATTTCTGACATCTTGAATGCTCCAGTCACCATGTCACTCCATTGGCAATGGCACCATGTCACATTTTCAACATTTTAAAAATTCCAGTACTCATGTCGCCAATTCACATTTTAACACCTTGAAAACTCCAATGTCAATGTCATCATGTCACCGTTTTTTCTCAATAAAGCATCTCTAGGATTAGAGAAAAATAGATTTTGAATTTCATGGCCTATTGTGTATGAAACAAATAAATAGAAACCACTATCTGGGTCCATGGATATATGAATAGGGATTTCTCTTTCTATATCTAGTTGCAAATTCAAAATATAAGTATGTTAAGTTGAATGAATACTTAAGAATATATCATTCCTTTTATTCTTATATTTTGCCTATTGCTATTTTATCTGGAACTTGCAACATTGTCTTTACAAAATAAGTGTGTTTTTGACTGTCTAGTGCCATAAATGTTTAAATTCATTTATGAAATTCAAGAGATTTTTCACACATGAATCGCCCTCTGCCAGAGTTCTACACGAAACTGTAAAAATTGTATTGTTTTGTCCTGCTTCATTCTTTCGTTGTTTTACACCTTGGCAAACCTTTTGCGATGGACTTGTTGCATTGACGTTGTGACTATTGCTACGTGAAGACATAACTATATCATTTTCATATTAATTTAATCTATGTATTGTACAAATATTTCATTTGTGAAATGGGGCAGGCTTGGTGTAGTGGTTAAGCGATTTTCTTACGGCGCCGACGATCCGAGTTCGATTCCCGGGTGGCGCCACTGTGTTTAAGAGGTTGTTACCTTCTGCTTCCATGTCGCGATATAACTGAAAAATTGTTGGAAGCGACGTAAAACACCAGTCAACAAACCAACATTTGTGAAATACTTTCTGTTGACATTAAGTTCCTTTACCCTAAGCTACAATATTTCAACCTCTATCATAGTACCCACTCAATGTCGATGACGACCTATTAAGCATCTGCAAGCAAAGATACTGAATAATTACGTGGATTCAATGACCGAGGAGTCAGCGTACCTCAATGAAAGCATTTGGCTAGTGACCGAGAGGTCCCTGGTTCAATTCCAGCTGGTGGTTTGTCGGCGTTCTGTCTTTCGGATGAGACGGAGGTGAAAACCGAGGTCCCGTGCCATGGTAGGCGTGAGAGGTAAAAGATCCCTCATTGCTTCGGATGGGTCCCTTGCATGGCTCTAAATTATGAATAATTAGTGTGCACTGTATCAGGTAGATGCTGTTACCATGTCGGTGAAATAACATTGGTGAGACGTAAACTCTTAAGAAACAAAGGAAACCCCCCCCCCCCCAAAAAAAAAGAAATCCCACACAAAAACAAAACCCACCTACCCCACCAAAAAAAAAAAAACAAAACAAAACAAAAAAAAAAACCCAAAAACAAAAAAAAAAACCAGAAAAAGATAAATCAAACAAATCTTTCATATTGTTGTATGGGAAGATTTAATGTTGGATACAATAAAACAGCCAGTCGTGGTGTTAGGAAACAGATTTGTATATTTCCTTATCTTTTTCTACATGGGGTTAATGCATTAAATCTTATGCGTTTATCGTCTAGCCGCATTTATCGTCTATACTCATTGTCGATTGATTAACTTTGGCTTACTGATACATTTTTGGAGTGACGAAACTGGATAGTTGATAATACAGGTTTCTTCTTGAGTCTAGTAGTGGCGTTTGTGGTGTCAGAATTGTTTTCTGTTTTAAGCTTTGAAGTAATTTTTAAACTGTAAGGGTGGCCTTTCTACAAAAGTGTATTTTGCACGTTAACATAGAATATAGAAATTTAAAAGGTAACCTTTATTAGTAGGTAAGATTTGAATAGAGGCAGTCCGAATGACATGTTCTGTGTACCTAATAGTGGTAGTCCGAATGGCGTATTTCAGTGTACCGAAAGAAGTACTCCGAATAACATGTTTCAGTGTACCGAATAGAGGTAGTCCGAATGGCATGTTTCAGTGTTTCCACATTCCATTATAAAATCAATATTTACTTTACATTTTCTGTTGTAGATTCACTGATGACTATTGTGGGTGCACAGAGGTCGCACACCAATCTTGCTGTACCGCTTCAAAATCATCGTTCGACAAAAGTAACAGAGAGCGTATCCGAAAGGAGACCGTGCCTCCTGTGTAAATACCGTGGACAGAGGACGCCAGGACGCCAGATGGTGATGACGCGCTATAAATGCGAGGAGTGTAATGTGCCTCTGTGCACAGGGGAAAGGAACTGCTTCACATTGTTTCATAGCCATCTAACGGAGAATCCAGCGATGCTGTATTTCTTCCTTGGAAAACAGAAATGAATGACCATTTGATGTTAGATTTTGCTTTATTAATCGTTGAAGATATCAATAAGGACGTCTTATCCCGTGCAGTGTGTTACCGAGAAAATATAGAAACGGCATTATATGTCCGTCCGACATTGCATTTGTCTGTAAATGCATAATTCACAATAACATTGTGGACACAAGAGGCGGTTTGTGAATTGTTGTGTGCTTAACAATGCCGTGAGGAAGAATCCAATCGATAATCAAGGTCAAAGGTCACTGTCATTCGAAGGGATGCTGATATCTAACCGATGTACCAAGTTTTTTTCTTTTTCTTCTTTTTTTTTACATAATGTTATTAATGTTATACATACATTTGTATTTTTGACTGCATTTTCATACCACAAAACATAAGACTTTAGGGTCGGCAAGTCTCGCGCGGAATCCCTCATGGTTCTTTATTTAGTAAGTCAAGTTTTACTATTCTCAGGCATTAAAAATGGTTGATCGTTATAGTGTAAACTTTCATTGGAATGAGTTTCATTTGATTTTGAACTCAATAAGGGATCAAATGTTAATTTGTTTAGTTTTTTAACAGGCATGAAACACATTTACACCTCTTAAAGTGTCTTGAAAAGCATATCGATCAACCACCATACAATCAGGTACTTCAAATCTGTATGAATTTGAGGCGGGAGGTCGTGTTTAATTACTTATTTCCAAAGAAATATATTTATATGTATAAGCATCCCGGGCATTGAATTATGGCCTCTATCGTTTTTATATCAAAACAATTCACGGAACTGCTCGATATCAGCATTTCTGGAGAATTTTTGCGTGTCACATGACGAGACTTTCCGACCTTGTTATCGTTCTTGATTTTAATAGTGTCTTGTATATCTGGTTTTGGATGCATACAGCGATATGTACATCTAAATGTATGCGATTGTGTAATATGAAATTCTGCATGTTAGCATCTGGAGAGATTCATGTATTTTAAACAGTTTTCGGTTTTCCATTGCGAACAGGAACATTCTGTGAACGTAGTGTAGTGTATGCAAATCGTCAAGCAAAAACTATTGTCATTGGTGTAGCTGTCATAAATTCTGCTATTCTTAAATACTTATATAACAGTTCAAACTCTATACATGTATATGTATAGATATACATTAAAATGGATTTTTTTGGTTATTAAAATGGCTGAAGTAAAACAAAGATAAAGTAAGCATTCATGTTTCTGTTAAATTTTATTCAGTAATGCCAAATCTTTCAAGAGTATTGAAGCCGGCGTGGCCTAGTGGAATCGTGCTCGCCTTCCGATCGGGAGGCCGGGGTTCGAGTCCCGCCCTGGTCATGCCGGTGTCCTGTCTTTCGGATGAGACAGTAAAAACCGAGGCCCCGTGTCGTGGTATGCATGACAGGTTAAAGATCCCTCACTGCTTCGGATGGGTCCGTTTCAAAGGTCAAAATTTGTATGCCCCGCATCAGGCAGATGTCGTCACCATACACGTGAAATATTCGTGGTGTGACGTTAAACAAAAATCAATCAATCAATTCAAGAGTATTGTCATCCATTTTTACGATGTTGTGCATACAAAGGTTTCAAACCATGCTAAGGGGAAGAAATTCAAAATAAAAAAATTAAAACTTTTTTTTCATATTTTTGTATCTAAGTGTAACTTGTAAACAAGTTTAAGTTAAGAATAGAGAAATTTTGTTTCTATATGTAATAAATATAAAACATATATACCATATAATTTTATGCACCAGATGTGCATTTCCACAACTTATGCCTCTTCAGTGATGCTCGTGGCCAAATGATTGGAATTCTCATATTATATAAATATTTGAAGAGCAGTGTTAAAACCAAAATGACGAAAACCGATTCGAAAATTATTTGTAATTGCCGATCCAAGATATTAATAGTTCGCAGATCTTTTGGTTACATATAAATTTGTCTTGGTCACACCTACCGACTGCTTATATGATATTAATTGCCACCATAAGATATAACGGTTGCTTGCCGTTTGTGATACTCAACAACAAAAATCGAGGTTCCATACCACGGTAACTCTTGGCATTAAAGGAGCTTTCAATACTTAGGGTGGGTGTGCAGATATCAAGATTTCTGTGTAACATATAGCATATCATCATGTATTGTTTACAACCAAAAATGAAATACTTTAATCTAATGTACTTAAAATTCCTCTACGACAATTCAGAAACATTACATTTCTTGTAAAATTGAATCGTTCTTTTAACAGATACCGGTATTTCTACAGGAACGTACGTAAGCTTTTTAAATGGGTCATATTTAAATAAATAAAAAAAAACTTAGTTATTCCTCTTTCTTGGTTCGTGGTACGAAATTATTCTGACTATCTTGGTTTGTGATACGAGATTATTTTTACTAACTTGGTTCGTGGTACGAGATTGTTTTAACTGGTTCGTGGTACGAAATTATTCTGACTATCTTGGTTTGTGATACGAGATTATTTTTACTAACTTGGTTCGTGGTACGAGATTGTTTTAACTATCTTGGTTTGTGGTACGAGATTCTTTACACTATGTTAGTTCCAGGTATGAGATTCTCCTATCTTGATTCTTGCTACGAGATTCTTTTCACTGTTTTGGTTCGTGGTACGAGATTTTTCTCACTGTCTTGGTCCATGGTTCGAGATTCTTCTCAGTATCTTGGTTCATTGCACTAGATTCTTCTCACAATTTTGGTTCGAGATTCCTTTCACTACATGGGTTTGTGGCCTCATTGTTGACATCTCTGTACATATATCCGAAACTTTTCATGATCAAGAGGCAATGCTCGATACAGTTTTGAAATGCGGTCGTTTAGTCTCTGTGTTTGAACACACATGGCAGAGGTAGCGAGCCAATCAAGAGACACTATTTTCACAGGCACGTGGTCTCACCGCTAATGTCGAAGGGTCCTGGATGCCTCCGCCCACTCGTGGTACATTGTTTTAAATGCCACATTGACAGCACACCTTAAATATTCCGAATTTTCCTTTAATTTTCTTTTTTGATTGTAATATTATATATATATATATATATATATATATATATATATATATATATATATATATATATATATATATATATATATATATATATATATATATATATAATGAGAGATCTTTTACGTACCACGGCCTCGGTTTGTCGCATTTTAAAGACAGGACATTGATGTGCCTCGACCAGGACTCAGACCCGGGACCTATCGGTCACGAGTCAAAAAGCCCAACAACCAAATGATCAAAATACGTCCTATTTCAGGAAAATAACTTGTTCACAGTGCTTGATTTTTACGAGATATTAGATTTCACTAGAATTGATTGTATTTTCCTTCGAGTTAAAATTACATTGACTTCTTTGTACTTGCACACCGAACACTAGATTCCATATATAAGTACACATATGTAGTTCTTACATGATTTGAGGCATGTGTTATTGTTCATCAGTTAGGTAAACTCGCATGGAAATAAAACGTAAAGAAGTATATAGATACATTTTAGAAAATTGTTCTTTCTTTAAGGAACCAGTATGTTATAAAGAAACAACAACGTTCCAATCCCTCTTTCCGCGCTAAAATACCTCCGCCCCCCCCCCCCCCCCCCCCAAATCACCAAAACAATTAAACGAACAAGAACACCCACAAACGTACTAACAGATCAGTGGCGGATTTAGAGGGGAGCCCCCCCCCCTCTTTTCGCCACATATTTACATGTAGAAATCCAGATTTGGCTACAAAAATTAGGAAGTAGTTCGGCTTAATACATATGTGCCCCCCTCCCCTTTTCAAAAATTCTGGATCCGCCACGGCAGATACACAAACATACAAACTCATATTTATTTAAACTCCCTAATACAGTGGTTTTATGTAACATCTGAAATATATGTTGAAAAAATTCTTACTCTGATTTTTACTCACAAAGTTGCCCATTGACACAATAAAAAAGTTATCTGTCTCCAATACTGTAATGTTAACACATACTTTTGAATAATTATAGGTATTAAAACTCCTTTTTTTTTTTTTTGGCGAGCAGTCAAGAGCAAACCTATGATATTTATTATTTAGGTACTGTAGTGTTTGTATAGGTCTACAGCGATAATATTGCCCAAGTTTATAAACACGACAAGTCTAAATTTTATGATGACTGGGGAGAGAGGTTTATCATGGTCAAGTATTTCTAAAAGGTATATTATTACTTTGAATGATGGTAGATTTTCGCCTCAGTTCATAGTAGTGGCGGTGGCGTAAAGGAAGAATACACCAGTTACCGCTAAGCCACATAGACTCTTATTATGATGTTTAAAACACGGCCATTTAAATGAATATTGTTATATTGGAAAAGATCAACTTTGTTAAACACCCCTTTAATTTGATAATGAAATCTTTGTTTTTGTTTTTTTTTTTTTTTTTTTTTGGTTTTGGTTTTTGTTTTGTTTGGGGTTTTTTTTTTTTTTTTTGGGGGGGGGGGGGGGGGGTTAAAGCCCGAAAGAGCACAGTGACCTATATACTAAATATATGCCAAGAACAGTTTATGAAGGTCGGACATGGTGTGGCCCTTTACGCTCCAACAACAACCTCCTATCTCATTTTCCTTTTCCTCCCCCTGCCATTCTATATCTACCCTCCTCCTCCCTCTTACCCTTTACGCTCCCCCCTTTTTGGTCATTATGTAAAATAGACCGAATTGAACCACGTAGCTTCGTCTGATATTTTTCGTAATGAACTGTTTGAGGCATATATTGTACTTAAAACATTGTCCTCTGATATTACTTCGTCACTTTTTAAATAGAATTTTCAGACAGCCCCGGTCAGCTGTGAACTTAATATATAAATATTAGATTATATAGTGGTGTATAAAGCAGAATTTTGTCAAAAATGACGTTGTTTCGTTTCAAATTTGCAATACTATACAATACTTTATTAGTGAAAGAATTCTTACTATGGGCTATACTTAGAAAAATTCCTATGTCCCAAGTTGAGAGGAAAAAGTCAATCTGAATAAAACTATATTTTTATTCCGCTTCTTTATTTGTCCCATTGCGCAATCTGATTAAAATCATATCTTTATTCCGCTTCTCAATTTGTCCCATTATACGCAATTGAACAAATAGAGAAACTAAATAAAGATATAGTTTTAATCATATTGGGGAAAAGTATGACTGGGATGAAAAACCCAGATCATCCCTATATTGTCAAATGGACAGTGCCTTATTCATTTGCCCCCATTCAAAATTCTGTAATATAAATACACAATAATATTAATTCTTCGGAATCCATTTTTCAAAAGAGTAGGGAAGTAGGGGGAAGAAGAGAAACTTCATTATGCGTCGTTAAGTACTAGCTATTCGGGTCATGTCGCGTGTTTCCGGGGATTTTCCAAATATTGGCAATGCAATGCTTCAGACATATACACTTTACAGCGTTTGAGAATGAATCCTTTACTGTCTGGAGGGTATTCGTTGTCAAAAATCCAGACATGTAGAAATGTTTTACGTTGAAGATGTATCGTTTACACATGTACTCTGTACAAATATATTTTATCGACGATCCAGGTTCGTTTCCCGGGTAGCGCCACTATGTTTAAGAGGTTGGTAACCTCCTGCTTCCATGTCGCGATATAACTGAAATATTGTTGAAAGCGACGTAAAACACCAATCAACTAACCAAATGAAAGTTTGCATTATCGCTTACAGTAAAATCAAATTTATACACCATAATACATTCGGAATGTGTCGCATCTCATCTCATTAAAGAATAGGGCATTATGTAAAACTCGAGACAGACCAGATCGCTTGTGAACCCACCTGAAGACAAATGTTCCACAATAATGTCTTCTGGGTAGATTTACTATACCCTGGTTATAAAACCAAGGACTTGACTGAAATAAAGATTTTCAACATGTTCATGAAATTAGTTGTGCTCATTTTGGTCAGACATGAAATAAATATGTATGTATGTACCTTGTCTTCTACAAATCACTCATTTTGTATTCATTCAACGTGAGCGCTCTTGATCCTTACTTAACTTACTAGTTTTCAGCGTCATCGTTTAATACATGTTACACATGGAATGAAACCCGAGTTACAATGTTTATCAGCACAATGGGCACAATGTTTATCAGTGCCTAGTATAAATCATAGACGCATTTTTTTGGTCTACTGATTACAGAGTTTCCGAAGCATTTCAGTCAACTTCTTCCTGAATACAGTATCAAATATACTGTACACGAATGGGTTGGCCACGCTGTTAAACATGTAACTTCTGTAGACTAGCCGTAAAGCATTGATCCGTGACGGCGGCGAGTTGAACCATGCATCGAGGTCGTTCAGTTTCAAGGCTTCAATTACATAGAAGGGTGTGAAGGAAATAATGGCAAATACCATGACCATTATCAATGTTATTGTGAATTTCTTCGGTCCTCTGTTCTTCTGAGTTCTGCCTCTTTTCCGGTTTGTTATTTTATGTACCCCGTGTTGTTCATTGCTGTTTTCATTGCAAATAGTATTAGACTGGGACCATGGTGATGTCATCTCCGTGCTTTTGCATTCGAACGCCTCGCGTGTTGACGAGGAAAGCTGTTCGTTTGAAATATCATTTAATCCTCTCTGCATCGAGGAAGAAAATTTGACATCTTTAATTTCCTTGCCATTTTGGAGTTTGGGATTTTTCAATGCATTTCGACTTTTTTCGAAAACTATACGCCCGATGGGTACATAGACGGCAGAGGTGGATATCAGTAACACTATGTTTATTGTAAAGAGAGTGTATTCGTACACCGTTTTTGCGACGAGACACTTTCCAGTGTGAAAGTAACAAAAATATCCAGTTGCTGTGGTACCTTTAAAGTGAACCGTTACGAAGAATGAACCGGAAAACAAAAGCAGCGGGAGGCTCATCGTTAATGAGCATGCGTCAGTTATTCCAACAAGGACCTTCTTCTTAGTAATAGACAATGTACGTCTGGTTGGGCAGCAGACTATTTTGTAACGATGAACTGCCACAACTAGTAACAAAACTGTGGAATTTTGTACTCCTGACCAATTCAGAAACTGTAAAATCCTGCAGACCGTATCCGACGGGAAAATGGCTTCATTGATATCACAAATCATCATAAAAATTGACGTAATAGTTATAGCTATCATATCGGCTGTTGCAAGGAATGGTATGTAAAACCTGACCTCTTGGTTATTCTTCTGCATTTTGAGTCGATAGACCAAGATGACCATTAAATTTCCCATGAATCCTAGAATAAATAGAGAAGCAGTACCCACAATAACCGGACTTCCCCTTCGAAGCATATTCTTGTTCCATTCTTGCGGTGATAACTGGTGAGTTGTGTTCAGCATACTGATAACATTTCTCTTATAATCTTCTGGTGTGTCTACTAACTTCAATGCCGATGTGCTCACATCTACGTGATTTATTTATTTATTTCATTTTTTATTTTATCAATTTTTCCTGTAATATATAAGGATGTCTTGGAAATCGTGTCGTAAATGAATAACCGCTTTCCGTTAAACACTAACCTGGCACTCATTTGTTTCCGTCTTCCGATATTCCGATATAGACCGAAAGTGAAAAGTTTCATATACTTTAACCCTAGTATATAAGCGGATACTTTTCTTGAGTATGTGAAAACCGTAGACGTCTCATAAATCTACATGACAGAATAAAATCAGAGAGAATTTCCGTCCATCCACCTCTGGGTATTAAAACAATTGAAAATGCGATAAAAAATGAGAAGATGTGAGTATATAAATTACATTAATTCCTGTTCCTATCATTAAGGTATCATAGGGACAAAGCAGTGACAGGTCAATACAATACCGGGAACAGCATTTCAAAACTAAAGGGACCAACCCTTGAATTTCGTTTTGTTTCACAACGTTTTAAAGAAGTCCATATTCGAAAAAAAGTCGGGTTATGAGGATTTATTTATTTCGATAGTTTGACAAATTAATGGCATATAAGAGGCCTTTTTCCCTCCATCACACAAGGTTTATAGTAATCGAAATGTAATATTTGTCATATATTTTTCCTTTTGATCTCGAAGCTCTTTTAAGGAGCCCCTCCCCCACCTCTTTTTAAAATTTTGGACGGCTACATGTACAAGTATGCCATAAACCTGATGGATTCGTCCTGGGGTGTATAATTACATATATATAAATATTAATTTCTGCTTGAGTATGTGTGCGTATGTGGTGTGCAAGGAGGTGAATGTGGTTTTTTTTTTAATACACTCCAAGATTACTGCATTGATATGATGGCGGCACCTGTCTAATACATTGATATGATGGCGGCACCTGTCTAATACATTGCTCCATAATTTTTCCCCAAGCTACGAACCCACCCGAAGCTGTGAGAGATCTTTAACGTGTCTTCGTATGCCGTGACAAGGGACATTGGTTTATATACGGATACAGAAGATGACAACTTACCATAGAAAAATTCAAGTCGATAATCGGAGTCGAACCCGGGTCCTCGGATTTGAAAGACACGTTGACACTACTGGACTAGCCTATTCCCGGCCCTATGTATGTCAGTAGCAGATGTCACATTGTATGTACGTGTTAGACGCTATAAGTTTGATTTTTACAATGCAACATCAGAACTTCGACAATCACATTTTCAAACAATAGACTGCAGTTTTCATATAGCCACTTGTAAATCATAAAATATTTCAGACCGAAGTCTTGCACAAAGCAGAATCGAGGCCTTGACGTAGACCTGGACCAAGGGGTTTGATTCCATGCTGAAACGAAGACACCAGGCATCGAGGACCGATATCTTGTGACATTGCTGCGCCGTATCCTTTAGGCAGTGCTGAGCCAAAGCCTTCAGATACCAGACCGATGTCTGGTATCTTTGAGGTAAAGCTGAACCAAAACCACCAGACACTAGACCGATGTCTGGAATCCTTGAGGTAGAGCTGAGCCAAAGGCATCAGACACCAGACCAACGTCTGGAATCGTTGAGGCAGTGCTGAGCCAAAGCCACCAGACTCCAGACCGATGTTTGGAATCCTTGAGGCAGTGCTGAGCCAAAGCCACCAGACTCCAGACCGATGTTTGGAATCCTTGGGGCAGTGCTGAGCCAACGCCACCAGACTCCAGACCGATGTTTGGAATCCTTGAGGCAGTGCTGAGCCAAAGCCACCAGACTCCAGACCGCTGTTTGGAATACTTGAGGCAGTGCTGAGCCAATGCCACCAGATTCTAGACCGATGTCCTGAATCCTTGGGGCAGTGCTGAGCCAATGCCACCAGACTCCAGACCGACGTCTGGCTTATGTTGTGAGCGTTGTAGCAGTGTTCGACTAAGGCTTTGATACATTGTCCGAACCTTCCATGTAGTTCTGGGAAGTGGGATAAGACCTTTATACAATACTGGAACGAGGCCTCCAATTCCAGACCCCTCTCAGAAGTATTCCTCGATATGTTTTAGTATTGTTTTGATTGTACATTATGTATTTACAACCATTAACAGTATTGCATAAGTCATTAATCTCAGTGGCGGATCCAGGATTTCCGTAAAAAAGGGGGCCACATGTGTACACGTATTAGCTAAACTGCTCAGCATTTGTGGTGCCAAATCTGGATTCTACTTTCTTCATAACCAAAATTATTAATCGGTTGTCCAGGTGGCATAACTTACTGAACCAATAACTCATTTTAACATTGAGTCTATGGGAAACTTGGCGACGTCACGTCAAAATTTAACATGGAAGTCGCCCTATCTAAAATTGATTTTTTTTCTATAAGATATGAACGCTTCTTTATACAAACATATAGCATACACCAAAAGTTACGACTAAACAAGATCTATCGAATGGTTTTGCGTTTTTGAAATTATTCTGAAGATGAATAACTGAAAATCCAGATTTCCCAGTTTCCAGAGTGAGTGGCGCGGACAGTAGTTCTCGTTTATCTTTTTGAATAAAGCAGATTTTTTTTTCAAAAATGACGTTTTGTTTCAAATTTATAATGCCATACAATACTTTATTAGTGAAAAAATTCTTGCTATGGGCTATACATATAAAAATTCCTATGTCCCAAATTGAGAGAAAAAGTCATTCTGATTAAAACCATATCTTTCTTACGCTTCTGTATTTCTCCAATTGCGCAGTCTGATTAAAACCATATCTTTATTCCGCTTCTCTATTTGTCCCATTGTATACAAAGGATTGGAACAAATAGAGAAACGGAATAAAGATATGGTTTTAATCAGATTGGGAAAAAGTCTGACTGGGAAGCAAAAACTCAGATCCTCCCTATATTATCAAATGGACAGTGTCTTATTCATTTGCCCCCATTCAAAATTCTGCAATATATATATATATATATATATATATATATATATATATATATATATATATATATATATATATATATATATATTATTCGGCATCCATTTTTCCAAAGCGGAAGTAGGGAAACTTTATTATGCGTCGTTAAGTATTAGCTATTGTCATTTCGCGTGTTTCCGACGATTTCCCAAATATGGGCAATGCAATGCTTCAAACACTGTACACTGTACAGATGTAGAATTGTAATGTGTATATTCTGTAAAGTGTTAATTGGAAGTAATTAGAAGTTCAGACTACACTTGTGTTATACTAAAATGTACATTCAAATATACATAAACACAAACTTAAGGTTTTATTAGAGTGGTTTTACCCATGAAAGTGCATTTGTAAAAAATACAACTGCGATAAGTACAAGTGTAAAAAATACATTTGTACAAAGTACATGTGTAAACGATACATCTTTAACGTAAATTTACAATTCTACATGTCTGGATTTTGAGATCGAATACCTTCCATCTAATGGGTCTACAATACAGAATACTTGAAGTTGAAAAAAATATTTAGCTTTCACTTATTGAATATAAGCATTAATTAATTGATGGAGATTTTAAAAGATTTTATGCGTAGTGTTCATTAATGTGTGTTGTAAGCCTTTAGAATTCGCATCGTTTCTTATTGTATAGCTCCATGGTGACTTCTGCCACATAACTGAGCCAGTAACTCCTCTTTTTTCTTAGTTATTCCCTCCACCCCTACGTAGGGACCGTTTTGGTATTATCCAACAAAGTAGAGACTATTCCAATTTGTGGGGGTTGACATATCTAAGAATAAGTTTTTGAATTATTACTTAGATGGTGATTTCGGTACTTAATGCAAAATATAATGCAATAATAATTACATGTACTTGTTTATATCTCAGATCAAAACAACCCCGACGAGGCTGTAGACATGAAAGCTATCCTACGAAATCATCAAGTGACAAAGATAACGGAGAAAGCATCCGAACGGCGGCCATGTGTGTACTGTAAATACAGAGGAAACCGAACGAGTGGCGGAAATTATGTAGTGACGCGTCATAAGTGTGCTACATGTGGAACCCCGTTGTGCACGGGAGAAAGAGGTTGTTTCATGCATTATCACATGGAACTTTTAGAGATGAAGGATTTGCTAACTAAATGATGTAGACTTTGTATTCTTTAGTTTGTATTGCTTTTGTGTTATATACCTTTATTTTTGTTTATTTGATGAAGCAACAAAATTCATATTTCCCTTACAAAAGGATAGTATGGTGATACACTATGCAACACTGAAAAGTGGTAATGTTTTAGAAGGGAAAAATAATTTCATTTCATGAGTTAGTGTTCGAATTTTATACTCGAAGGTAAATATAATGTTATTTAATGCATTATAAGGAATTTTCACATAAGCAACCATATGAGCGAAACCTCATTATTGTTCGTGATACATTGATCGAAGAAGTTTGCTGTAGCATGTCGTTATTTATTACTATTTAAATCTAAATACAATGCTTTACATTTGAAATTGTACGATGAAATCCCCTCACCATTCACTTGTCTTCCTCTCTTAACACATCAATATCTACAAATTTCATGAGTTTGCCTATGAAACATTTCAAACCAAAAATTTTCTCCCCATTCAATACTTTGTCCGTAGATCGTTTTGACTCGACCAATGAAGTCATGATTAGTTATCAATTGCTCAACGAGCATTAAGGACTTCATAAATTCACCCTTGAGCATTACGGAAGAGGCTGTGTTAAGGACGAAATGGGCATCCGGAAAACGAAAATGTTGTCGATATATATGAGGTGGTTGTTACCTTTGCAATTATGTCTATATGCATGTTGCGCATTAATTAGTTGGAAATTTCTCTGTGCTCACACAACTACTCATCTTTTAAACCGGAAAATGGAACTTCTAAGAAGGATAAGAAGTCCTCCGAAAGGAGGTGTAGGGCAGAATTTGTGTAGTAGTTTAACGCTAGGCTTGCGGCGGTGATGATCCGGGTTCGATTCCCGGATTGTGCCATTATGTTTAAGAGGTTAGTTACCTATTGTTTCCATGTCGCGGTATAACTGAAAATTGTTGTAAGCGAGGTAAAACACCAACCAACCGAAAGGAAGTGTGAAATTGATCGATAACAACAGACATTCGATGTCCACAAAGTATCGACCACTTGGCTTTTAATAAGTGGAAACAAAAGAAAAGTAACAAAATCTCCAAGTAAAAGTTATGCCTGCTGGTCAGATCAGCCCAGCGTAAAATCTTATAGATTCTTTGTAACGCAGGGCTTATTTAACCAGCAGACATGGATTTTACTTAGAGATTTTGGGGTTTTTTTTCTACTTGACAAAGGCAAATTGGCCGAAATTCTGTGGACATCGAGTGTTTCTTGCTATTTATTTAAGAGTGGAACATGTGTATTTCTTTAAGCAGCTGTTTGATTGTGATAGGAAAGGGGGTGGAAAGTTTAAAACAGTAGTACCAATCAAGAGTTTCATTTTTATTCTCCTTAAATGTAATCTAGCACTTATTGTTACAGTAACTATTCAGAGCGAATCAAAGATTGTAAATTCAGGCGAGCGTGAACGATAATCATTGAGATCAGTGTCTAACTTTCCCGATAAAAAGAAAAGCCTTCTCATTATTTATTAATATTGTTATTGGGATTAGTTGCAAGTCTGAGTCACGATGAGTTGGAATGAATTGCCCGTATAGATATCACATTTCTTTATTTTCTTATCCGTCGTGATTGTTGAATCCCAAGGTATCTGTGGCTTTCACAAATCAATCACCGCTCAATTTACTTAATTTTTTCTTAATTTCGGGTATTAAAATCCAGTAAGCAACACTATCGGAAACGCATGCTACAAAAGTGCCATAAAATCATGATGTCCGAAAGCCAGCATCATTTTACAACATAAGAATATATCTATAGAGACAGCATATTATAATCAGTACAAATCGCCACTATGTCAAATATCGGAAGATATAGCACGGATCATAGGCTGATCAGGTTTAAAAAGCATTACCTGCTAGCTAGCCATAACTGCCATGTATGATTTCATTATCGATATCGGATAGAGATTATTATGATCAGAGGGCTTTCTGGGTATTCGTAAATAAATCATTTGATTTCATTGAAACGACCCCTTCGACTTCGTCTATACTTTTACAGTATAGACGTAGTCGACGGGGCCGTTTCAAAGTAATCACATGATTTATTTGCGAATACCAGTGGAGTGCTTGAGAGGATTAAACCAAGTCTAATTCCAATGATTGATTTGCTTCTCTTTCTTGTTTTATTTCATACCAAGACGTTTTCACCCACATGGTGACGGCACCTGCCTGACGCAATTAACAGAGAAATTACGACTTTGCAATCCCCTCCCCGAAGCAGTGCTCAAACGTTTTATCACTTTACACCACGTGTAAAAGCTGTGAAATGTAATATAGGGTATCATATATGTCCTTTAACTAAATGATAATCTTCAGAATTGTAGTTATACAATACTTGAGTGTCTGTTATCAGCTATCCAAAGGTGGGCAGCCTGCATGGCTGTCTATTGTCAACTATGGTTCTTATATTTTACGTATCAAAAAGTTAATAAATGAAGTTATATTAGCATTTCTCTGTCTTTATTTCACTGTAGTTATTATTTAGATACATATCTATGCATTCTCACAGCTGCACAATTGTATATAAATTTTCTATGAATTACCAGGACAAGGCAATCAGGTTGTATTAGATGCGGAGTTTTTACATTGGTGAATAAATACTTAAAACTGGACCACCCCTAGTGAATAGTAGAATAGTTGTTTTATTTATTTTAATAGTTATTTAATAGTTATTGTTATTATTTTTTATTATTTTTTTTGGGGGGGGGGGGGGAAATATTAGAACTCGAATATGCTACTTTATCACAGTGTAGATATAAATGTGCTATTGTGTAATTCTTTGTACATAGAGGACACGTTGTTCAATTTTTCATTAAAATTTTCAATCAATGTGTCTTTTGTTGTCGTGGATTGAGCTTTTTGCATCAATACTGTCGTGCCAATAATTAAGTGTTTGTGAAGTATTGATGCCCGGGGCGGTAGTCAGTTTTTAAATTTTGACAAGTAGGTCAAAGATCACAAACAAGGACACAATGAAAAATTTGGTTTAAAAAATGGTTTATTTACAAGAATTGCACTTGTGAAATATCAAAATCATATGTCTTGTTGTTCACAAAATATGTCATATATAATATTCATATGATAATGAATTTTTGTCTCTCGCAGACAAACAGACGGACCAAAAAAATATCTGACGCCGAATCTCCGGAGCATAGAAATGATTTTATAAAACGACTGCACGCGGTAAACTTTCTGGTATCACGTGTCTTGCTCGTGCAATTTTGTCATAAATGAAATTTAATATTAACTGCAGCTGAGATTCCTTCCAAGTTATTTTAACGATTAATGTGATCTGGCTTGGAACTGAAAATAAAAGGGTAGAATGTACCAAAAAATAATAGTCTGCTTAAACTCCCCTCCCCGCAAGCGAAGTTTTGGAAATATATAGGAATCACCCTGTCTGTCCGTCGGTCTGTCCTGGTAAGAAATTTAACAAAGAAGGTTTCTCAAAATGTACATAAATTACACTTATACCAGTGATGTATCTTTAATTACACTTATACCACTGATATATCTTGGGATGACTTGTTGCATGTTGTTGTTTGGTGGGGGGGGGGGGGGGGGGATATTTGTCACGTTAGGACAGCTCTCGTTTCTTGCTACGTCGGCTTAATAACTAATCATAAACCCCCATCACCCACGTACACACACACACACACACACACACACACACACACACACACACACAATGTCAAGGGTATAGTACACACACACACACACACACACACACACACACACACACACACACACACACACACACACACACACAATGTCAAGGGTATATAGGAGTCACCCCGTTTGTCCCTGTCTGTCTGTCTGGTTAAGAAGTTTAATCAAGTAAGTTCCTCAAAATGTACAAGTGGGACATCCATTACACTTATACCAGTGAAATATTTTGGAATGAATTATTGCATGTTTCAATCGAAGTTACCGCAGGGACACATGTCCCGTTAGGACAGCTCTAGTTTTAAAAAGGCGTCGATGTCACATACACATGATACAAGATCAGCTGAGATGGTCAGAAACACTGGTCATTTATATGTTTAAATTGTTCACCTTTGGCTATAGTCAACTGCTGCTCGGCGACTTTCTTAGGATGTTTTTATCGACAGATTCTTTGTTTCTACCATGTCAGCAGAGATCTCCTCACCACAATGCCTAACACGAACACTTTTCTGCAACCGACAAAGTTGGGATGAATTAAAACGTTATGTACGAACGGGTTCTGTGACACGATGGTAAAGTTTACGGTCTCTCTCTCTAGAGGAATAAAAAAAAGTTGAGATCAGATATATTAGGACGAAAATATGGATTTATATGAAAATAGTGAAGAAGTATAACCATGGGTTAGTGAAATTGCATGAAATAATCATATATGTATGTAAGAATGTGTGTGTGATGAATCATCACTTGTGATGAATAAGAATGTAAATTACCATAGTAACGGATGCAATTTCGTTGGTGCACTAACAACAAACGTACCAAAGACAAGGTATTAGACGAGATATCCCGGAAAGAACATTCATCGATCATATTAAGCAAAGTCATTGAGATGTTAAAAATTCTTTGATTCAAACCATATTTTAGACACCCTTCTTAGCTCCACGGTGCGAAAGTCCGGAGAGCTAATGAAATATCCCTGGTATTGTCGGCGGCGTCCGTAGACAAAAACTTTAACCTGGGCTTCTACAGTTTTGAACTGGAAAAGGTACAGCTTTGATATTCCAACTATGGATTCCTCACGACTAGACTTTTCATTCAATACCATGACTTTTCATCCAGTGACATTGACCATAGACCTCGAATTACTTCTTTAAAACTTGAACGTGGGCTTTATCTTTTGAACCGGAAAAGTACAGCTTTGATATTCCAAATATAGATTACTAATGATCAGAGCTTTTAATTAATTTCACGACGAACCCTGTGACCTTGAACATTGACTTACTTTTTAAAAACTTTAACCTGGACTATATCTTTTGAAACGGAAACGGTACAGCTTTGATATTCCAAACAGAGATTCCTCATGGCCAGGGTTTTAAATTGTTACCTTGACTTTTGGCCTAGTGTCGTTGATCTCAGAGTTTGACCCACTTATTCGAAAACATCATCCAATGATTCACTATATAAATTGCTGAAAAATTTCTCATGCCATTGACACTTTTGACTAAACATTTAAGGGAAAAATGAGTTTGTATTTCAAGGTCAAGGTCACAATGGGCAATATATGAAAAATCTTGTCAACATTATAGAAGAAAAACTTATCATTGTAGAGTCTAAAGCCTTACACTTTTGTTGGCCATGGTAAGATGAGGAACGCTATTGATTTTCAAACCTGGGATATTTTGGTCAATATCTTCTTTTAGATATCTTCATGACATAGGGAAACACAATTTCCTGAATAATCTGCTTCGTACATTTATTCTCTTTGAAAATTAATACCCATTTCCAGCTAGATTTGTTATCTTCTGACAACTCTTGTTAATGATGGCACAACGGATTCTTCGAAAAGTAAAAAGCTTTCAAACTTTTGACAAAGTTTGTGAGCATAAAGCGAACAATTACAATGGAGAACTTTGCTTGACAGCGCAATTGATACTGTGTTACGTGAAAATGAAACACACACACATACGCACACACACACACACTCTCTCTCTCTCTCTCTCTCTCTCTCTCTCTCTCAGAGATATATTTGAATTTTGCGAGTTGAAGTCCCTTATCATAATATTTCACGTATCCTAAATATTTTTTTCGCCTATGGTAACGAAGGCATCTCGTAAAGATAGTGTGAAATATGACTGCTGTCCTTGCTTTGTTGTCATGGTGACCCTTTAAGACTTGAAAAGTCGGCATTGACGTTGTACGTTCTCCAATTCAAAATACACATGTGTACTAACACATTCACGATCGTATACACACAGACAACAAACATACACATACCATTTATCTTGTACAACATCAGAAATGGAACATATATCCATTCAAAACATTTTATTCATACATCGTTAAAAAGCATTGTTTACAATATGTAAGTTTGCTTTGATTTATATGGGTAGCGTAGATAGTCTTAATTTAGAATATAATTTCTGCTAAATGTATACTATTCTGTATTGTATGCTCTTTGTTGTATTTATTAATCACTGTTCAGTTCAAAGGAAACTACACCTATATTTAATAATAACATGTAGGAATGCTTAAATGTAATGGATTCTCTAAATTTGGAGGGTTGGGGGAGGGGGGTTCTTTCTTTACTTTTTTCTTTCTTTTTTTTATCATTATAATTATTGTTGTGGTTTGGGGTTTTTGTTTTGCTTTTGTTTTGTTGATGTTATTTTTGGTTTTGTTTTGTTTTTGTTTTTGTTTTTGTTTTTTTTTTTGGGGGGGGGGGGGGGATCGTTTTGTTTATTTATGTATTATCGTATTATTTTTTAGGGGGGGGGGGTGTTACATGGGCAGTAGACACTTTGAAATACCTTTTGTACTAATATATGCTTGAAAGGTATAAGGTTTCCATTTCATCCCCATTTACACAAAATGTCTTATTTACATCATATTGTTATGGTTTCTATTTTTAGCTTCTTTAGAGGCGTCTGGACATCGAATGGTACGCATTTCGCCAGAGGAGAATAAGTGCGGAAGGAAAATTTGTGTGCTTTGTTCAGCGTACAAACTGACGACACCTAGCGGCGGCAAAATTCAATCACGATGGAAATGTTCCGCTTGTGACGCTGCATTGTGTAAAACGGAGACACATGGAACAAGTTGCTTCTTGAAATACCATTATATATGTAAAAATTATTCACAGAATTCACTACCATCTCAAAATTCGTATAACTAACCATTGAATTCAGGTGTTTCTTTCATTTTCTTCGATTATGTTGAATTTTATCATTGGTTGTGGATTTTATCGATTAATTTGTGATGTAAATAAAATATATTTTATACCGAAATTAATCTATAGATGTATATTTATGTAACTTTAATAGATATAGTATATAGAAATACATGCCCTGTACAACAGCAGTGATGTCAAGATACATTCCCATCACACATAATCTGTTGATTCTGGCAAAAGTTGTCATCAAACTACGAAGTAATGAGGTATTTTGAATTATCACCAGCTTTAATGAACCGAAAATATATTTTTAGTATGTATGTTTATTATATTAGATTTCGGAGTCGAATGTCAAGGTCACACGGCAGAGCCCTTTGCGACTTTATTTTGTAGTTAGCGTTTGTTCTGTATTTAAATGTGAATATGCAATATGTGTGGTACACAATATGATTTCAGACACTCTTTTATATATATAGGCTGTTTCGTACTTATTGATTTTATTCATGTATTTTAGAGTGTATCTTAGTCTTTGGTACACTATTCAATACTTTGTATACCCATTAATAAATAATTTTATACATGATATCTGTGTTATTGCATTGAATTTTCCTTTCTGTTGATCCGAAGGCTCAAGTGAGCTATAGTACGACCTTTGCGTTCTTCATCCGTTCGTTAATAAACTTGCACATTTTAAACTTTTTCTTCATAACCATTAAATAAAATTTGATGGAACTTGGTAGGAATAAAGTACTTAAGATTTACATGTCTTTTTGTTTATCAACCAGATTCACCTGATCGTACCACTAAATTTAAGAAATTGTTTACCTTTTGCATACGTTCAACGTTTTTTATCTGAAAAATTACGGAAGGCGACGTAAAACACCAATCAACCAACCAAACTGATTCGTCAAGAGGTGAATGCTAACGGTGTAACGATTCTAGAAAAATGTATTTCGATGAATTGCAATATAAAACTATATAGTGCAAAAAGAAGTCAACTTGACAGTCATCCTTTACCTTGCATGTTATTGAAACATGATAAATACTTCTTACACAGTATTTGATATCGAGAGTTGAGTGTTTTATCAGAAATCTGAAACACTTATTCGTTATAATTTTAAGTGGTCGGAGGCCCTTAACTAGAGGGCAGTGACTCTCCGTACACGAACTTTTTGATGTAAAACACTGATTTTGTTATGTTATTGTTATAAACCATTCCAATGTCATTCCACTTATATGGTGATGGCAAGCCGGTGTGGCCTAGTGGATAAGGTGCTTGGCTCGTGATCGAGAGGGCCCGGGTTCGACTCCTGCCATGGGCGCACCGATGTTCTGTCTTTCGGATGAGACAGTAAAAACCGAGGTCCCGTGTCGCGGTAGGCTTGGCATGTAAAAGATCCCTCACTGCTTGGGGTGGATACGTCGCAAAGGCCTAACTTTCTATGCAATGCATCAGGCAGATGACGTCACCATATACGTGAAATAATCGTGGATTGGCGTAAAACAATATTCACTCAATCAATATATGGTAATGGCACCAACCTGGCGCATTGCTTTATAACTGTGTCCTATGCAATGGGTCCTTCCGAAGTCGTGAGAGATCTTTTACGTGTGAACGTATACAACGACAAGGGGCACTGGTTTTACACTGTCTCATCCAAAGCACAGCTGGAATCGAACCCAGGTCCTCATATTTGAAGTCCAGTGCGAAAAATCTTAATCGCCCAACCCATTATAAAATATGCAACACCAAAAAAGGGACATAAAATGCTGTAGTGATTACTGTTCGTTTTAATACGATAAATACTTGCGATGTTTCTGATAGAAATGTAAGACACCTTTGACTCTTTCTACTGGGTATATGTGACGGATGTTGCTAGCAAGCAGGAGATGCTCACTCTCCCCGGGCACCTGGTCTCACTCCATCATCGGGGTTCACATATGCTCTTCAAGTAGACGTATTTTGTTATTTTCCACTTAGTTTTCATTTTCACTGATTTTTTATGTCCTCTGGTTTCATGAATTTCGGACTTATGATTTGGATTTATCCATCATCTTTACACATCAGAACATATGCATAATGAGCCTGGGGCAGGCTAAGTGTAGTGGTTAAGCGCTTGGCTTGCGGCGCTGACGATCCGGGTTAGATTCCTGGGTTGTGCCACTATGTTTAAGAGGTTGGTTACCTCCTGCTTCCAAGTCGCGATACAACTGAAACATTGTTGAAAGCGACGTAAAACACCAATCAACCAACCTACCATAATGAGCCTAAATATCTATATGAACTTCTTGATGTAAATCCTCGAACATTGAAAAGTGAACGCATAACGGTATAATTACGACTTTTCAGTTCTTATCATGGGATAGACTTGATGTGTTTCTGGTTGATTAATTGGTCGATTATTGTTTTTCTTCACTTCACCATTATTTCACGTATATGGTGACCGCATCTGTCTGATGCATTGCATAGAAATGTATGCCTTGGCAGCGGACCCAGCTGAAGCAAGGAGGGATCGTTTTACATGCCATGCAATTTATGTTGTTTCATTCGAAAGACAAAACGCCGCTGTATGCACGACGGGAATCGAACCCAAGACATTTCGGTCACGAACCGACCATCCCGTCCACTGAGCCACATCGACTTTGCTTCTGTCTGAAGTGGAAAAAATCAGGTCACAAAAAGTGTATGCCGTTTTGCCCTAATCTAAAAGATTACAGATCTGTAGCTTTTAGGACAAAACGCTCGAAGACAAAAAGGGTTAATTATCAGCATTCACTCAATAGCTGCTGCCTAGCTACCTACCCACCTACCTACCTTTTGAAATGTAATTATAATATGCGGCCCTCATACTGAATGTAATGAATATTGTTTTGTATACATGTATATGGTTGTAACTATATTCTAGCTGAAGTATGATTAGCATTAAATAGCATTATGCCAAAATAAAACTGCGCAGGGCAAATGATCTTAATCAGTTCGCATCATGTATTTAGTTTAAACTATATTTATTCGTATAGAGCAAATACGTAATATATTATAAGCCGGCGTGGCCTAGTGGTATCGCGTCGGACTCCTGATCGGGAGGCCGGGGTTCGAGTCCCGCTCTGGTCATGCCGGTGTCATGTCTTTCGGATGAAACAGTAAAAACCGAGGCCCCGTGTCGTGGTA
This sequence comes from Pteria penguin, assembly GCA_035048485.1. Lineage (NCBI taxonomy): Eukaryota > Metazoa > Mollusca > Bivalvia > Pterioida > Pteriidae > Pteria > Pteria penguin. The sequence goes on along the minus strand of CM068591.1, from coordinate 32,239,841 downwards.
TGCATGGCACGTTAAAGATCCCTCACCGCTTCGGGTGGGTCCGTTGCAAAGGTCAAAATTTGTATGCCCCGCATCAGGAAGATGCCGTCACCATATAAATGAAATATTCGTGGTGTGACGTGAAACAAAAATCAATCAATCAATCATAATATATGATAATAATACAACAGCAAGATCTGGAGAAAAAAAAGCGGCAATCGTCTATATAAATCCATCTCTCAAATGTATATGAAGTACATTGGTAATAATGTATTTAGATACTTGATTTTTTTTCATCAAAGGAAATTCTGTTAATAAAAATTGGCAATAAAAATTCAGATCTCCTTTGAATTAATGGAAAGTATAAAAATAAAGAAACTTATTCTTATACTTTCTCCATATACCGAATAATGATGTAAAAAGTTCCACTGTGATTACATTGCAATTAACATTTCGTTAGACAACGAAATTAAGCCGCATATGAGTAAGTGTGATCATTTACTACTTTTTCCCATATTTTTTTTCTCAAAATTCATCGCAAAAATCCCACTGCATATTTTTATGAGACTTATGCATGTTGTTATATAACATAAAAGATTATCAATTGCCAGAGTGATATAGGCCCATTTCGGCCGCTTGTTTCTATACTGATAACTGACAAAATAGGGGTGACGGCTATTGGGAACTCCTTTCGTCTAATTTCTAAGGAAGGTACATAAAATAAACTTCCATATCTACTAGTTCATGCCCGTTTTTCTCACTTTAGGAAATTTCCTATTCACATTTCTCCCCCATTCCATTCTGTAAGAATGCAATAAATTTATGTGTCATTGCTCATAATTAATGTCTCTGATATCACATATACATCAGTACGGTGACACCCGTGATAGACACTGTATCAGAGACTTTAACTGCTTTCAGTAAGTAGCCCATGAATGCGGCTTAATTTTATTATCGTGTGTTCCAACATTTTTATTTTGTGGCAGGAGAACCGTGTCGTCCTCCTTTCCTTTGGAATTAACAAAATATTTTAGGGTTTTATTATTTTATTGTGAAAAAAAACCTCAAACGGAGACCGTAGTACTGCTGTTTGAAAATCTCTGGTACTACAGAGCAAAAGTTTGACAAATCCGAAGTGCCCTCTCATCCGGGAAGGGGGAGGGGCGGACACTACCGAATGTGAAGTTTTACCCATAACAAATTCTGAATTTATTACTGAAACAACTTCGACAACTCTGTCATCATGCATGGAAAAATCTAGAATATTTATTCGAGAGTTATGGTTCTTGCGTGCTTTACCCCAACAGGAAATGACGTTATTTACCCCAAACCCTACGATTCGATAACTTCAAAATACATATTAAAAATCTTCAGAAAGTCTAAATATACTTAAGTTTGTTATGAATTACTCATAGATACATTTATTACTATAAAACTTCTATTACTGTCTGAGTTTAAAAAAGAACAATTGTTATGCTTGGGATCTTCTTTCTTTCCGGACACGTGAACCCGGGGTTTTACTTTAGCCATCCGAAGCACGTGAATCTGTCTTTATGCCGAGTTGTTGCTGTTGAACGATGCCTTCTGCGTCTACAAAACCCGAAAATAAGGCCTCAGTGGAGGCGGGCGATCCGATGAAACAAGTCCTGGTGGTTATGGACAAGAAAGTCCGTAATTTAGAGAAGAGAAAGGTAACGAATATTTTCGAATTCTTCCCGAGAAATAACTGAAGTTTGCATGACGACAGATTTTTAGTGTGAATTTGGTCAGAGAACGCAACTTCCTTCCGCTTTAAAACGATTAAGCAAGCAGTTTCGAAGAAATATTTTGACAAATTAGCATTAAATACCTTTCGTACACAAATGATTATGTTTGAAAACTGAAAATAGGTCGAGATTGTCTTATAATTATGTATAAAACAGAACGTGATGTGAGAGTATTCGATTTCAAAATGGCGGCGTCTACAACGCTATTGCGACATTGTGTATATTGACTTTTGCACGTGGTGACAGTGATTTTTCTGTTTCGTTGTAATGACGCAGTTAGAGACATATTAAGTTGGGTTTTTTCTTTCTTATTGATGAAAATAACTAAGATTAACATTTGTGTGTTATTATCTGTAAAACTAATCAATGAAGTCATTGAGTCATGTCATGGTATGACATGTGACAGTGGAGGATCCAGAATTTCTGAAAAGGTGGAGGGGCCCACATTTGAAGTCACATATAAGCCAAACAACTTAGCCATTTTGGGATGCCATATCTTGAGTTTTCATTGTAAATATGTGTCAAAAAGCTGGGACCTGAATCCTCATGCCCACTATCACTGTGTGACATTGATACTACTTTACTAGAATAGTAGATGAGTCATGTTCAAATGAAATGAGGTACTTATGATAAAATTGAATATGGAACTTATTACTACAGCTTTTGATCTTTATTTGCTTTTGAATGGGAGTTGTGGCAAAGGGTATGTTGCCATATTTGAGTTTTTGACTGAAAATTGTGAGCAAGTTTAGAGTGCTCAAAACCCCTTTCACTGTTACTGCGGGACTAACATTTTGGTTGGCAAATGATAACGTTTCCCATAAAATTTTTGATATAATAAAAAATTGCTTGTCTCTAACATCATTTTGAGGGAACAGTTATCATTTTGCTAACAAAAATGTTAGTCCGCAGTAACGGTGAAAGGGTCTATTGGCATGCTTCAATCAGAACCAAGAGCCCAACCACCAGACAGCTGGTATCTTGTTATTCAGATCAGACAATACAAATCGAGGTTTTTTTTGTCAAAGTAGATGTTGCTTGGTACACAATAGATGTAACAAACTTCTACAACTTGTACAATGAAGTGAATTTAAACAGATTAAAAACACACAGTGACATACTCATAGGTAAATGAAAAGAAAAGTGAGAAAATAAGTGAGATACAGAAGATGAAAATTTGAGTCAGAATTATCAACACATGTAATACAGGACAATCGTTACCAAATATATACATATCCAGTATTATTTTTTCTCAGTTCATGCTACATTTTGAATGGTTGTAGAATATTTGAGAGAATATCTACATGTCTCTTAACATACATTGTATACATGTTAGTGTTTTGATCTGAGTGTTTGTGCTGAAGACAAGTGATTAAACTACATTACCTTGAAGTTGTTGAGCAATGAAACTAGCCTGCAAAAATCAAAGCAAAGGGTCATCTTGTGATGTTTTGGCCATCGTTAAAACATACTTGCTCATTGAAATCTTAACCGTTTCTTGTTCATTCTTTTTCCTTTACAATGTTGAGCATTAGGCTTCATGTAGCAGTCAAGATCAAAGCCTTACAGTTACAGGGCAGTATTAACATTTGAAAATATAAATCCTTGCTCCTCACTGGGTCACTCTGTGATGAAATGGGCTGTTGGCACCCTGCCCATTACTGTCCAGCATTCCTCCATGGAACAGGCTAATATCATTGCTGATGGTAGATTGTTTCAATTTTTGACGTGTCTATACAGTGTCAGGGCTGAAATTGGTGACAAATTTAAAGAAAATTTGGACGACCTCCATTATATTTACTGAAATTTTAAGTTGCCCAAAGAGATTTCAGGTTGTTTTTGATGACCGGATGACTGCTAATTTTGAACCCTGCAGTGTTACTTGTTTGCTCTTTCCTTTGACAAGTATGTTTTTGTTGACATGATAGTCATAAATGAAGCAGTGTTTACAGTTTGGCGAAATAGACGATGATTTAGCTATGAGAGGCCTTTGGTGAATAATAATCATAGGAAAGTTGTCAAGTTTGATTATTATGTTGTATTAAAGATACAAATAATTAAAAGATTATTGATTTAATTCTTTGAAATATTCCTGTCGGATGATTTTGGGAGGTGGACTAAGGCTTGGTCTGCCCATACTAAAGGTTAAGGATGGTAATGCTTTTTTTTAAACTAAAATGAAAGTTTGAGCTTTGGAATGATTTCAAAAGAATCAAAGTATAAAATGAGAATTCCAAAATTAGATAAAGTAATTCATTTAAATGTATATATAATGAATTTTAAAGACTTGATAAAATGTTAAATCTGTGCTACTCGGTGTTAATGCATGCACATGTTCTGGCATTCTTAATTTGCATCTACTTAAATTGTAATTTTGAAGTTGAAAGGGATCAGAAGTGGTGATCAGGATGGGGAAATGCAAATTTTCCATTGTACAGAGACAGCGTAATTAAATTTATTTTTAACAGCATTCATTAATTAATGATTGGATGTTATCTTAAACATTTGAAGTTTGAGGGCGATTGATTCAGTTCACAGTCTGAAAAATAAGACAGTATGATATGAATAATTTCCTACACAAACATTTGTGTGCTGTAAGACAGTCCTAATACCACTTCTGTTACCCTGCCACACCCAAAAATCTTGGTAAAAAGCAATTTGAGACCATAGAATGTTTCATTTAATACCCACAAGTATGTTATTCACTGAATCAGATGATTTGATACATGTTCTTAGAGAAGAACCAGAAATGTACTGCAGCATAATGCAAGCATTGTGTTGCAACATTGTAACACATCCCCCCTCCCCCTAAAAAAATTGTCGTTCAAAGAGAAACTTGAAAATTGAATGCAGATGTTTAACTTTCTTTTTTAGGGAAAGCTTGATGCATATAAAGAGAAAGAAGAAAGTGGAGTCATCTTGGAGAAGGATCAAAAGGTAAAAACCCCTAAAAAGTTGTTGACTGACCTTCATCTTAATAATACTTATTCCCACTGATCATGCCTAAGTTATTTTTATTGATAGATGTCTGAATTTTCAATGCACAGGTTGATTGTAATCATCTTAGTAGGAAATGATCGAGCTATACTTGACACGAGCTAACCTCATGGTCATAAATAAAAATGGTGGTCAGTCTCGTAAGTGGCTCAGTGCTATTGATAAAAGTTTCAAAACAATACTTCATACATTAAGTCACTTTTAAGTGACATATTCCAGGCACTCTACTTGGACAGAGAAATAGATATTTTCAAAAATTAAATTTTTTTGTATGGAAAAAGGGAATTAATGAAGATGCCATACAGATTTTCAGGAAATGTATAAAAGTTATATAATCCATAATTTAAATAATTTGTATCGTTTATTTATAGAATCAAGTTTAAATGTATATATATTGAAATTCAGTATTACATATTAAGAGGCAAAAATCTTAAAATATGATCGAAGCATAATGGAAAGAATATCCAAGTACACAGCCAGTTCTGTACTCATTGATGGCATGCATAGTGAAATAAAATATAACTCTTGTCTCTTACCTATTGTTTTCACTGCATTAACAGGCTGCAGTAGATAAGTATGGGGAAGTGCTGCAGAATTTGGAGTTTGCTCGGGAACTTCAGAAGCAGTTCCAGAACTTCAGCAATGAGGTAAACAAATTTATCAGACAATATACGTTATTCATGTAAAAAAACAAAATGCACTGGCTGTTCCCATTCCAAAAAAAGTACTGTTTCAGTAATTTCTGTACTGTGACAGAGGCTTTTTCTCACACTGTTAATTGTTGTATCATGGTAGAGTTTTTGCACTACCTCTTTGCATAATCAGCCCTATAACAACGATGGCTTTATTTTAGACGAAGAATTCTGAGGTTAAGATGTCTTACGATAATGCCAAAGCATAACAAAACTTGTTTTGTTTCTTTTTTTTTTTTTAAATGAGAAATAATGATGATTTACATGATAGTATGGTTGTTTATCAGGCTGAGAAGTTTCTGAAGAAGCAAGCTAAACGAGAAAAGTTAGAAAGGCAGGCTGCAGATGCGAAAAGAATCAAGGAGATTTTGCAGTTGCAGAACCTCCTTGATAGTCTGGGCTCTGACAAAGTCCGTTCAGACTTTCAAACTGGAAAGCATGGAGCAGTGGTAAGACACTTCATATTTAGTGGGCGGGGATTTTTGTTTGAAGATTTTTCAGTTAGAAGGCCGTTTTAGAGACAAAAACTTGTTTTCAGAGTTCATAACTCCTCCGTATCTTTAGTATTTTTTTCCAGCTCTAAATATTCATTGTGTAAGTTGTTGCTTTCAAACGATGTTTGTACTCCTACTTGTTGTGTTATGGGTTTCAACCTATGAACATTCAGTTTGATAGTTAGTTTTAACCTTGAATGTTCTGATGTTTTAACTTGGTCTGACTCGACAAACATCCATATCCATTAATTAGATTGCAACTGGAGTCTTAATATGTTGTGTAGGAAAAATCATAAGATTTCAGCACTGTCAAGAAAGGGGGGGGGGGCTTAATCCTTGAAAATATAAGGGTCCGGCACCATAAATTGAGAATATACTTGTTACAATTTTTTCATTTTAATTTATTCCCTTATCAAACATTGAAATAAATTGTCATGCATAATGGTTTAATTTTATTTATTGATAGAATAAAACTCAATAAAATCCAAATCTCAGTTATTAATTCATTGTTGAACAGAAGAATTTGAAATTTTGACTTAAGTATTTTCTCAGTTTATGGCGTCAGACCAAGATCTAGTCATTAAAGCTTACTTCAAACAATGTCTTCTCTTGTACTGATTTTATGTTTAGGATCCTTACTAAGGAACTAGAATTACAACTGTTTCAGACGCGATTTCTTTATTGAGGTAGATACTATGGCAAGACTGATTATAGCATTTGCAAAAAAAAAAAAAAAATTGTACGGCATAAATGATAACTTCTTTAATATCATTATAGGTACTAACAGAAGACAATTTGCAACAGCTGGATGAACTTTATAAGTTGATCAGCCCCTCCCGAGAAGGAGAAACCAAATATCAAGAGCAGCTTACAACCGCTTCGGAACACATGGTGAGCCTCCTGGAAGCTAAGGACAAATCCATCGTAGGAACCACGTACAAAGAATTGAAGGAGATGATCGACATGATTGGAGACTGTGGTTACTTTGAGAATGCTCCAGGGGAAGAAGAGGGGACTGATAACATTGGAGAGCAGGAATTTGTAGTCGTCCATCAGTCCGAGGTCCCACAGCCTGATTCATCAGAGGTTTGTATAGGTTAAGACTGGTATGCCTTTTTGTAAAAATTTTACAATCATGTTACCGTTGAAAAGTAACGATTATAGTGTACTGTCATTGATTTGATGCGATTGCAAGTCTAAAGTCGTTTTCATTATTATACCAGTCTTTATTCTGAGAATGGGGTTAAGGCCTGCCTTAGTGTGAAAAGCTTTTGCGTGTACGTTAGGACTCAAAAAAGGACTCGTGATAACATTAACAACATCAGATTAATGTTGTGTATTCAAATATAAACGGGGAGTTTCATATTTAGATGTTAATTGTCATTATATTTGGAAATAAGGAAGTCTCACCTCTTCCTTCCCCAATTTATTCTATCTCACTAGGAAACTTTTTAGGCTTAATTATGAAAGGGGTGAGCTCCTTTAGATGAGGAATTGGGTACCATTAACGTTCCTGATTACATAGAATCAAGAGGTCTAGTAGGCTACTACCGTGTTGTAGTAAGTAAGGTTACAGCGAGAAGGGTTTAGTGATAATCAGAAGGTTCAGGGTTTGAATCCTTTGCAAGACTTCTGCTACATGTACCTCTGAATATATCAAGGATAAGTCTTCCATGTACTTAAAAACTTCAGATGACCATGGTGGGTATTAAGCATTAGGTCTGGATTCATAGTTTGATTATGGAAAATGACATAGATGGGAGAGTTGTGTAAAAAAACGAAGAAGTACGGAAGGGTAAACCATATCTCATAGTCCATGGAATAAAGGACAATATCGTGTATAGTGTCATATTCAGACAAATGCAAACCCCAATAAAATGGAGGTGAGACCAGGTAACGGGGAGGAGTAAACGTCCCCTTGTTGCATGCAACACCGATCACAAAAATCCTTCAAAAATACAAAGTCAAATTTTCCCATTCAAGGCAAGAAATGCTGCCTGACTGAAATTTTGTTGTCAGAAACGCAGGTGAACAAATGTCTGTATATATATACATATTATGTCAAATCAAGTATAGTCAAAAAGTTAAGATGGTTATTTTGTATGATAAAGCTAACATTTCAGTTGTAAAGACCATTAGAGAAATGGATGAGACCAAAGAAATATTCATAGACATGTATAGACTTAAATGGGGCAAGACCATCTGGGGCTGTTACTTATGAAATTTATTTTGCAACTGCAGCACTATTTTCTGTGTGTTTTATGGTGATTCAGGTCTATTATTTCAGGATCAGATTTAAAATTCTTTATTCTCTTGATTTGATAGTAAAATGTCAATCAGTTTTGCTGAAGTTTAAAGTTTGGTTACCTGAGTCTTACTGAAATTGATGTTAAAATGTTCAGAAGTGTTGCCTAGAAAATTGATACTGCATAACGTGTCAATGAAATGGAACATTTTTTCAATTGATTTGCTTCAAGGTGGTCAAGTTTTATAGATTAATACATTTTTACAGGTTCAAGCATCACTCCCACCAGAAATCTCTGAACAACATCAGCTAGAGCAGACAAACTCGGCATTACACCCAGTACAGCAACCTGACTTAGCGACCATGGCAGAGGCAGACTCCTTTTTTTCAAAAACTCCAGCAGAACAACAGCAGGTACTGGATGTTGACCAGTCAGAAGACCCTAGTCAGGCATATACACGGCAAAGACCATTCCAGGAAATCGTATCAGAAGTACAGGGAAACTTTAACTTCTTACAGGAATCCACGATTGATATGGAATGTAAGCTAATATGAAATAAATCTGTTGATATGGAATGTAAGCTAATATGAAATTAATCTGTTGATAAAATTCAGCTTGATTTATCATTAGGCCAAAAAAATATGTGTGTTTCCACTTTCACCCTTGGAAAAAATAGGGTTGGTAGGTCGGGATCTCCTTTTTTTTTTTTCTTTTGCCTTTTGCCAGTATCAGTAGTCTGTTTCACTAACAATTGTAAGTAAACCTGTTATGACCATACATGCAGCTGAATTTGTAAATGAAACTCAAGTTGCAATGAAAATAGGTTTCCCTGAAAAAGTGGAAACGCACCTATCTACCGTATATACTCGCATATAAGTCGGTTTTTTGGAGTAAAAAATTGTGGTCGAAAAGCACTACCGACTTATATGCGAGATAGTGATGGAGAGAAAAAAATCCGACCTTGGACTGAAGCCAAACTTTCCCGTTTATTATCAGATAATGAAAACATTAGACATGATAGATAACGTAGGTGAAATTCCCGGTCCATACTACTTTAAAATACGATTCTGTGACAATAAAATGTATATTTTGTGACCAACAGATTCTGTACTAAAAAGTCGTAATATATCGCTTATTTGTTGTTGAAATATCCATTACAAAAGGTAAAAGAAATCCGCTACAGTGCGTCTACAGGTTTAGTGGCCATTGATTATATAACGGTCCTACACCTTTGTATACATTTCTATGAATGAATGTCGGTTAACATGTACAGGCTTTGTTCACTCAAAAATTCCAACCGCCTTATATGCGGGTCAACGGCAAATCCTAGAATTTGAGCTCCAAAACGTACTCCCCGACTTCTACGGGGGTCGACTTATATGCGAGTACATACGGTAGCTTGTTTTTTGGACTCTTAGATCTATGGCTGTTTTGATTGTGAGCACCGAAAATATGATCTCACAGCAGTTTATATTTGGTTTATGCTCTTGAATTACAAAAAATTTACATTTTGTACAAACTTAGAAAATGTAAAATTAGTAATAGTAACTGCAAATAGGTAAGAACAAAGAATGATAAATATTTTGTTCTCTCAACTTTTTTGAATTGAAGTTTTCTTGTGTAATATGTTGATCATGAATTAAATGTTGCATGATTGGGAAAAATTAATTCCGCCTTAGTATCAGTTTGAATCTTAATCCACTTCTGCAGTAGGAAATGACTTCCCACGCAATCAGCTGACATTATTCCCTACCTCTAAAAGTCTAAGTGGGTTTTCTGCAACGTCGATATCCCCTAACCAGGTAATAACTGCTTAGATCATTGCATCTGCAGTTGAAAACCTATAGAGTATGAAATACAAGTTCATCTGCTGTGAGTACTGACAGCTACAGTACAGTCCGGATGTTTTGTAAATTTTAAACATGCCATAGTGGTACACATCTAGGTGTAAATTCAGGGATTACACAATACACTGCATATTTTACAAAAGTGTAAATGAGCACAGGTAAATTTCCACCTGGAGTCCCACTGTGATTTCGGTTTTTCCCACTGTGTTTTGTGCAATTTCTGTAAAACACCTGGGTCCGGCACAGTAAAGTGAGAAAATACTTAAAAGTCATAATTTAAAATTCTTCTGTTCAACAATGAACAAATAATTAGGATTTGGATTTTATTGACTTTTATTTCATCAATAAATAGAATTAAACCATTCTGCATGACAATTTATTTGAATGTTTGATAATGGAATAAATTAAAAGGAAATAATTGACTTAAGCATATTCTCAGTTTATGGCGCCAGACCCTGGACTGTACTGTAGCTCAAACAAACATTGTTGGCCATATTACTGCTGGTATTTACTTTTCAAAGAGAGGCAACTATAGTATATTCAAAAGAATTTGCTTCTGATGTTATTAACTATACAAAGGCACTTGACATTTTTATATCATATAATAGATTAATTACTTATTTAAGAATTAATTATAACTTTAGAAATTCTGCAGTTAATTGGCGAAGCAGATTATAAAAAGGGTTGCACCACATCAAACCACATTATTTCTCAATAAACTTCAAAATCATGAAAGATAATCATTATAATTTATTTCAAGACAAGAATAACTTGTTCCCCATTTTATTTTCAATAACTTGGTTTCACATGTCGATTTTCAATAAATTAATTTCAAAATGTAAACTAAACATACCAATCAAAGTGAAAGAATATACCATGTTAGCATTTCCTGAAGTGGGCATGTCTTAGGTACCTAACCAATTTTTGGAGTATAAAATGTAAAAGATGGTCAATCAATTTTGCTATCTTATACTTAAATTATTAGCATATCAAATGCTTGACAAAATGCCTGTGCTAATCAAAGGTTTCATCGTAGAAATATAATCAAGGGTCAGTACGAGTTAGATTTATGTAACAAGCGGTATGTTGATAATACATCATAAACTTGATTTCCAGCTTTTTGTTGTAAAAATTATATTGCACCAAAATGAGAACGTGCACAATTATCATTGCTTTGTTGATAGTAGTGATTACATTTGTATGGTAGCGATTACATTTGTGTGGTAGTGATTACATTTGTATGGTAGTGATTACATTTGTGAGGTAGCCTAAGTGATATCATTTGTGTGGTAGTGATTACATTTGTATGGTAGTTGTTCAATGGGAGCACTAATCATGATATAGTTCCTAATAAGTTCGAGTAAACTGATGTTACTTGAGTTTCCACACAACAAAAAACAAAAGAAGAAAGAACCAAATAAAACTCAATTATATCATCTACATAATGATCTTGTTCTGTTTGCAGCCCCCATTATGGATCCAGCAGTGGTAGCAGCGCACCCTATGCCTACATCTGGCCTTGGATCTTCTAGCATACCCTCTCAGACATTCACAAACTCTGGCTTTGGTGATTTACAAGGCTCACGTGACAATTCGCAGACAAAATCCAACGATGCTGCGTTGTTATCACAACAGAGTGTGTCGTCCCTCGTGGGGCAAGACTTTAATTCATCGGATTATAATCCACAATCATTTTCACAGACTTCTCTTGCACCCGGATTACAAAGTGATTCGTTGTTCCATCAGTCGACAGGCATAGACAATAGTAACGCGACTGTGCTAGGACAAAATATGATGTCGCAGAATTTGAGTGATGCAACCATCTCGCAGTACGACATGCCACCACAAATCCCAATGCCACCAAGACACGAGCAACCAAGTCAGGTAGGTAGCATATAAAACTGAAACTATGAGTATGAGTTTTTTTCTCGATTGCGAATTTGGAAGGATGGTTGAAATGGTTCATGACTTGAGTTGTGGAGTGAGACGGCCATTACGCTGCTGATCAAATCTGATAAACATCATTTGATACCTGTACTATTGATTTTGTAATGCCTTGAGTTTGAAAAAATAAACAAGAACAACAAAAACTGTCACAGTTCAGGTGTTTTGGAGAAATCTCACAAAAAACAGTGGGAAGAACACTGGAATGGGAATCCAGGTGGAAATTTACCTGGGCTCATTCACACCTTTGTAAAATGCACAGTGTATTGTGTAATTCTTGAAATTACTCCTAGATGTGGCCCACTGTGGCAGGTGGAAAAATTACAAAACACCTGGACTGTACTGTACTTGATTAGAACTTTAAAAAAGAAAATATCTGATCACTGCAAACTTCAGAGGTTTTGAACATAAATTACATGGCATTTGTATGTCTGTCACATTGTCATCTGCTGTGCTGAACACTGGTTTACCTAGCTGTCTCTGGAAAATGGCATTTAAGTTATGGTTAGAGCATTGTTATACAGTATGTAGATTGTCAGATAAAGGTTCGAGATTCTCTTGGCAGTGATTATTTTCTCAGCCTTGCATGTAGTTAAGAGATTGTTTTTGCATTCATCCTTTTGCAAACTTTTCCGTGTCGTAACTAGGGTTGTGCATGTATATTCAGAGCATTGATTTGGGGCAGTCATATTAATTTATGATTTAAAACCTAATTTATTATTTCGCTTCTCTTTTTATTACGGTTAAAAATCTGGCAAAACTTGATAAGGGGTCATGTTCTGGCAAACTTTGATGACTGTCAGTCAAGACAGTCAGTTCCATTCCCTTCAAAGAATCATGTTATGCCTTTTATATAGGTCTTCATTTAGTAAAAGGTGTAAGATATGTTGCTATCATCACAAAAATTAAATTAGATTTTTTCTATGCATTTGTTAACCTGACTCTCTGTACATGTGTAACTACAAGAAAGGACTTCTCTCTCAATGCACTTATTTTGACAAGACTTACCACCTTAGTGTAGTGGTAAAGTCACTCAGAAGAAGCACTGAAGAGTTGAAATCAACAGTCTTGTAGATGTACATGTGTAATTTTTGTACCCCACAATTGAGAATGTCAGAAAAGCAACAAGTTGTGGGAAGGCAGTGGTTGATTTCTTCAAATCAGCGTTCATTTCAAAAACCCTTCCCAATTGAAATTTCATTAGTTTTTCCTAAATACTGATCTTTTAGCATTATGCAAATGGGACAAAAATTCCCAAATGTAAGGGTACAGGCATCTTTTGAAAAAATTAAAAAAAACCACTAAAAGGGTACATTGTTGTAGTTAGGTACACTGTAGCAGATCTGTAAATAAGTTTTCAAGCAGTATTGGGTAATAGTTTATCTGACCAGAATGGATAACCAAAAGACCAAAAGATTGGTAGGTCAGAAATCCTTTTTTTTTTTTTTTTTCCGGTATCAGTATTCAGTACCTTTCATCAGTATCAGTACAGTAGGCTCACCCATTAGTGCAACTCGTGGTGAAAATGACATTTCACTAAAAAATGTAAACTTAAAATGAAAATTCATCAAAAATTATGTGAAGCATGAATTTGTAGTTGATCCTGAAAAGCAGGTAGTTATAGAAAAATGTACGATCATAAATGTTAGTGAAACAGGATTTCATTTGAAATCAAGATTTAACAAGTTCTGTAAATGTATGAGCAAAAAGTTAAATATACTTTTTTTTTATATATATATATATATATACGCCCGTTGAAAAATGGGACGTACTATGGTATGGCGATGTCCGTCTGTCCATCCACTATGGAATACAATAACTTTAGTAAACGTCAACTGTTTTTCTAAAACTCATACAGATTGCTTAGATAGTGTAGAGAAAGCTGCCTTTCGATTTTGAGCAAATTCCGTTTTGTCGTTCTGGGACTTGGATTTTATTTTTACTATGAAAAGATGCTATGGAACACAATAACTTACGTCGTAAACTTCAGTTGTTTTTCATGAAACTCATACAGAATGCTTAGATAATGTAGCAGAAGCCGCCTTTTGATTTTGAGCATATTCCATTTTGTCGTTCCAAGTTATGGGACTTGGATTTCATTTTTGCTATAGTAAAATGCTATGGAATGCAATAACTTTAGTAAATGTCAACTGTTTTTCTAAAACTCATACAGATTGCTTAGATAGTGTAGAGAAAGCTGCCTTTCGATTTTGAGCAAATTCCGTTTTGTCGTTCTGGGACTTGGATTTTATTTTTACTATGAAAAGATGCTATGGAACACAATAACTTACGTTGTAAACTTCAGTTGTTTTTCATGAAACTCATACAGAATGCTTAGATAATGTAGCAGAAGCCGCCTTTTGATTTTGAGCATATTCCATTTTGTCGTTCCAAGTTATGGGACTTGGATTTCATTTTTGCTATAGTAAAATGCTATGGAATGCAATAACTTTAGTAAATGTCAGCTGTTTTTCATGAAACTAATATGGAATGTTTAAATAGGGTAGAGAAAGTGGCCTTATGATTTTGAGCAAATTCCGTTTTGTTGTTACGGAGTTATGGAACTTGGATTTTATTTTACTATGATAAGATGCTATGGAGGTGCTATGTAATGCGATAACTTAAGTAAACGTCAGTTGTTTTTCATAAAACTTATACAGATTGCTTAGATAGGGTAGCGGAAGCCACCTTTCAGTTTTGAGTAAATTCTGTTTTGTCATTACAGAGTTATAGGACTTGGATCCCTCTTTTTGGATTTCAATATTTCATAAAAGTATTACCAAAGAGACCCATGTTTTGGGGGTGTTAAAACCATAAATTCACATTGATCCCGTCCAAAGTAAGCGACGGGCGTATTACGCCACGCTAGGCATTGCTCTTTTTTTCTTTTTTTTTTTTTTTGATAACCTCAGAAACATTAATAGGGTCAGAAGTTCAAACAAGGGTCCAGTGGGAAAGCGGAAACACACATATATTTGGCCTTATGTATCTTGATTTCATGTGTTTTGAAACTTTTTCACAAAACACTGAGAATAGTTAGTCATTACCTATATGTCAATTTACTAAGTTGCACAAACTAGAAGTGTAAATTAGCTTAGGTAAATTTACGCTTGGGCTGTCCTGTGATTTCTATTCTTTTTTCTCTGTGTTTGGTGTGTTCCCAAAAATCAAAGAGCTATTAAATGTATGAACTGATGAATGAGGTGTTGCAAATATCTCATTTAGGTCAGTACAGAAATTTATTGCCAATTCAGTGACTACAAATATAGGAATGTTTTCGGAAGTTAAATCATCTGTCAGTTGTGAATTTTGAAAGTATCCACTTACAAAATACAAAGTAATCACTCCATCTGAACTTGTTGAAATATATCGAACATATTTTCATAGTTAAGCCATTTGCAAATGCATATTGCATAGGTGAAAAAAGAATTAGGTGCACCGGTAGCATTGAATATATATTTATACGAGTAAAAGACAGAAAATAAATGGAAAAGATGTAAATAAATGGAAAAGACATTAATCACCTTGGTTTAAAATATGCGCAGTATATTTATTGAATTTGAGTTTTTGAAATATCAAAAAGAACTTGATGCTCATTTGAGTGAGACATGTGTGCCGATTAATGTTTGTGTGCATTTTTCAAACTGTTGTGTTGCTTTCAGAACGATGATGCAGCAGTAGCAGCAGAGAAAAAGTTTCAAATGAATCCAAATGCTCAGATGTTTCAGTCCCAACTCTATTCCTCTTCAGTTGGAGTGTCCCAGTCAGAGGAAGGTGAGTGTGATTCTTGGCTCTTATTTACTCGAATTGAGCTACATAGTTAAGAGACAACAACTTTCTTCAAGCTACACCTGTGTTAATTTCAGACTTCATGATTCTGTGAAGCCGGCATGGCCTAGTGGTATCGCGTCGGACTCCTGATCAGGAGGTCGGGGTTCAAGTCCTGCTCTGGTCATGCCGGTGTCATATCTTTCGGATGAGACAGTAAGAAGCGAGGCCCCGTGTCATGGTATGCATGGCACGTTAAAGATCCCTCACTGCTTCTGGTGGGTCCGTTGCAAAGGTCAAAATTTGTATGCCTCGCATGAGGCAGATGCCGTCACCACATACGTGAAATATTCGTGGTGTGACGTAAAACAAAAATCAATCAATCACGATTCTGTGAATAATTTTAGTCATACATTGTACGTTAACACCTTTGTTGAGGACAAGTTTTGTAAGTTGATATTGTTGCTGTTGAAAATTGGGTCTATAAAACTAATACTTTGTCTTCATCAGTTTTAATGTTGGGCCACAGTTTTTATCATGAAGGTTCTGATGACCTCTCGCTTTTGATGTGTGTATAGAATTTAACTTTGGTTTTTTGATTGCATGTATCAAAAGACAGATACTTTATTCACTAAGCATTTAAAATGTCTTGTGTACATGTAGCTCTTACAAAAAAATCAGAATAAAAGCTAATATCCCCAGTGTAATGGGAAATAACATTCTACGGAAGAAGCATTGTGTCACTGTGAAAAGAAGTTCCAACCAGAATGTAGAAAAGTATTTTCCTAAAATAACTAGGGACAGGCTTGGTGTAGTGGTTAAGCGCTAGGCTTGCGGCGTCAAGGATCCGATTTCAGTTTCACGGATTGCACAACTATGTTTAAGAGGTTGGTTACCTCGTGTTCCATGTCATGGTATAACTGAAATATTGTTGAAAGCGGCATAAAACACCAATCAACCAACATGAAGTTATTTATCATCTTCGCTTCCTTATCTGTCATTTGGTTGAGACACTGAACCTTTGTTCGAGGTCACGATATATATCGGCACGGTCATTATTACTCGCAGCATGGGTGGGCTCCTAGCGAAGTTGAAAGTTTCTTGGCCATACATTTCTGTCATTTTCTGACTGTTGTCAGAGTGAAATAAGATTGCATGGTAGAGACATTATATTGTTAGTAGTTGCCATAGTTGAAATGATGAAAGTATGGAAGCAATTGTAAAAGTAAACAAAAGAAACTTGCATATGTTTGT
The DNA here is from genome assembly GCA_035048485.1 of Pteria penguin. Classification (NCBI taxonomy): domain Eukaryota; kingdom Metazoa; phylum Mollusca; class Bivalvia; order Pterioida; family Pteriidae; genus Pteria; species Pteria penguin. The sequence continues at coordinate 32,222,854 of CM068591.1, read as the reverse complement.
GTAGTGATTTGATATAGTGATTATTAAATTGAGTATGTAGTACGCAGAAGCAGCAAGAGAGACATGTCTGTTTTATTTGCAGGTAACAATTTCAACTCAAGTTACCGTAGTAATCGAGGTGGTGGCTTCCGAGGGCGTGGTGGACGCGGTGGTGATCGTGGCGGCATGTCAAATGGTTACAGAAACAACCGGGGAGGAAGTGAATACAGAGGGCGAGGTATGACATGAAACTTTATTTGCCATGTTTTGTAGAATCTACAGAATGTGTGCTGCTTGAATAAAAAGTAAACCGCAGGACGTGTTAGAGGGAATTGATAGTGTTCAGTGCATTTTGAAATAGCGTTACTTTGTTACCCAAAGTAGATGGCATTGCAGACACGAGACAAATATTTGAAAACGAAGAACGATAAACTCAGAATTCATTATATATCGGTCTCCTGACCTTCTTCTGGTGAATTTCTGGAATTGGTAGCGTTATCTACATGTGTAGGTTAAATCCATCTTACAGGTTATTGGAGGCAGTTTTGTATGTTGGTGTTTTACTAGATTCTAATCTGCAAACCAGATGTTGATCCCAGCTGTCAAAATTTATCATCAGGCTTACCATTTGTTATTCACAGCCTGAAGTCCTGCAGAATTGTAAATGTTATGGGTTTTTTCCTCACTCCTTTGCAATTTGGGCTTTGGCCTTCAGCATTTGGGATTTTTTCTAACATTGCTGATGAATCTTCAGCACCCCTCCCCACCCACCAGACTGTACATCATCTGTCAGTCATATGTGAAGCATTGTCTGTTAACTCCAGGTTTTCCTCGTGTGCCTTCCATTACTCTTCAGCACTCTTCTTTTTTCAGTCAATTCTGCAAATGGAACATGCCGATTCTCTGAATCCATCAGGAATTGCTGGCAATTTATAAAAAGTTATCTATTTTGATTCCCAAAATGAAAATGTGGTATTTGAATAAAATCAGCAAATTCATTGAAAAATATTGCTGGCTTTTACCATGTTTAAATCAAGAATTGGGACTTTATTTAGATTCGCATTTTGTCATGTAAATTTTAAATAAGAAATCCTGGGTTAAATAAGAGCAGATTTGTATCTGAAGTGCTAGAGGCATCCAGGTAATGAAATGCCCTCCTGTTCTATCACCAATAACATCATGGTCTTTAATATACCCGGTAGTCCAGAAAAAAATCTTGATTTTTCGTAAAGCAGAACTCATCTACTGACTGATAAGTCATTCGACCTTTGAGCCGATTGAGCATGTAGTTATGTTGTGTTTGCAGGTGGAAACAACTATCAAAATTACCAATCCCGACAGAATTACCGCCAAGATGGTTACCAAGGTTATAATGGTAACAACAGTGGGAACAATGGCTTCCAGAAGAGAGATGGGGGTTACAGCAGGGGAAGTAATCGTGGAAACAGTGCATGTATGTAACATTGTTTTTAAAGTCATTGGAGTGATCTGAAAAAAAATGTACAAAAATTAGTTTTGTAATTTTTTGATTATATATAGAAATTTTTAATTTTCTTGAAAATAGAAGTAATATGAGTATATTTTCAAAAATATTTCATAATTCTTAAAGTTTCTGAATTACATAAAAGGTTACCAACTTAATCGAAAACCCCAACTCCTAATGATAGGATAACCACAGTACAAAGCAGAATTTCACACTGGCTCGTGAAGGTCGGACTGGACTGGTATCACCTTAAATGCAGGACTGACTTGGTATCATCTGAAAGTGAGACTGATTTGCTACCACCTGAAATGTGGGCCTGACCTAGTACTTCCTGACCTGGTATCACCTGAAAGTCAGTCTACGCGAAAGTTTAAATGTTTTGCAGGACCACAGGTCTGGTGAAAGTAGAAATTTTACCAGACCTGGAGCCATTTTACCAGACCGTCAAATTTTGTGTGATCTTGATGTCAGTTATGATATATCCAACTCATCTTAATAATAAAACAGAACTTGGCAGATTTGAAATTGAATTTATTCATTTATTCATCTTTTGAAAACATGGTTGACAAGTTCTATGTTTGGTCTTCATTCTGAAAATCTTCACAATAATCGTCATTGTCATTGCGTCTTTCTCAAACAAGTCATCACTTATAGTAGCACTAGCCTTCCTCTTCCCCCTGGCACTGCCCCCTCGAGATATTTTAGTTTGAAATAAATTCAAACTTTCTTGTGGTGACCTTCAATTCCCAATCGCTTTCAAAGCATAGTAATTCCATTGCCCATGTTAATTTACCAGCAAGATTTACACAACATCCTACATTGTAGCTATATACAATCCATATATCAAAATGTTTGTCAGACCGTCCTCTATCAGAATTTTAACAGTTTACCATAGGTTATCCACCTTAATTTCGAGAAAATCATGTTGGAAGGGGGACACCCCCAAATACTGGCCAAAATTCAATTGTAAACAACCACACCTTTTTAGGTCATAAAAATTTTTACAGGAGGGAAATGAGATAAAGATTCATTTTACAGCAGAGTCAATCTTTATTTATAGATAGATCAAATAATTTCATCCAGTCACAGCTCCTGATGTCCCTCTCTTCCTTCACCACATCAACCAATCACAATTCTCTTTAATTACTGTTCTTTGACCTCACCTCTAAACCACATCAGTCAATCATGACTCGTTAATTACTGTTCTTTGACCTCGCGCTAGCTCTCATCAACTACTGCAATCACAAGATAATATTCGAACCGGCATTGGCTTTTACTTTTGCGGACGTAACAACAGAGAAAAAACATTTCAGAAAAGACTAGGATGTAGTTTTAATCAAAACTGTAACAGAAAACCTCTTGCAGGTAATCATTTATAAAGAAATTGAATACAGATATTTTTATTTAAGCAAGGACTTATCTTATTTATAAGTCCTTAATTTAAGGATAAACTTTCGATTTTTCGTACCGGACCGCTGGTCCCGTTTCCGGAAAAAAATACCGACCCAACTCAAAATTTACTGGCGAAAACCGACGGTCCGGTGACTTTCGCGTAGACTGCTGAAAGTGAGACTGATTTGGTACTGCCTTAAATATGGGACAGACCTAGTACTACCTGACCTGTTATCACCTGATAGTGAGACTGATTTGGTACCACCTGAGATGTGGGACTGACCTGGTACCACTGAAATCAGGAAAGCTGTACAGTGTCTTCTAGATACAAAGTTGTGTAGATGGTATCTGATATACAGGTTAAATCTAAAACTTGAGCAAACTGTTAATGGGCAGATAAACATCACCACTCAATAGACTGCAAGTGACTTAGTACAATCTGAATTGATGTTTTCTTTACCCCTCATAATGAAGTATAGGTTATATCCTTCTGCTGCAAAGTTGTACACTAGAAACAGGTTGACTATCTGTAGACATAAAAAGTTTCTGCATTTTTTCCTCAAATCCTTCAAGATACTGGACTGAAACTTCCTACATGTCTTAATTACCAAAAACTGTAGTTTGACTTAGAATTTGCTTTTTAGGAAGTCTGGCTTGTTTTCTACGAATGCTGATAGGAAATGGGGATGGTAATAGTCCTGCTTTGCAGACAGTTTTAGTTAGTCGTAGAAATCTCAAATTAGGTTCAAGTAGTGATTCATTAAGTTATTTTGAAATAATTTGCTTCACTACATGCCTTTATCTACATGTAATTTGCAGTTATTTTTGTGATTTCTGTATAAATGTGCAAAATCTATATTTATTGTGATTTTTTTTTTTTTTTTTTCACAGCAATGAGAGGAGGTTCACAACGTGGCAACAACCGCGGCAACCGAGGCGGCTTTGGAAACCGTAACCAACAGCAACAATCAGTTGCTTAAAAAGATTGCAACACTTTACTACACGAAAATCTTCTGCCTACGTTTTCTGAGAAAATAGTGCACATACTTTGCACTAACAGCTCTCTATTTTTGTTTGTTTTTTAATTTTAATATATCCCACTTGTGACAATGATCATTTGTGTTCAGTGCATGTTACAGGTTTTGAAAATAATTTAGGATTTCAGATTTTCTTTTCTCCCTTTTTGTACAGTTACTTTTTCTCTGTGTTTAAAATTTACCATAGGGATAGTATTTCTTTTCTAGAGCGCATTTTTATTTATGTTTGTGTATGGCAGCTGGTTTTCGTATGATGTAGATATAGCAGGGATCAATCAACAGCAAACAACAATACATGTGGCATTTACCAATCAATTAAAGGAGCATTTCACTGTCTCTTTCAGAGAAACATCTCTGACATAAATATTTAAAGACAAATCGGTGCAAGGAACATTGAACAAAGAAACAGAAGTTTCAAGATTTTGGAACAGTGTGAATAAATTCTGGAAATTTTAGAAATTGCCAGAATGCTTAAATTTGTTTGAAAGCAATTTTATAAAAACACCCTTAAAAATTGGAAGAAATGCTGAATTTTTAATCTTTCATTCATGTGCAATAGTATATTATGAGTGAGGTATATACTTCATTGCAGAACACAAAATGGACTACATTTGCATTGTAAGTTCAACATTTCTTCTTTGAAAAAAAAAACAGAAAAAAACTTGTATATGTCAGTCTTGTACTGCAAAAAAAAGAGTAAAACCCATGTCTTGTACACAGTCCTTTCATGCTTTTCGTTTTTACAGCATATTTTGTAAATCATAGATCTTAATTTTTCAGTTTTGTAAAAACTAACTGGATCACACATCAGATTCAATGTGATGAAAGGGTTAATGGAAATAAAAGATTTCAAATGATTTTTCTCGTTTTCTTTGATTTATTGATAGGGAATTAGAAATCATGACGATATTTTTAAAATTGGTAGATGTTACAAATACACGGAAGTTTTGTTCCTTGTCACATCAGGATTGTTTCATTTATATATGAAAGATCACATTTTTATGCCACTGGATCGATATTTTGGGGGCATACTGTTTTTTACCCATCAATCTGTTTGTCTATCGTCAACTTATAGAGATAGAGGATTCATATTTGGTAAGCATACACCACTAATAAGTCCCTTTCAAATTACACCAAGGTCATTGACCACATGACCTTGACTGACCTTTGACATAAATTTCAAAATTTGCCTTTTTTCGACTTTGTTGATGCCAGTGCACTCATGTTTCACAAACTTGTCTTGCTCATTTTGTAATAAACCTGGCTTTGGGCAAAAATGGTGCCAGCATATCTCGGTTGGTTCTGACAAATAGGTCCCTGGTTGGAGTTTTGCTAGTGGCTGGAAAGCATCTGGACTGTTGGAAGAGATATCGGAGTTCTTGTGTCACATAAAAGAGATTCCTCACTGATATGGGTGATCCATTGAAGCATCAAACAAATGTAAGTGCAATAATCTTAGTGTTACATGAAACAATTAAACAAACAAACCAACATTCGGCCAAGAGGAAATGGATTTGATGTATTAGGGTCCTTTCAGATAGACGGTTGAAGATGTGGTTTTACTTTGCGGTAGACATTACACAGTAAATCCTGCTTACGGTTAAGTCTATAGCAGAATATGAAATTCAGTTCAATGAATCTTGCTGTTGGCATTACTGTATCCGAGAAATAATTTGATGTGATAACAAACTGCAAATTAACATCTATATGTGGATGGAAGTGCTGAGGAGTGGATGAAACCAATAATTTGATAAAACGCCTCTTTTTAGGTCACCCGAGATGCTTGGTTGACTTGTGGCTGATGGTGACCTGCCGTCGGTCAACAATTGCACATTTTACAGTTCTAGGTTACATGCAATTTCCCAGAACTTTCTCATGAAGCATTGCTAATTTAATGATTTCTCCATCTTGTTTCGTATATGCAGGCGCCCAACAATAATCAGTTCGTCTGCTACTTCATTCCGTCGGTATACCGCTACATGGGTTGAAAAAAGGATTTGTGTAGCATATCCTTCTAAAGGGGGAATTTTGTTTTGTTCAGGAGAAAGCCCTGCAAAAATATTTGGCCTCCCTAATAGCGGAAAATACTTGAAATTCTTTTCAAGAACTTTCATTTACATTTTATTCATTACTTCATGTATATGTAGTAAAGCAAAGTTGCGACATTTTGTACTGGCCCAAAAAGTGCGTTATAAAATGAAAATAGAACATAAATAAAATTATATATACTGCCATTGGGGGATTGAATAGGATTATCTGAATGTAATAGGCTTCAATTTAATTATGATATATATTCCTTTAAGGTAAACATTGAAATGCATTTGGTATTTTATTATTGATTGTTGTATCCTTGGCATCGTAAATGAGATTTATACATATTTTTCAGTGCTTTTGTACTAACATAAAATATGTACTTGAAATTTTCATTGTTGTAATTTTGTAAATCACTCCAAAAATTAAGGAATATCATGCATAGCTCTGTCCTCAGCTGGATTATTTGGTTCACTCTTTTGGTCATTTGTGTTTCAACATTGCTCTTCAAATATTTTAATATCATTAGAATTCCAATCATTCGGCCACGAACATCGCTTGTAATCTTTATCTCTTGGTCCGTGATCGTTTTTTATATTGTGATAATTCTTGCGTTGTGTTTTCAATATTTTTTTGTTGTGCGACAACTGTGTTACAGTCAAGTATACGACTCAATACAGATTATATTTAAAACAATCCTGAATGTAAAACTATGTGAAACTATGCTCAGTATGTAAAACTCTATTCTCACTATAATTATAATCTAAACTTAAACTAAGACGAAAACTAGTACCGAAAGACTAAGAATATGAATAATATTGGAAAATTAAGAGAGATTAAGACTGAAGACTAAGAGACTAAGACTATAAGAGTGAATTAAGATACTAAGACTATAAGAGTAAGAGACCGAGATTGTAAGAGTAAGAGACTAAGACTATAAGAGTAAGAGACTAAGACTATAAGAGTAAGAGATTAAGACTATAAGAGTGAATTAAGAGACTAAGACTATAAGAGTAAGAGACTAAGACTATAAGAGTGAATTAAGATACTAAGACTATAAGAGTAAGAGACTAAGACTATAAGAGTAAGAGACCGAGATTGTAAGAGTAAGAGACTAAGACTATAAGAGTGAATTAAGATACTAAGACTATAAGAGTAAGAGACTAAGACTATAAGAGTGAATTAAGATACTAAGACTATAAGAGTAAGAGACCGAGATTGTAAGAGTAAGAGACTAAGACTATAAGAGTGAATTAAGAGACTAAGACTATAAGAGTAAGAGACTAAGACTATAAGAGTGAATTAAGAGACTAAGACTATAAGAGTAAGAGACTAAGACTATAAGAGTGAATTAAGATACTAAGACTATAAGAGTAAGAGACTAAGACTATAAGAGTGAATTAAGATAATAAGACTCTAAGAGTAAGAGACCGAGATTGTAAGAGTAAGAGACTAAGACTATAAGAGTAAGAGACTAAGACTACTATAAGAGTAAGAGACCGAGACTATAAGAGTGAATTAAGAGACTAAGACTATAAGAGTAAGAGACTAAGACTATAAGAGTGAATTAAGAGACTAAGACTATAAGAGTAAGAGACTAAGACTATAAGAGTAAGAGACCGAGATTGTAAGAGTAAGAGACCGAGATTGTAAGAGTAAGAGACTAAGACTATAAGAGTGAATTAAGATACTAAGACTATAAGAGTAAGAGACTAAGACTATAAGAGTGAATTAAGATACTAAGACTATAAGAGTAAGAGACTAAGACTATAAGAGTGAATTAAGAGGCTAAGACTATAAGAGTAAGAGACTAAGACTACTATAAGAGTAAGAGACTAAGACTATAAGAGTAAGAGACTAAGACTATAAGAGTAAGAGACCGAGACTATAAGAGTAAGAGACTAAGACTATAAGAGTAAGAGCCTAAGACTATAAGAGTAAAAGACTAAGACTGAATATATTCTTATAACAAAGCAGTATTAATAATTCTTCCAATTCCCTCTTAATTCCAAATCCCTCATGTTTGATATGAAATGGTTCAGTAAAACAAAGGGCCAGTAGCCGAAGCCCTCGCAGTTCAGTAATGCTAAGGCCCAACAGTCCAATAATCCGATAGTGCGAAGACCCAAAACCCCGAAGGTCTTATAGTCCGGAGGCTCGATACTCCAAAAGCCTTATAGTATGAAGACTTGAAGGATCGATAGGTAGAAGACCCAATAGTCCGAAGGTCCAGTAAATGGAAGATCCAATAGACCGAAGGCCCGATAGTCTGAGTCATGTTATAATAATAATAACAACAATAATAATAATAATAATAATAATAATAATAATTTTCGGACTATCGAACCCTTGAACCATCCGAACTTCGGACTATAGGCCTTCGAACTATAGGACCTTCAATCTATCGTGGCCTTCGGACTTTCGAAACTTCAGAATATCGTACCTTCTGACTATCGGGCCTTCGGACTGTCGGGCATTCTGACTATTGGATCTTGGGACTATTAATCCTTCAGAATATTGGGTGGTCATCCAATTAAACAAATGTAGTCTGTAGACTTCAAACGAAATGTAAAGTGACAGAATAAGTTTGGCAATATCTGAAGAGCTGGAAAAATTGTGCTTAGGTACCGTCCATTTGATATTCTGGGCGGGAGGGGGGCTGTGAATTTTGGAAAAAAACTTTCTTGCCCTGATTTTGACTAAACAAATAATCTTGGTCAGTCACACAGTGAAAAAAAAAATCAGTCTCCAATAGACTAGCGTAATCTGCCTTCATACTTTGGAAAACATTAGGTGTTAAAACTCAATTTTATACATAATACAACAATTTATGTTATTATGATTTTTTGTTTTTCATTACTGTAGTTCAGTCATGGAAAAACCTACGATATCTGTTACTTGAATTAAATGGCAAGATTTATCAGTAGATAGCTGGGATTTTTGTGGTTATTAACTGTGTACCTTATAGCAGATTTGTTTCTATATTGTTATTTGTATTCTATTGCATTCTATACAAAAATCTAAACGATTCGACCTTATTGAGATGTTGGATGATACCTCTAGTTACATATAAATGTATCTTGATGACATCTTACTTTGATAACCCCGAGTTTGAAAGACATATAGCTAACATATACCCACCTAAACTTCAGTTAAAGACTATATTTGTGATAACACTTTTCTTGGACCTATACAGTAAGACAACTAAAATTCATACCAATATTTATGATAAACACGACGACTTTAGATTTCCTGTGGTAAATTTCCATTATTTGGATTGTAACAGATATTCCTAGACTAGACTCCCACCATATGGTATCTATAAAATTCAGTTTCTTCGATTTGCCAGCAAAATTCGGAAATATTACTTTGTGTCCAATGGAATTTCTCATCCCAGCTTCTTGTTCCATTAAGTTTATATGGTCGGGTTCCAAAATAGTGAAAGGCCTTCGTGATCTACAACAATATTGCCTAGATATCATTAAAAGGACAGTAATTCTTGTATTGACCCCTTTTAAAACTTAGAAAAGCCTTTGGAAATTGTTATAGACCCTATTCAGAACTTTTAACAAAATTTGGACATATTACTTTGTATCCAATGGAATTTTCCATCGCTGATCTTGTGTACAAACTTAAGAGGGTCTTAGGTTCCACAAAGTTAATCTCGTCGGGTTTCAAAATAGCGAAATGCCTTCATGATCTACAGTAATATAACCCGGAGATCATCAAAAGGACAGCAATTTTTGTCTTATATAGAGATTTGTTCTTAAACCTGTACGCTGACTAACAGGCGGGTGGGGACTATATGGTGGGCCTTATTGAAACCCTTTTCAAAGGACAAATGGCCTTGAACCTCATTCCCCTTACTGTTAATTTGAACTCTTACAGATCAAGGGTCTAGCTCGCTTTCAGATCGAGTAGTAACAACCCCAGGTGAATTTTGCAGTATATTCGTATCTTTATGAGCTTAATGTATTTGGATAGACCTCAGTGAGACAAATTCAAAACAAGTTTCCTTTTGCTGATATCTCTAACCTATCAAAACTTAAGGCAGTTTGAAGATGCCAAAATTTTCACATTTTCATAGAATTTGTTCTTTATATAATTCATGATTGATTTCGCTACTAAGACGGAACCGACATTTCTAATATTTTTAGACTTTTTGCCATTTCTCTGTCATTTGTTTAACCCAGGGTAGCCCTCTTTCCATCACACCCCTACCCTCTTCCCTCCTTCCTCGCCCTCCTGCTTATAGCCTCACCCTTATTGAACAGTATATGACATCATTATGATGCACTAAAAGCGTATAATACAGCTGAGATCGGTTTGAGTAGAACTTTGTCCAAAATATATTTGTATTATTATACAACAATATTTTACTGGTGAAAAAAAAATTCCCTTGCTCCAAGGTTGAGGTAAAAAAATAATCTGGCCGTGTATATACAAAATACATGCTGAATTTCCATGTTCCATACACAATTTGTTGAACTCTTCAATGACATACAAGATATCCCGTTATACGAGGAGTTTCATGTGTCTGGATCATTAAATCAAATAGAGTGACCGTAGTAAAAAAATTACTCTGAAAGAAAGGTCATGCAACTGCCCTATATAACTATAAGAGATGACAGATCTAATTGTGAGGCTGATAAGCCTCGTGCAGGGTTTACAAGTCTCTATGTTCTAGAGAATGCAGTATGACAACGAGCAGAATTTCAAATGAGGGGCATTATGAATAAATATACTCTTAACATAGAGACTTAAGCAAGTCTAATCAGGATATTGAACTACAACGAAGTGTCCGAGAATTGTGACAATTATATCATATCGAATATTCACAAACATACTATGACTGCAATTAATATTACATGAAAATAAAACAAAGTAAAATAATCTTGAGGACGTCATTTAACATCTGGGAGGTCATAGGGTCACACACTGAAGAGACGAGTTGTCGAAAAGAGCATCGGATGCACAAAATTAAAAGGCATGTATGTTCTATACTTATGTAGATTTAAAAACAAAATAATAATTTATACTTTTCTTTATGAGAAAAAAATCCTTGAGGTGAGCATTCTGGTTCATGAGACATTGGGAGTGATTTGGGGTTTTTTTTCTTTTTTTTTATTTGTTTTTGGATTTTGGTCGGAATTGCGTAAGCTTGGCTATCTCAGTGGAAGTCGAAGTACACTGAAATCTTCCTCATGTAGAAGTAGTGCATCAATATATAGAAAAAAGAACATCAGCTTCTGCTCAGTAATCTTATAAATCGTGTTATTTGAGTTAATATAGGATAATTCTGATCAGATAAAAATACATACATCGTTATTACGATGACAAATTTGCATAGTATCCATGCGCTGGTTTATTGTTATGTAATATTACTAAGGCTAGCCATTTACTTATATACATTGATTTTTCCGGAAATGTACGATTGTCTAATCATACCGTAATGAAAAGTAGTCCACATTATCCGTCATAATGAAATCAATAAATTGTGATGGCATATTGTTTATTGCAATATTGCTGATGAACAGGGATTTATTTTGATTATGAAATAGGGAAAATATAGAAACAATAAAATCTAGTATTTACAGAACAATACGTAGTTGTGCATTAATTTTTTTATGTAATATTACTGATAATAGGTTAGATGGAAAGACCCGACAATATGAAAATGCATAGAAATCATGCCATGAGATGAAATAGAGAAAATATAAAACATTTAGATCATGTTTTACCATTGAGCGTAGTTATTCTAACACAGGTATGAGAATTCTGTAATTATGCTCACAACCTAGATCCTGCCTCCATGCAAGGTTTATGGAACGTGAAAGCTGGAAAATTTATTTTCAGTTTATGTATTTCACTTTCAAGATTGCTATATATGGTTTGCATCCTAAAACTACAAGAAATTCTCTTTCAAAAAAGGGGGATGGGAAGGTTTGAAGTAACGATTTATTATGAAATGGATCGACAAAAAAGAGGAATATTTCACGGGAAGATATATCCTTGGTGTAATAAATGTATTTGAACATGCAAATTCCGGCGTTGAGTACTGTCAGTCCTTTCATTTTTTTTTTTTTTTTTGATCGGAAAATCTATACTTTCGCTGGTTTTGCTGATTTCTTTTTCTTTTTTTCGTATTTCATTTTAAAGTCTTCGTCTGTCATAAGTATGTGTTGACTAAGATCTTCTTCAGTCTGAAAGTAATAGTCCACAAGCCTTTGAACAAGAACTTTATAAACATCAATCTTTAAACCTTTAAAGTCTTTCAATCCTTCAGTAGAAGTTTTCTTTGTCCTTATATACTTTAAAAGCAAGTGTGGGTGGCATGTTTCAATGAAGAACTCAGCATCACTGCCTTTGTGAGAATCAATAGCTGACTTTGAAATAAAGGCTCTCATAAAATGAGTCATAACAATTTCATGCTGAAAAGTTAATTTCTTTTCGCTACGTTTTATTGCAAACGGTGAACTCAGAATCATATTAATAACAGACAGTTCTTCACTTTCTAGTTTGAAGCGTTCTCTCAATTTCTTTTTAAGTTCATGGTCTTCTTCTTTTTCAATATCTATTTCTCCACCCTTTAGTAATAGATATAGCAAGGCACAATACTTAAGCTTTATGCTGTCATCCTTTGATGATTTCATCATAGTAAAATTCTCTTCCAAATGTTTTCCAGGATTTTCATAGAACAGTTTTGCATTTTTACTCAACTCAGCGTGTAAATGTAGTAATTGTATTGTTTCAGGAATGCCGATTTCCCTATCTTCCGAACTTGAAAATTTAAAACATTTAATATCTCGTCCATCAATTTGCTTAGTGGAAATATGTTCCCCTAATTCATTTGTAAATATTTCCATTCTCTGAGCAATACTAACGTTTTCTTTCTCAAGATCAACAATATAACTTTCATCAAACAAAGGGTGATAACGAATGTCCTTGTATATGAACTTCCAACTGGAGCTCGATAATGTAATAATTGCGAAAATATGACGTTTTTCTCGACTCACATTAAAAAACTTAGTATGCCACGTTTTCAGTGTGGCCAAGTCCTCATCTATGATATTCTTTTGCATATCGAGCCACTTCTCATAGATGTTGTCTAGAAGCAAATAGTTTCTGTGATTGAAGTTTAAATCATGCTGGACCTCGTCCTTAATACTGGTAGCAAGGATAACCCTGCATTTCTTTCCATCTTCCATTTGATTGTGTTTGGAAGAAAGTATATCTAGGCCTAAAGTCGTTTTTCCACTACCCGGAGGTCCTACGACGACAATCCAGCCTTTCGATAATAATAGGTCCTCAGCCTTTTTCCTGCAAAGAAGTTCCACAGGTCTTCCTTTCAGACTATCCAAATGTTTTTCAATTTCTGAAAAAAAAAATCCAGGAATATATTCATCGAAATGTGAAAAGAAATTTTCATTTTCAATTCAAGCTGGCTAGTTTAATGCGAGCAATAGGTAATACATTTTGAAGCTTAATTAAAGGTAAGATTATTGCTGGTTGGTTAATCATTTGAATATAAATGACCTTTTTCCAGCTGATGCTTGAATTGCTTAAACACACTGAATCGTGAATGTAAATTGGTTAATCTGTGTTAATGTTCAAAATGCAAGGAACTATGACCCAAAGAACTTACTGTATAATCCGAAAATTCTAGCATTGTGCAAGATAAAACTTGCCAAATAAAACTTCTAAATTGAAAAATCAAATGAATTTATTTTAAAACGATTTAAGTGCTGGTTGTGTATATCCAAATGACAATTCTATATTTTTCAGTTATGTAATTTCATATAGGAAATTTTGGGAATTCTTTTACATTTGTCAATCAATATTAATATATTAGAGGGGTTACAATACGATGAACATTGTATGGTGGTTTGCCTTGCTTACGATAATTGATAATGTCAAGTCGAAAAACAAAGATATTTTTGCTGATATGAAACGTAAATGAGATATTTGAAAATGTATCAAAATTCTCTTGTATAAGGTAAAGTGGTTGCTTTTGCCACTTAGATACCTGGAATAGGAGCAAAGTTTGGTGTAGGCGCTTGATGGTCGTCACAATTTTTCTTTTCTGAGTGTTGTATCAAACTTTCTTCATCTGTCATCTTTCGATCATTCGGGCTTGCTTAAATAATATACTATAAAGTAGTTCTCTTCATTTATTTTATTTCCAGCTTCTTCAAAGAACAGAAAGCTGGACCTAGTATAGGCAAAAGTCGCATCGAGTTAATTGAAAAATCATCACGCTTTTAAAACTGCAATAACTGAACATTAAGTGTCAAATGTGGATATCCAATTGCACAGTATATAAGATTTAAATAATTATATAAAATAGATGATATGCAGCATAAAAAATATATATATATATCATATACATGCATTATTATGAAATGCTATAATTGATTTAGAGATAATCAAAATAACACACTTACATTTTTTTCTTTTTTGATGTTTCCATCGATAAACAAATATGATAGTTATGACCGCCACTATGATTGCTATAGTAATTAGAGGGAGACCAACAACTAATGTTTTGTTACTGAAATTGAAAAAGAATACATGACTTTTTAAAGTAAAATACGAAAGTTACTAGTGTGACATGATTATGGCACTAACAGCAATGTACCACAGTAGACATTCACGGTCCCCTGAAATTCAGAGGTTAGATCAGGTGCCCTTGAGGAGTGAACGTTTTTTTTTTTTGTCTAGCCACACCCGCTGTGGATGCCCTTCCACACAGAAAAAGTTAAGATTTTCATAATTTTTTTATCTGACAATCACTGCACTTTTTATATTCTTAATTATTGATATATTGTCTTATTTTTACGTATCTAGTTTTTGGTAGAAAAAGAAAATACAAAATGCAAAGGAAAATGATTGGTCTAACTTTTTGAGTGGTCAAAGTATGTCGGTTAATGCAGAATGACATAAAATGTGACAGTAATTGATTGATTGGTTGATTTTTGTATAGCGTCACACCACGAATATTTTACGTACGTGGTGACGGCATCTTCCTGATGCGGGGCATACAAATTTTTACCTTTGCAACGGACCCACCCGAAGCAGTGAGGGATCTTTAATGTGCCATGTATACCACGGCACAGGGCCTCGGTTTTTACTTTCTCATCCGAAAGACAGGACACCGGTATGACCAGAACGGGACTCGAACCCCGGCGTGATACCACTAGGCCACGCCGGCTTCTCTACCTTCTGAGCTTCATCAATTCAAAAACAAAAATATACTTTTCAATGGATTTTTGTCAGAAGGGTTATGTTGTCCTGCTCTAAATCAGAAAGCTTTGTACACTGTTGAACTTTAATTTCGGTTTTTGAATAAGCATGGCACCAAAATCAACTACTGTCATATATTAGTTCTACTAACTCTACTGTCTGCGCCACTCACTCTGGAAACTGGAAAATCTGGATTTTCAGTTCTTCATCTTCAGAATAATTTCAAAAAGGCAAAACCATTTGATAGATCTTGTTTAGTCTTAACTTTTGGTGTATGCTATATGTTTGTATGAAGAAGCGTTCATATTTTATAGAAAAAAATCAATTTTAGATAGGGTGATTTCCATGTCAAATTTTAACGTGACGTCGCCAGGTTTCCCATAGACTTAATGTTAAACATCGGCGACGTCACGTCAAAATTAACATAGAAAACACCCTATCTAAAATGATTTTTCCCTATAAAATACGAATGCTTCTTCGTAGAAAAATATGACATACACCAAAAGTTACGACTAAACAAGATCTGTCGATTGATATTAATTTTGTAAATCTATTTTAAAGATATATAAGTGAAAATCCAGATTTTTCGGTTTACAAAAAGAGTGGCCCGGACAGTAGGTAAATCGAAAGTGAAGAGGTGTGTCAGTGTATTACAGCTATATATGGATTTTTTCATCCTGAACACATGATAGGACATTCGAATAGATATATAGGTCAACTAAGCCTAATGCACTTTTTTTTGTAATTTATAATTGCAATTTTGCAATCATTTAAACAACCACCACTTTGAGATTCTCATGTAGTTTGCTCACTTGGAAAAATAAAAGATGTCTTTTATACATCAGTAAAATTATTTTTTCGACGGCCATAGCACAAACGGTTACGTCTGTTTCATGTTTACAAACTCAGTGGGCAGACAGACGCTATTATATCATATAGTCAGACCTACCATAATACATCTATCAGCGACAGGCGTATAGAAATTTGCAAATCAAATATATCATTTAAGTAATCCTAATGATCTTAGTTTCGCGCATCAGCTAAAAGAGCTATTATATGTATAGAATTACGGTCAGTTTTACTGATGTCATATTTACTGCATTTACTTTATATGCAATACCACTAGGCTATGCCGGCTTAAAATGTGACAGTAACAGCCAAGTATGTCATATGAACACTCATTAATTCTGCAAAGTCACTGTGACTGTCAACAACGTATCGTGAATATCAATTGAGAGCTTTGCGCCACTCAGCCTTCCCGAGTTTAGTCTGTGGAGCTCTCGAGACCAACCCTCCCAACAAGTGAGGGTTGAAAAAACTAGATTGTTATCCAATCGATCATTTATCTATCCATTTACAACTTATACCATTCACGATAACATCTATTACTTGGACTCTTTACATTCTCAATGTATAATATGCGATTGTCACAGCATGTATCTAATAAAGAAATGTTTGATTTTGTCGTGCTATACTAATTACAATGAAACATACCCACTGTCTATTCATATAGTCATGTGAGGAAGCATATCAAATACAATGGTCTCTTTAAAATCTTGCGCTACTTGAGGAAGGGTGGAGGAAATTATAATCACTTGTTTATGGATAGGTAGGATGGCAGCGTGGTGATGATGTGGTGTAGTGATGGTGGAAATGGGATGTGGTGGTTGCAGAATTTATATATGTGTGATGTAATCGTGGCGATGTCATGAAATGTGAAGTTGTGTGAATAGCAAAAGTTTCCAACTCTTACAATGAGGGTTGATACTGAGATTTCGAAAGACTGAAATTTATTCATCAAACGTACCAGGGTTAACTATAATGTCCTATTAACAAACGTCATGAACACTGAAAAATGTGACGTCATTAAATAATTCATTTCTGTACATGGCAACTGTGTGAAAAGTCTCTCAGCAGTTTTATATCAGAACATAACATAACATAACATAACATAACATGATAACACATGAAGTGATTCGTAGATCAAGCAAGTGAATAAATTCATCTTAACACTAATTTTTCTAAAAAATAATGTTCACTCATATATTTCTTTTAAAACAACATTAATACTTTTTTCATCCGAGATGATGCATGGTACAGCTTATGACCGAATAACTTTTACCTACATTTACATTGCAAGCGGGCTTGGTGTAGTGGTTAAGAGCTTGGCTTGCAGCGCAGACGACCCAGGTTCGATTCCCGGATTTCGCCACTATGTTAAAGAGGTTGGTTACCTTCGGCTCCCATGTAGTTATATAACTGAAAAATTGTTGAAAGCGAAAATACCAATTAACCAACCAGCCAACCAACCAGGGGGGAAAATCTGTGCAGCACACTGTGCTGCACAATGAATTTTTTTAAGAGTGATTGCAGGCATACCCCAATGCCTCGATAAAAATGAAAAACAGTTCTTATATCTATTCATGACTATAGATTTTTTTCATATTTTCAACCCACTGGATACCCTTTTTTGTATGTTTAAATCGTAATTCCAAAAGGGGGGGGGGTGTTAAATGACAAAACAGTTACACAGCCACTCAGCTATCCTTTAAGAATTGACATGTACTTCAACACCTATTCTCTAAAACACAAGTGTTTAACTTTCATTTTGTATATTGTTCTGAAAAATTGAATTGACATAGTTTTATGGGTAAAAGAAAAGGTGATCCCAGAATGATATTGTACATGTGCGTATTCTTTCGCCGTGATGGGACAACATATGTCTGGTTACGTGACAGGGACTGCAAATATTAGAAAATGCAGTGCAGTTGCCTTACTGACTTGCATATAAAGGAAATGCAGTCGATAAATGTAAATATTCTAATTTGTTTCGGAAATTCAAGCTTAAAATTTGCTGGACATCAAAATTCCTGAATTCCACCCAAATGTGAATGTTCATGATCTCTCAAATATCGGATTTTGTACTTTCAATATATGCATTGTACTAACGAAAATTTCAATATGTGGGTCAAGATATCTGATCTGTCAGTGACACATCAAATTACCTTTGTCGATTTCCTTCTAATCAGCTTGTTGCAATTACAAATTTTACTGAGCCATGGGGAGCGTTTTGGGTCATGCAATACATCCCAGCTAAACGAGACTATTTGCATTTCTGTTTGGTTAGCCAGACATTTATGAATACCCAAATGACGCACTATTATATGCTACAAAATTTTATCAGTAACTGAATATCTCTGAGAGCCGGTGCAACGCAGTCGGTGATGTACATTGGTTCGAAAAAAATCCTAGATTCGTGTCCAACTGGTTTGTCCTCGGTATCACTTATTTCGTCCGTGACAATAAATCCCGAGGCCCAGTGTCACGGTAGACCTAGCATGTAAAAGACATTCACTACTTTGGCTAGGTCCTTTGCATAAGTGTAATTGCATTACATTAAAAAGTGCTGTCACCATATGAATGTGTTAATATTTACGGGGCATTTATCATGAATCAAATGAAATGTGATAAAACACAGCATGTTTACATGGCCGACTCTGCATTATTCCTGTCTGGATTTTTCTTGTCGAATGACGTTTTGTCTCCAGCGAAATCCTCAGTATCTTCAGTGTAAAGACATGCGGAGTCTGAAAGACATTGTACAATATTAAGTATCGTCTAGTCATTCTGGTGTCCCTATAAAAATCAAAATAACCGAATACAATGTCCTAAAGCCCTATCCAAAAAACGAATATTATGACCTAAAAGACCTATTCGGCGACCCATGCATACCAATAAATTTTTATGAACTTGGTATCCCTATAAATATTATTAACCTAAAATCGATTCGACAACTCTGGTATCCTACACATAAATAAACAAATAAATTGACCGAAAACCTGATCTGACGCCCTGGTGTCCATTTAAATAACCAAACAAGCATACAAACCATACAAAATGTAATTAAAGACATATCTGGCGCCCCTGATATCCCTATAAATATTGCGAACGATAAAACCTACCCGGTAACCCTCGTATCCCTTCAAAACAAAACTAATATTTGGACTCAAAAGCATTTACACTGTTTGATGTGAAAACCGTATTTACACTTATTCAATGGCGTTCTGAAAAATCCCCTTTTGACGTTTTGGAAATGTAAATAAATGCAATTTTAGTAAATGGGTGATATAAAGAAGGAGGAAAATAGGTGAGTGTCAACATATTTTGTCGAGAGGGGATACAACCATGTTGTGGCTAAAATTAACTCAATATAGAACAATACTCCAAAATGGCCATACAGGGATCGGACTCCCAGTCACAAACCCTTGATTTATACATGGAAGACAAACATGAATTAGGAGGAATGTAAACAGTAAAAATGATACCATTGTATGTTATCAAATAACAGTTTAAACTCAATTTGGAACTCTTAACATTACAGCTGAAATACAAAACTCTTTTTGTCATTGGACATATCACAATACATCTGAATTTCAGGCTTCGGTAGAATCGTCTGCATAACGTTTCTCTGTCATTTCAATGTTCAGGTCCAGTGGCGGATCCAGGATTTCCGAAAAGGGGGGCATATGTGTATTAGCCAAACTTTTCAGCCATTTTTGGTGCAAAATCTGGACTTACTAGTAAATATGTGGCCAAAAGGGCCCCCCCCCCCTCTAAATCCGCCACTGAGGTCGTGTAGAAAAGGATGTATATAATATTCTTACTCATTCCGTCACGTGTAGATGTCATCATGTAATCTCTTCCTATCGTATCATGACAAAGTATTCTATTAATGTGCTCATACTTCTTACTCAAACTGCGTTTTAGGTCATGAAGCACTTAAATCTTTAGATGTTGGGAAAAGAGGAAGCACGTTACAGCAGTCCTTTCTATTGACGATGTTAAATTATATTATACAGCTGTTTTCCGGAAAACATTTTCGCATTCATACACTATTGACTGGTTATTTATAGCTTGTCATTTTCTCTCACAAAACATAAATACTGTTGGCACAGGTCCAAGATTAAATAAGTACGCAGTTGTGTTAAGGCAATACACAATTATATAATGTTGCAGAAAACCCGCCAAAACATAAAATGACGTCATTTGGACGTCACCTTGGCCTAGTGCATTAAATGAAGCGGGAGTCACTGCAACAATCAACATGCCAAGAAAAACGCTGTAGTGCAACGTTTTTCTCAATTCTGTTTGTTGTGTAATTTCACATAAAGACTATTCTATATCTATTTAAAATGCGTCTTGCTGGGCCTAACTTTTAGATCATAAAATATCAACAGAATTTCAATTTAATTGGACAATGCCTTTTGCTGTACAGTAAGACTACACCATTCAACAATTCCATCGCTGTATTTATACGCAATTACGCCTTTTAGAAGTTGGGCACAGCTAGAAATATTATTGATAGGTTTCCATTTATTATTTACAACCAAATTTTATTACCAAATTGGGCGATATCCCCTTGCACTTGTTGAATGTTTGTTGTTAATACTACATGTGCTATATATAGCAGTCACGTGATTGCAAACAACTAGGGATGAAATTTAAATGTGTGAAAAAGTAAATTTGTTAAATAATTTGCATTCTTACCATTTTTGCAGAAATAATTTATTCTATTTATTATGCGGTTTTCAATCTAGACTGTATAATGTCAATCACGTCGTGGAGTGCCTCAACGTTACTGCTTAGAAAACACTGAAGAATGCATGTCGTATTGGATAAATCTTTACAATATTACCTCCATATGATATTTTTATGGTGTGTAGAGTATTTGTGTCCTCAAGCACCGACGGGAGATGTAAAACACGAGTTTTATAATTCAGTTACATGCATAAATAGTGTTTTGATTAACCTGGGTTACATAAAAATTTGAGCATCATTTACTTTTCATATTTATTCTACTTCACAATACTTGAACCTATGATGTCATAGAAAACGTCAGGTATGAAACGTCACATAACCTATTATGCACGTGTGTCATAAATTTGATGTATGTTATAGCCACTTGATAACCTTTATATTACTAAGTTATTTTCAAAGTCACCATTGTAATTGTTTTGTTCTTTCTTAGTGGGTCTTTGGGGATGTTCTGTTTTGTCTGTTTGTTTGGGGTTTTTTACGATTCTATCTATTTATTTGTTTGCCTTTGCTTTCTTTTTCATCTAAGAACTGAATGATACAGCAATACTACAAATATATTTACTTTTAAATTACCAGCTTGACTTGTAATTTGTATCCTTAGTGCAATAAATTCTCACTAGTAGACCATACTAAATATTCAACCAATGGATGAATCCACTAACCGATCAGATTGTAAGATTTATATTTTACGATGCATAAGGTTAATATTTATAAAAGTTTTCTGTAATTAGATAATAAATGAAAATTCATATGTTTTCTTCTTATATAAACACAACACCCGATACTGACCGTGATACTAGGTGTCAGTTGTCCTTGGGAGAAGCTGGTCCACCAACGGTGACACCGAACATATGGTAAAATATTAGGGATTTTCAGATTTTAAAAGTGTTCTACACCTTTAAATACCAGATGCAAGTTTGGAAAATAGACTTTATCTGTATTTTTAATAAAATAATTTTTTATGGAAATACATGTCGTTTAAATGGTATCGTTATAGAGTAATGTAATTTCTTACATGCAATAACATCATTGGAGAAGATGGTCTTGGTAGGGCATACTCCATTTGTCTTGTTACATTTTGCTGCGTCTAACTTTGATGCGGCCACATTGTACTCAGGACAGTATCCTGCATTAATGAATAAAACATTGATTAGTTTATTAGGGGGGGGGGGGGTGTTACCTTTTTCCCCCAGAGCATCTGAAAAGATAATATGCTATTGAATAATAATTACGAGTATAATATACAAACAATAAAATGTAGAGAGACTTCTTCAAGAGCTAATTCTGTTGTGAGCGCCTGAATTCGAGCCAAGATCAAGTTTCTTTTGTTGCCGACTTACGCTCCGATTTGCAATATTTCACCTCTTCAGAGAGGAGAGTATATGCATTAAACTTAAACAGAAATAATGGTTAATCATCGGAACCTACATAATCAAGAATCTAGTACCATGGAATACTGTGCACAGATCTGTGCATAAACGAGTCCTAGTATTTTCATAGCAGAGGGACATTTTGCTCAGAATCAAACGGAATTCATACCTTTACACCCTCCATTGTTCATTAATAGATTGTTCTACGTTGGCTCTTGATAGCACCCAGATATGCTACGTAATGCTAAAATTCTAGATAAAAATAAATTTGCTTTTCTTTTACGTCACTCAAGATTATTTCACTGATATACTGACAACACCAGTCATATTCATTGTACAAGAATTTAGACCAGAGCAGCACACCGGTGTGAAGCAATGTAAGACCATAAACCTGGCAAGGATACCATGATACGGGACCTTAATTTTGACTGTTTCATTTGAAATACAGGACACCGACGAACCGCTTGTGGGGTCGAACCTGAGACCACTCTTTCTTCTGAGCTTTGTTGACTCAAATACAAAAACGTTATACTTTTCAATGGAATTTGTTTTTGTCAGAATGATTTGTTGATTTTCCCTTGAATAAGAAAGCTTTATATATTATTTAACTTTAGTCTCGATGGTTGAATAAGCATGGCAGCAAAACCAACTACTGTCATATATGACTTCTACTTGAGTAAATCGAAAGTGAAGTGGTATGTCAGTGTACTATATGGACTTTTTCCAACCTGAACACGTGATAGGAGATACGTAAACTAAGTCTGATGCTCTTTTTTGCAATAATGTAGTTTGCTCACTTTGATATAAATGGCTTCTATACATCAGTATGATTATTTTTTCGACGGCCATAGCATAAACGGTTACGTCTGTTTCATGTTTACAAACTCCGTGGACAGACAGACTCTATTATATCATATAGTCAGACCTACCATAATACACCTATCAGCGACAGGCGTATAGAAATTTGCAAATCAAATATATTATTTATGTGATCCTAATGATGTTAATTTGGCGCACCGGCTAAAAGAGCTAATATATGTATAGAATTACGGCCATTTTTACTGATGTCATATTCTGGACTGAGACTGATTCCAATCACTTTACACAGATTTGACACCTTCTATACTAGAAGGTTACCTATTTTGACTTCTCCATATATAAATACATATGGAATTTACACGATTTGACTCTTTCTACTGGGTATATGTGACGGGTGTTTCTAGCAAGCAGGAGACGCTCACTCTCCCCGGGCACCTGATCTCACTCCATCACAGGGGTTCACATATGCTCTTCAAGTAGACATATTTTGTTATTTTCCATTTGTTTTTCATTTTCACTGATTTCGTATGTCCTCTGGTTTCATGATTTTAGACTTGTGGTTTGGATTTATCCATCATCTTTACATTCCTGGATTTTCTATGTAAATACTGTTAAATCCGGAAAATGTCACAAAATATCTGTAGAAGCCTATAACTGCTTTATTATGCAGTTTCAAAATGTTATACATATAACTCATCGTACTTCTCCCATGAATACTAGATATATTTTTATGGCATAATAGTGAGAACACGATCGATGCAATGCAAAATACATTTAGGAACAGCTTGACACGATATATCTCATGCAATCTGAGACATTTTGCTTTAAGTATAAAATCAATTTATTCAAACAAAGTTAATAAAGAAAAGTTATACTTCAGAACCTATGAAAATAGTTTACATTCAGTACATATGTTTATTTATTTCTACAATTGCAGCTAGGTCGAGTGTAAATTACATCTTCATTTACAGGGGGAGATGAAAGGGGGTGTTTATTTTTATGTCTCTCAATTAAAATGGCTTGCATGTTATGAATAGCAGACAGGCTCGGATCCGAAAATTTTGTTGGGAAAAGCCATTTCGGAAAACTTTTTGAGAGAGGACACGGAATGTATATTTACTGATTTTTGAACAAGAAGTATCAACGAAAGCATTGATTTTGGAATCTAATTCGACTTAAGACCCCGGTATACATCTCCTGAATATGCTCATTGCATGGAGGAAACAAAAACCTAATGTGAAGGTATAAAACACTAAGCAGTGCAGCCCCGTGGCAATTCTTTAAATACATAATGACTTGATACTCTTCCAAAAGTATTTTTATACACATCGCACATGATGCTTCACGGAAGTGAATTTTACATGAAAATGAGACGCTACACATGAATATTTGTTACGTAAGTTAAAGGAAAGCAAAATATCTAAATAACAATAAATAAGATAAATTATATAACTTAACCACAAGTACACACATCCCAGTTTTTGAAGTATATTTACATAAACTGAAATATTTTCTCATTACGCCACACAGGATTGCCTAAAACTTTTGATGTGGCAGAACCAACACCATTTCCAATACATATGACCTAATAAAATGTGTACTCACCGGCCTGTATCCAAGAAGGATCTAGACAAGCTGTACCCAGTTTTCCCCACTCATTCCGGAGACAGTGGTACCGTGTGACACCTGTACAGTTATTTCTCTCATTCTCTGTATCCCACGCTAGAGAGGTAGCCGGGCATTTCCCTCCACGAGGCAGTTTTACAAACGTCATGTTTATTGATCTGTCACATTAGGTATAAATAAGATATGTGATCACGTGAAAATAAAATTTATGTACGTACTTATAACATAAAGGGTCCGTATGACAGAAAGAGGAAATGCGAAAATGAAAGTAGAGAGAAATAGAAAATCAGATTTTCTGAAACCGAGCGAAAGTTACCAAAGCATAGTAAATCCATTCTCCCATGTTAAATTATCAAAGATCCACAAGGTCAACTTTTTACATAATGGATTTATATAATTCATTTATCAAAATGTTTGTCAGCCCCTCCTCTGTCAAAACCAATTAACAATTAATATAGGTAATCCACTTTAAATATCTTGCTGGAAGGGTCACCTCCAAAACGTCCTAAATTTCAAATGTAAAAAACTACAGTTTTTAGATCATAACATTTTATATTTACATTAGCGAAATGACATTAAAATCCTTGATTTTTCAGCAGAATAAACCTGTTTATAAAGTGATAAGTAATCCTTCTCTCCTTAATGGAGATCAGCCAATCAGACGTATGATAAATTACCATTCTTTTACTAAATTTATTGGTAGCCCGAAATTTTTACAATATAAGAACGATTAGAATCGGACCCATACAATTTATGAATATAAACAGTTAATTCACATACCTTATATTACACTATTCCATGGGAAAGTTGTAAATATCACTTCACCTATTATGTATTCCCATTTTATTTGTTAAAAAAGTATCTGACACTTAAGCAGTGATTTTTGTGGGTTTTTCGGTGATTTATTTAAACAACGCAAATTCCATGCTAGATATTTGCACACGACATCGTGGCTTAGTGAGAGTAGGTCATGTGTTCACTATACATGACTAAGGCTGGGTTGCTCTTTACATACATCAATTTACTTGTGTAACAGTAAACGGTTTGCTTGGAGAAGTAGTTGAGGGGCATAGTGGAAAGAGCAGGAGAAATAAATGAGAATTTTAACAAGTTTAATTCAGCTTACCATAAGATGAATTTTTTGAATGGTTTTATGTTAAATGACATTTCAGTGAGAACAGCTCATTGTACAGGTAAATAAGTCCATTTTCGATAATAAGAGAAGTTCCTTTTCAGCGTGTTAAATGATGTCGCAAAACGCCGTCATAGTAAGAATATGTAATCGTCTAAAATTATCAGATGCATTTATGATGCTACTAGATTTTATATACGTTTTACAATTACGAATTATCTTAAACTTATCGTCATTACGTATTCGTTTCCACAGTAAATCTATTCGTAAATTTAATAACGTTCGGGTTTTCTAATCGCGAGTAAAACGAAGAACATCGCCACAGCTATCTGTACACCATACATTCTTCATGCATGTATTGCTGAAAACATCAATATTTTCTTGGTAAATATTCATGACTTTGACAAAATAAACCGCTTAACCACACTATTATCATATCAAATGACCGTCCTAAGTTTGTATTATAACTGCCCCATAATCGAATTTGTTTTGGTGATGTCCTAATGTGTGTTTTTTTTTATCATAACATTAAATCCTGTAAATTTCCGTGATCACTTCTGTCATACAGTAAATTTTCAATAAAGTTTTCCTTCTTCCTTGAATGTGTACTACCTCACACCTGCATTCAATAAACCTTAAAATTTCTCAAATTATATCAAAAAAGAAAAAAAAAAACAAACAAATTAAATACAAGAAAAAGTATCGCAGCCCGTGTGTCCATTACCTATTAGAACATACAAAGATGGGATCAGGTACCGTAGAGAGGGAATCCCATTCCGTTACGTCACATGATTCGTGTGCCCATTGATCCAACTGTCCGAGCGGATAAAATAAAGTGTAAAGGATACAAACGTATTACTATCAGACAGAAAGTCTTTATATTGAAAAATGAAAATTTCTGTTTGGAATCGAGGTCGACCAATACTAATTATCATCGTGAAAATCAAATTATTGTTGACTTACCCATATCATTCAGATGTATGATAACATATAAGATTTGTAATATTGTTATTAATAAAGGAAGTAGAATGATGGTTATCTAAAAACGATTTGTATGAGATATTCCTAGTCAAAGTTCTTAACAAAGCGGAAATACTCATTGCATTGTATCATCTACACGTGAACAGATTTAAGGTCACATTTGTAAAATAAACATATATTTATAACGTTGCAAACACTCTGTAGTCAGTTGACTGGTTTTCATTGATCCATTAAGTCAGTTATAAATCAGACGATTGTGATCGCAGAAAATTGATGCTAGGAATAGACTTGTATTCTTGAGTCCCCCCCCCTTTTTTTTTTTTAATCTTAACTTGAAGTGAAAATGATTGTTCTTAGGCACGTGATATGAACGAAATTCTTTATGGGTACTTAAAACAAAAAAATAAAAATAGAGCACTCCATTGGAAAGATGGAAACTATGGGGATCTACTCAACAACTGACAGATGATTTGTTTTGTAATAAATGAAATGTCATCATTAACCTGTATGTAATCAAATGAAATGTCATCATTTGTCTGTAGTTATAGTGGTAATACCGAAGAGTTCTAAACTGTAATCGGAAAATGGGACTTTTGTGATTATAATATGCATGCAGCTTGAGAAACAATGAAATTTCAGTAGAAAGAGATATTACAATTTACAAAAGTGTCTCTTTTCATTTCCTTTCACGTTCATCGTGACCGTGGCGGATTAAGAGCAAGGCCCGCCCCCTCCTTTTCGCCACATATTTATCACTAAAAATCCAGATTTGGCACCAACAAATTGTTTTGGAAAATAGTTTGGATAATACAGACGTGCCCCCCCCCCCCTTTTCTTTTTCGGAAATCCTGAATCCGCCACTGGTGACAGTGATCCTAGATTCTGTGTCATCCGAAAGATTTGGCACAGACAAACCTCCTGTAAGACTCGAATCCAGGACCTTTTGGTTACGAACCCTTGTTTTCTGCTATGTCATTCGAAAGACATGACTCCAACATGTCACAGTTTTGCTCGAATTTGCGACTTTTCGGTCACGAGTCAACCAATCCCCCCCCCCCCCCCCCCCCGAGCCACAACCGGTCGAGCTGTGCTGGTTTTATGTAAAAGTGTCAAATCTCAGAGGTGTGTAACACACGCGGAAGTGTGTAACATATTTTAGTTCGATAGAGGTAAAGTAGCATGTAAAAACAGATACAAGTGTCGAGCATCGTTTTTTACATTAATTAAGCAAGAAATATATAGGTATTTCAAAGATACAATATCAGGGCGGAATCGATAGCTGTCCAACCTAGCATAATGATACTTAGAAAGTCACGAATGTTACCTTTGGCACAAGGGTATGCCAAGACCACGAGCCAATGTTACATATCCAAGGTTAAGGCCTGTGTAATAAAAAGACCAAATTACAAAATTTGTCCTGGCACAACTTTTCAGCCGGGAAAGGCTAGTGTGGGAAGGGGGGGGGGGGCAGTAATATTTGTTCCGTATTCCTGTAACAAACTACCATTTTATGTTGTCATGTAGATCAATGTCAATGGTTTCTTGTCTTTAGTTTGTTTTCATTAAGGTTTCCTTTTTGTGTGATATTGTTATTTTCTCTGTCTTTTTCTTTGTTTTTGGGAGGATTTTTTGTTTTTTGGTTTTGTTTTGTTCTATAAATTTGTTTATTTTGTTCCTATAGACAGCAAAATTTTCTGCGTTCTCGGGCTACATTAAGAGGGAATGCAGTGGTATGAAATCACCAGATTGTGTGTGTGTGTGTGTGTGTGTGTGTGTGTGTTTTATTACCGTTATTGTTGTTATTTTTGATTTGGTATTATGTCACACGAAACTAATATTGTTTCATTTATAAGATGGTCACGCCTGTTTGGTTCATGGATTTATACTATTAACCTATGCATTCTAGATTTATTTCAATGCTAACATGTGTAATATGCGTAAGAGTAATTATTGATGTATTTCCAATGTTATTTGGTATCATATTAGATATATGGTGAGATTTTGCGTCGCCTTCAACATTTTTTTTTCTGTCATATCGCTACACGAAAGTAGGAGTCAACCAACTCTTTCAACATACAGGCGCAATCTGCAATCGAACTCTGACCTCCTGCATCACAAGCCAAGTGTTTGTATCTTATTAATACATTGCAAGTCAATGAAACTTAAAAACTAACATATGAGACTGACTAAACAGCAAAAGTCGATCGTGACTTTGAACCTAAGTTTATACTGCAACAGACGTAAGATAAGGCATTGACGAGTCAACAACAAGGTTCGGATTCGAAATTTCTCGATCACGAACCAAAAAAGCAAGAGACTCGACATGCTTTAGATAAGGTTGTGGTATGTTTTTTGCGGACATAAACAACCAATAAGTGACATAAATGTAAAATATGAACAATGACGAACCTTTCGGGCAGCTCCTCTTTGTCAGCTTTAACGCGGTATTATAAACATATGGCAGACATACTTGTCTCTGTATTATAATAACTCGTTCAATACTGTTGATCATAATCCTTGTGATGCACATATAAAGCTTTACTCGTATAGATTTTACACTGCATTCCTGTATTCAACGTTTTGCCACGTAATTGTGACTGCGGCCAATATATATGTACATTACCAGTAACAAAACAACACATACAAATAAACTACTAGCATACTAAATGTACAGCAATCTATTTGGAGACTATTTTTCCACAGTATTACATTTATATTTGGAACTTTAATTTTTCATTTACGAATTTCCAATTATTTGACTTTCAGTTTTACAATATTGGATACACCCCCTTTTCAGTGTCACTGATTGTATGGCAGAACGGGCATACCTCATCATTCAGTGTTGTCTGTTTCGCCTTTGACTTGAGAATGTGAAGGAAATGGGATCCAGATATTGGAGTTTGGGGGAGAAATCAGGCGAAGGGTCTGCGGACCACCTAGGTCCCCAACAGGTCCAGGGCTTAGCCCAGGTGAGGGGGACCAAGGGACAACCCCCCCCCCCCCCCCCTGGGAAGCTCGCACAGTTTGGAAATTTTGAGGTCTGAAAATTGCCCATTTTCACTTCAATTGACCATTCTCAGTCAGTACCGCAACTGTTGTGTAAACGAAGCTTTTGTGATATTATTCATGTCTTGTTCATGCTTCGTTATTCTTGTTATATGTGTGGTGGATTTTGTCATACATCTGACTTAGGTATGATCTTATAAATAAATCTGATTCAACTATATCGGAAAATCCACCATCATTTCTTTAAGTACACAAAACCGAAGCATCTATCATGTGAATATAGAAATGTTGAAAAAAGGGTATGCGGCCTGCTATGAATGTTTTTCAGTCGGGAAAGTGTGGGGTTGGGGTTAAAACCCTTTACCTAGCAAAAATGCCCTTTGTTGGGCCAAATTTTTCGACCAAATGAGTTGCAATCCTACATCCCCCTACTTATTACAAGTTTATCACCAGGGGTATTTTTTCAGTAATGAGGTTGGCAGGACTTCTTTTACGATGGTTTTATTGAATTTTTTTCACTAGGATGAATTCTATTGATTTAATAGGGAAAGTAATTAATTCATATTGGAGTATACCGTAATAAAATCTATATTAGAAAAGAAGCCATAACAAAAATTCGAGAACACGCTTATTTCCCACTCCCAAGTGCTGAGCTCAGGTTCAAAATTACACATGCATTAGATCCTATAGGGAACACTTCCATCCCATAATAAAATTGTAGAGGAGTAGCGATAATGAGCAAATTGTTTACTGATGGACAGAAGAACGACGAATGGTATTGCATAAGCTCTGCTGATCTTTGGCCAGTAGAGCTAATAAAACTGAAACAAAAGGATCAATTTCACGTATTTATTTAAAATGAATTATGAAGTGGAACAGAACCACGATTAAAATACAATTTTTTACTCTGTGAGGCAAATCCTTAATTTGGACAAAATCAACTCCAAGAGATTTGTGACCTGATCATGCCCTCTCCACTCCCTTACATCCCTTCCCTAAACCCCGTTTCACACCCCCCATTTTCCTTTCGGAGAAGTAGGTAGACAGTAAACTAACGATTATCGGATAATATTAGTGTGCCACGCCCCCAACGTACCCTCTGATTATCATCTCATTTCTTATATATTATATATCAGATTAGATTTTCCCTGAGCCAGTGTAACTCAGTCGGTAAGGTGCTGAGCTAGGGACCAAGAATCGGATAAGACAAAACAAACCGAGGTGCAGTGTCATGGTAGACACTTTAGTTTATCCATCACTACTTAAATTAGGCCTGTTGCATTGATCATATTTCTGCACAATAGATCAGGCAGATACCGTCAACATAACTTTTACAGAACTTTTGTGATGTAAAGCAACAAACAAGCAAGTAACAAATGGATTTCGACCTTCAATCCTCGCTATAAATTGCTTTTAACCATAATTCTTACCCTGTCATGTTATTGGTCGCCGTAATAAGATGATTCGAGACGTTGCTACTTTCAAGGTCAAAGGTTATCAAGGATACTATCATATCGAGGGATAATAAGATTATTAAATGGTTGTCCCAATTTCCAAGCTGAAATTCCGAGATTACGGTTTGAAAAGACTAAATCTGCATTTTCAAGAAAGGACTTGACATTTGACCTAAAAATCAATGAGCTTCTTGGCCTTTAAAAAATTAAGTGTACGTCCCCATTTGGTTTGAATCTGAAGCATTGCATCCAGAAACCATTAGAAATCCATGTTTGTTGCCATAAATTTAAAACGTTCAAATGTGGTAATTTCGATCGTTGACTTCAACATCAATAAGAAATAAAGTACTTAGTTAAAATTATTTTGAATCTGATATATAGACACTTCATTATGCATAAACAATGGTTTTACAGTATTTCCACTCTTAGTTCAGATGTTGTGACCTTAACCTTTGAAATTCTGAACACAAAATCAATAGACATTCCCTTTTTCACAACTAAATATATAAAAACATTTGCTGTGAATCGATACCGATCAGTTATTTGGTGTCGAAATCTAAAAAGGGAGATTACATTTTGACAATATCCCATACAAACCATTGCGAACCCCGGATAATACAACATTCCGGGATGAGACAAGGTGCCCGGGAGAGTGAGCGGCTCCTGTATACATGCAACACCCGTCGCAAAAGTTATATGGAAACATGTTAAATTCGGCGAAAGTCTCAATACACACAGGAATGTACATAAATGGTGAAGGTGACATCATAATAGGATTTGTCGAACAGTCATTCAGTCGCACTCTAGAGAGTAGAACTTCCTCAGTAGCATAACCCTGATCAAGCAGCTTATCGGTCAACCGTTTAGCCCTTGTGACATAACCGTTGTATTTTGAACATGTCATGGCGTACATTACAAGCTGATATGATGGTGTCTGGCGTTTGAGTTACTATTCTGAAAAAATGTCTTCGTAATATTTTCAATTTAATTTAGTGTCTGCAATAACTCCTTTAATGCAAGATACGAAAGTAACTGGTGTCAAGTGACTATGCTTTGTGTATGAAAACCAAATTCCTTTCCTTCATACACTTCCTGGAATGAATACTGTTCTTTATTTGTGTTTAGAAGT
This sequence comes from Pteria penguin, assembly GCA_035048485.1. Lineage (NCBI taxonomy): Eukaryota > Metazoa > Mollusca > Bivalvia > Pterioida > Pteriidae > Pteria > Pteria penguin. The sequence goes on along the minus strand of CM068591.1, from coordinate 32,190,574 downwards.
GTTTAGGTTTAGGAGAAGTTGCAAGCTGTTACAAAATGAAATAAACATTTTCATATTCAAAGGGTCATAACACCTTTAAAACATTCAAAAAGCAAAACTAAAGCTTGTAATGAAGGGGTATTGTTAATACCTTAAAGTATAACAATCCCCGCTTAACTAAAAAAATCTGGTAAAACGGAAATGACATAGATTTTATTTCAACAAGGTTAATGACAGGCGAAATCCCAAGAAATGCAAACTTGATCAATGCCTCTACATTAAACTTTATTTAATCATAATTTGATATCGGTAAGTTATTCTAAAGTATTCGTAATCACTAAAAACGAAAGTGGTGGACAAACGTAAGACAGATATGAAACCTACAGTTCTATCGGTATGGACCTCATTTAGGAATAAACTAATTTTTTCCTTTCCGTTTTCATACGCCTGTCTTTGATGGGACGTATTGTGGTATGGCGTTGTCCTTCTTTCCGTCTGACTGTCCGGAATTTGTAGGCACGATACAGACAAAATAGTTGGGGCTAGGACTATCAAACGGGGCACCTTCACTCCTTATACCATAACAAAGACGTCGGTTGTATTTTTAATTGTTTTTCAGGTCAAAGGTCAAGGTCGTAGTACTATTTGGTAGGAATCCCTTGTAGGCAGGATACAGATCAAATCGTTGGGGCAAGGACAGCAAACTTGGTACACTTACTTAACATGCCGAAACAAAGACGCCTATTATTTTTCAAGGTCAGAGTTCATAGGTCAAGGTCGTAGTACTATTTCGTAGGAAAGAGTTGTAGACAGGATACAGTCCAACCCGTTGGGTTTAGACTGTCAAACTTGGTACACTTACTCCTCATGACAAAACAAAGACGCTTATTATTTTTCATGGTCAAAGGTGAATATCATAGTACTACTTGGTTAAAAACCATGTATGCAGGATACAGAATGAAGTATTGGTGATGGATCAAGTTAACAATTTAAGGGGGGGGGGGGCATGTTTCCATTCTTTTAAAACCATTCCCTTCAAACTAAGTGATGGGCGTATTTTGCCACGCAAGGCGTTGCTCTTGTTTCTTTTTTTTTATTGACAGAATTTGGGTTCGATTCCGCACGGTCGTTGGTGTTTAACAGAGGGTATTTGTGTAGAAAGTGTGGACACCTATGAGTTCCCTCATTGCTGTCGTGGCTCTGTTGCATGAGTGGATATTTAGACACTTAAACCGAGGTCTTTTGGTGCGAAAAATTTGGATACGTAAAAGATCCTCACTGCATTTGGTGGCTCTGTTGCCTGAGTGGATATTGAGATTCTTAATCCGAGGTGTCTTGGTATGGTAAGAGTGGGCACGTAAAAGTTCCTTACTACTTTCGGTGGCTCTGTTTTGAGTGGATATTGAAACTCTTAAACCGAGGTCCATTGGTGCGGTAAAGTTGGGCACGCAAAAGTTTTCTCACTGCTTTAAGTGGCTCTGTTGCATGAGTGAATATTTCTGCTCAATGCATCAGGCAAGTGACGTCACCAAATAAATGACATAAACTTGACATGACACGAAATGTACAAAAGATTTACATACATTTATTTGCATTATACTATACATTTTTGCATTCGCACTTTATTTATATGCATAAGATCAAACTTGCAAATTTTATATAAACGGTATAACAGCATGAGTGATATTCCAATTATACTAAATGATGACAAGATTGAGGAACATCAAATACTCTTGGATCGGGAATTCCTAACACGACATTCTGGTAGGATTGTGTAAACATACAGGAATCTGGAAAGAGGGTACCACTTTACCTTTACGTACATTTCACAGTCTGCATCGTTATGTTCGCAGGGTGCTTACCTCGTGAATTATCATATCGTATGGATCCAAAGTCCCATGTACTGTAGACATTAACGCTTCCAAGCGAATGATCTTAGAGAAAAAAAATCTTCGACATATTTATTTATAAGAATCGAACACTCCATTGTGTTCGCTTGTCCTATTGATTTTGAATACCCCTTACCTTCAAAGAAAGATCCGTATGAGACTTCTATCATAGGTATGCAGTCTTTTGTGGTCACTGTGTAGTACGTTGTAAAGCCAGATTCATTCCAGGACCACGTGCTCATTTGAAGTTTCTCGTGTTGTGCGCCTAAATATGACTTTCGTACAAGCACCGCTCCATCTACGAGATCACAAATACAATAAGAGACTGTATTTCGAGTACTCACATGCGTATGTGAAATGTGCGAGCTACCAAATATCACAAGATATAAGCATTCTGCATTGTTATTTTATTATAGCATGTAAATCAGTTAACGTACTCGGTTTATTTAACAAAAGCAAGAGGAGGCATCGAAGTCATGGTACATGCAAATACAACAAACCTGAAATACATAATATTTCCTTTGATGCTCTTTTGCCATTTATAAATAAACCTTTGGGCCTTCATCACATTCGTAAAAAACTTTATTCTATTTCACTCAGAAAATTACTCGAGTTGCACGTATCGTCCGTACACCGTATATATACTGATATAAGGTCTGCAGAGTATAGACTAGATGGCATTATTATGGACATATCGACCGCTAGACTTTTTCGTCCCGTCAAGTCAGATATATCTATGGAAAAATCTAATCGCCCTTTTATCAAAATTAAATTTGCAAATAAAGACATTGATTATTTAAATTTTGGCCAAATTTTAAATCATAAGTCTGTATTAGAGAAAATACCTCCATACGTCGAAAACAAAGATCCGCCATGTATCTCCTATAGCTACACACCATCAGTTGCATCCAAAATTGATAATTACAAAGGGTCTCTACAGTGTCTTGATCTTAGCAACTCTGCATGCCATCTTCAGCCGTGGGCATGTTCCTCATCTAATTTTGTATATGCTTCTTGTGGCCATGTCATTAATAAGGATATTGTTAAAAACACCAAATTAAGAGAACTTTTACTTAAAGGTCCATAATACAGAGAATCCACCTGGAGCCAAAATTTTGAGAATATTATGAACTGCTGCGAGGAATATGCGTCACGAGTGGCAAAAAGAGAGGAAGTACAGGTCAACGCTCTTTCGGAATGGATAAAATCTATTGCAGTACTGCTGAGATGAAAAATAAAAAAAAATTACAAGACCAGATTCGAATCTATTTTTAAAGATCCAAGAACATTATATCATTACACCAGTAGATAAAGCGTCTTATAATTATACATTTACTTGTAAGAAATATTACTCATCAGAAATTAAAAGACAGATTTGCGGAAATTATTCAAAATGCATTTCCTAGTAAAAACGGAAGCTTCTGTTTTCTCTTTGCTAGCCTAGTGAAAGAATTAGGATTAAGTTCAGCTCCAGGAAATCCTACTTATACTCTCACGAACTTTTCGGTTTCGGAAGTACTTCAGAATCATAAACCTGCCCTCAATACGTTTGGTATTGACACAAATAAATTAAATTTAGACTTTCCATATTTGTACTGCATTCCAAAAATGCACAAAAATCCTTACAAACAACGCTTTATCGCTGATTCCACAAAATCTGTATCGATAATGCTCACAAAAATATAATCAGAAATTAAATCTGGCCTTCATAGGTATTGCGAAACAGTATATCCCAGAAGTGAAATTAATCAAATGTGGATCCTTACAAATTCAAAAGAGTTGTTAGAACATCTAAAATCAAAATTTTTACAAAATTCACTCCATCAAATCTTTTGACTTTTCGACTCTTTACACAACGATCCCTCATCAGGAATAAAAATAAATATAGAATATGTATACCATTTAATTTTGTGCACCATATGCGCATTTCGACAAGTTATGTCTCTTCAGTGATGCTCGTGGCCGAATGATTGGAATTCTCAAAATATATGAAAATATGAAGAGCAGTGTTGAAGCCAAACTGACCGGAAAGTGATCCAAATAATCTATCTAAGGACAGAGCTATGCATGAGGGAGATACCCCTTAGTTTTAGAGTGATTTACTTAATTTGATGACTGAAAATTTGAAGTATATATATTTAATGTCAGTACAAAAGCACTGAAAACTAGACTTATGATGCCCTCGGGGACTATCAGTCCACCAGCAGTGACACCGGCCTAGTGGTTATAATAAATATAGAATATATATACCATTTAATTTTGTGCACCATATGCGCATTCCGACAAGTTATGTCTCTTCAGTGATGCTCGTGGCCGAATGATTGGAATTCTCAAAATATATGAAAATATGAAGAGCAGTGTTGAAGCCAAACTGACCGAAAAGTGATCCAAATAATCTATCTAAGGACAGAGCTATGCATGAGGGAGATATCCCTTAGTTTTAGAGTGATTTACTTAATTTGGTGACTGAAAATTTGAAGTATATATATTTAATGTCAGTACAAAAGCACTGAAAACTAGACTTATGATGCCCTCGGGGACAGATTAGGGGACATTATTCAAAATGCATTTCTTAGTAAAAACGGAAGCCGCATATTCAAATATATAGTTATAGGCCATGATAAAACCTACTTTGTTAGGGAAAATTCTGATTCCAAAAATAAATGCTCTGAAACAGATGTCATCCAAATGTTGAACTTTCTTATTGATAACATTTTTGTGGTGTTTGGAGAAAAAGTTTTTCAACAAATTGTCGGCATTCCAATGGGCACTAACTGTGCTCCGCTTCTGGCTGACATATTGCTTTACTCATACGAAGCTGACTTTATTCAGTCTTTGCTTTCCCAAGGAAAGAAACAATTGGCTCTTGGCTTCAATTTCACTTACAAATATATAGATGACTTGCTTTCAATTAATAATCCTTCATTCGCAGATTACCTTAGCATCATCTATCCAAGTGAACTAGAGGTCAAAGAAACCACTGAAAGTAGTTATTCTACTTCGTATTTAGATATTATGTTGTCTTTCGACACTAATGGTCAGTTGAACACCTCACTTAATGACAAACGTGACGATTCCAATTTTGCTATCACAAATCTTCCTTTCATAAGTAGCAACATTCCATCATCGCCCGCACACGGCGTATTCATATTTCAGTTAATACGTTATTCCAGAGCATGTTCAAATTACAATGACTTTGTTCTGAGGGATAGGCGACTTTCAGATAAGCTACTCAACCAGGATTATATATGTGCTAGACTATCAAAGTCACTGAGGAAGTTCTATGGGCGTTACGAGACTCTTATTACTCCATATGATATCTCGGTATCCAGACTTTTAAATGATATTCTGGACTGAGACCGATTCCGATCATTTTACACAGATTTGACACCATCTATACTAGAAGGTTACCTAGTTTGAATTCTCCATATATAAATATATATGGAAATTACACGATTTTAATCTTTCTACTGGGTATATGTGACAGGTGTTTCTAGCAAGCAGGACATGCTCACTCTCCCCGGGCACCTGATCTCACTCTATCATAGGGGCTGACATATACTCTTCAAGTAGACATAGTTTGTTGTTTTCCACTTGGTTTTCATTTTCACTGATTTTGAATGTCCTTCGGTTTCCTGATTTTAAGACTTATGGTTTGGATTTATCCATCATCTTTATATTTACATATGACGCCTTCCAAAGCCCCAGAGAACATTAAGTAGAACCAGTACAACCACGTATATGAAAAGCTATAGCCTTATTTGGTTGGCTCATTTGACAATTTTCGTTTACTAAAAGTTTTCTTGGCAGCTGTAGTGATAACTTATTAATATAGAAATTAGGGGGAATGCATATGCATTGTGTATTCCACTGCAACTGGACAGTAGTTTTCAGATAACAATCCAGATAAAAATGACATTGTGTAAGTTATGCACAATTACTATTGAGTCATGGATTTTTAAATTTTACTGTGAAATACTTGTCACAGAAATCTCGATTCATTAAATCTAAATGAAGTAAACCACTAGTCCCTGTCTGATTATAGAACGGGGAAATTTGTTTGGTCTTTTTTTCTTATTATTTATTTATTTATTGGTTTAAGGCTCCGTAGTGTCTAACAGATGTGCCAATAAAACTATGAGTTTTGAAAAAGATAAACAAATGTAATTGTTTAGTGGAATATACCTTTCTGTCATTAAATCGGTATCCATGAAAGCCTTGGAAAAAAGTCCTGGAAAATTATAAAACCCTCGACATCAATCCCTCATGATAATAAAATATTCTTGAAAGGAACCCCTTATCATCTTAGTTTTCATGATGCCATTCTATGATATTTTATCTATATTATGATAACCGGCGCTAAGTATGTGGGAAACTGGGGAAACCATCGACATTGGCAGTACTTCTTACATACCTATACCGGGAATCTATCCAAGGCATCTATCCCGACAGAGGTAGAAACTACAGCAAGATTCACTGTGGCGGTTTAATCAACCCCCCCCCCCCCCTTCCACGTGTTTTATTTATCTGGCTGTAACACTTTCTAAATAGTGTCAGTCTACATAAGTCTTTAATTTTATTACGTGGTTTGTATATGTTTTAGGCATTCAATGCCGATGTAACTAGTCAAACTGGAGGTGCTTACTTATCCAGGCACTTGTCTTTACGTCTGGTGTCCAGTGGTCGACGAATGTTCCTCGTGGTACGATAAATTGTTTTGTTGCCTGTGTAATTTACTTTCCCTGCGCAATTGAAAATTGAAACAAACCTGCTGTACACATTTTTGTCATTTTCTTTCCTATTTGCATCGTAGAACATGAGCCATTTGCAACTCTGTACATCACACCCTACGGAGAAATACAGTTGATCAAAGGTAAAACAATCCCCAAATACCCTAGCAAAACAACAAAAATAGATAGATAGATAGATAGATAGATAGATAGATAGATAGATAGATAGATAGATAGATAGATAGATAGGTAAAATATAAACAAGTATCATGATAGGACTACTTTTACAAATTCAATTTTTGTTGTGGTTATTGTTGCCGCTGCTGTGGTCCAATGCAGATTGGCATATAAATAATTATTCACTGCATCGAAATAGTGTGTTGCATAGGTTAAAATATCTGTGCATGGCATCGATATGAGTGAAATAAGCTTGATGTGAAATAAAATAACGGATAAATGAATAAATATATAAGTAAATACCTGTTTGAAATCACTGAGTGCGAAGCTTTTTCCATCGCTACTGTTGTAAGCTACTTTCTGATTGGTTGCATCGTAGTACATAATACTAAATATCTGCTCATAAAACACAAGATTTAAATATAGCGCAATTCACACCAGAAAAATGCACCTATCTATTTTTTTCAGCGAAAAGTTTGTTCTATCAAAATAAATCATTTCCATGCAAGGCATATTCATGAATGTAAAAAAAGGGAAAAACCCAACACATTAGCACATTAGACTCCACAACAATGTATCAAGGTAGACAACCAGGTGCCTGGTTATATCTGGAGTATTTTGTGTGGTGCGCAACATCCGACATGACTGCCCAACAGACATCACACAAATATTTGAGCAAAGCACGCGAACTGAATGTAGACAACTAAGGTATGGTATAGAAAATTTCACAGTCGCAAAAGAAATATATATATTGATAGCACATTCAATGTCCATCAAATGCGCTAAATTTAACTGCAATTAGATAATTTATAATGTATTGTGTAAATATTGACAGGCTGAATTGTTTTACCTCTGTATTTTGTGTTTCTGCGTTTGCAAAGATAGTTGTCACTTCTCTCTGTACACCGTGCCATTTATCTGGTGAACAACATCCCCAAACACATTGTAAAGTAGAAAATAACATCCAGAATGAAATAAGAACATACATATTGAAATTTAGTATGTAATGATAAGATGCCCACAGGAGAAAGATAAGAAACTGGGTCAATAGCATGTTCGCAATGTCAAGGCCATTGATAATACAGATCATTGTCAGAAAGATAATTGGGTCTTTTCGTTATACAGAGTTATTTCCCATATGAGCAGGTATCTGACGTCAAATTATGTGACGTAAACCATTTCTATGGAAACTGGTGAAAAATTACGGGAAATGATAATGCCATTGTGTGACGTCATAATGGTATGACGTCAGATACCTGCTTATGTGGGAAATAAGTCTGTAGTACGAAAAGACCTAATTTCACAGTAAGGTTTAGAGAGAACACAAACCAAATGATTTAGCTAGATTATAGAACTTCATGTAAGATTTTCTTCAGCTACCTTACATATAATCAGTGAAAACCAATATTGCAAGCACAAGAAAACCGGGAAAAACTCTTTTCGCAGATTGGTTCTAAAAGTATAAACTGTCGAGTCCAAGTTTTCATAAGAGAATTTTATCAAGTGTTTTTATTATGGTCGAAATGACAAAGACTTGATCTATATACAGGAGGCTTCGATAATCTAATGAGCACAATGGGCTGAAAGGTAATGTTATAACATATCACCATTCTCAAAACTATAGTGTTTTCGATCGGACACCTGACTAATTTCAAATGTCCTTCAGTTCTCTGAAAGAAACACGGTGTTCCCCCACTATATAGCCAACCTTTGTACATGAGTCAAATTTGCATTATAAAGAGGGTGGCATTATATCGAGGTTTCACTCATTGACAGACAGTCTGTGTCATAATAATGTGATATATCATTAGGAAAACTATAAAAAGTAGATATAAACCAATTTTAATTACTTTATAATATTTACAACATGGTACATGTATGTACAAGTATAGTTCAAGTTCACAGAAAATGTTAAAACAACACTGAAATACGAGTTATGCAATGCGAAACACATGATATGTATATATACATTGTACAGTGCATCATTTTACTTGAAAGAAAGAATAAAAAAAATGACTGCTTTGAAGGATAAAGTTTGTCCTTGAGAGTCAGACAGAAGTTAACTTCTGCATCGGTTGTGTTGTCCCTCGATTCGAGGTGGCTCAAAAGAGTGTCTAAAGCAACCCTTGTCTGCTTACTAGACGGTGGGGGCTCGGGCGAAAATTCGTCGTCATCATCGTCCGTTTGACTTTCAGGATTCGAGTCCGTGTCTGCTACGCAAGCAATGATTTCATCATCGATCAGTTCCTCTGAATGCATATTAGCTAAATTGTTATCACATTGTAATTATTTTCCAAAATCGTGGCGAAACCAATCAACACCTCTAACGTAACACGTACCTGCGCTCTTGTTTATACAATCAAACGACATGTCTGACATTAATTATTGGGGGTATTTATGCACAACACTTACCATTTGGTCGGATGGCGATGCGGGGGTTGGCATTACAACGGGATTTTATATAAGGAGGGAAACGGGACATTGATCCAGAAGGAGATATGCGGGATGGCGTTATAAAGGGAGGCGATATAGCGGGGGAGTACATAAGTCTTGCAATGGAGCATGGGGAGGAATGAATCTGTGCCTGTAGAATAAAGCTCTATAGGTACAAATACGCACGATCAAATTACTTTCCTGATTTCGGTTCTACTAAAATAAATATAGAACATATATACCTTTGCTCGTGGCCGAATGATTGGAATTCTCAAAATATATAAAAATATGAAGAGCAGTGTTGAAGCCAAAATGACCGAAAAGTGAACCAAAGAATCTATCTAAGGACAGAGCTATGCCTCAGGGAGATACTCCTTAGTTTTGGAGCGATTTACTTAATTTGATGACTGAAAATTTGAAGTATATATATTTGATGTCAGTACAAAAGCACTGATAACTAGACTTATGATGCCCTCGGGGACTATCAGTCCACCAGCAGTGACATCGGCCTAGTGGTTATAATAAATATAGAACATATATACCTTATAAAAGCTACATTCGGAGAAAAATATTCAGTCTATTAAAATGGGGCTTTAATACTATTGCTATTTCGGCAAATGATGAGATGGATGGGTAACAAATGCCGTGTACTTAAATCCGTTGTCCAAAACCTGTTTCAAGGAATGAAGGAAATACTCAGAATATAAATATGCTCGGTCAGTGACACTGTTTTTGAAGATAATTCCTAACCATCCCCCACCCCCCCCCCCCCCACCCCCCACCCCCTTAAGGTTATCTTACTCATAATCCTTTGTGTTCTGCAAAAAATATTTAAGAAATGGATGAAATGTCCTATTCACAAATAAAGTATAATCAACGAATATATCGGTTGGCAGGAAAATTATTGCAGTCATGTCTTCTAATTTGATAATATGCATGTGGGTTTTTTTTCAGAACGTCAAGAGTTTTTATTTATTGAAATTCAAGTTAAAGATTTTGCGCAGTAGAAATTAAATGCACTAACGTGCGACACCGAGTACATGTAACAATGAGCAGAGATAAAATATTTTGCCGTACGTTTTATATAGGCGTTATAAAGGCAATTAAGATACAATTCAATTATTTTGCATTATTTGTATTTTATCCTCAGATGTAACGTTGGGCTAGTTAGATGTTTTCTTACCATAAATCCACATTTTATAGTGTATTTTGTATAGAGACTTTATTCTGTAGAATGGAATTTTATTTTCGGTATCTTGAAAAAATTCAATTTTGGGGAAAATTTCATTAGATGGATAGAGATATTATATAAAAACCCTGTATTTAGAATGAAAAATAACGGATATATATCAAAAGCCTGTTCAATGAGTAAAGGAATCCGTCAAGGATGTCCGGCATCGGCGATAATCTTTATTTTGGTTGCCGAAATTTTAGCTATTAGAGTTAGGAATTGTAACAATATTAAGGGTTTTACGAAAAAGAATATGAACAGAGAAATTAAGGTTATTCAGCACGCAGACGATGCTACTATGCCATTGGCTGATGTAGAATCTGTAGAAAATGCTATCAAAATCATAAAGGATTTTGGTACAGTGTCAGGTATGTCTTTAAATATTGATAAAACCGAATGTTTACTTACAGGGCCTTTGAAAAATAAACACGAAAGTATTGCCGGCATTAGAACATGCTCATATACGAAGTGTTTAGGTATATATATAGGTCACGATAAAAATATTTGTATACAAAAAAACTGGTACGACAAAATTAAAGACCTGGAAAAAACATTGCATGTATGGAAAAAAAGAAAACTGACAATTTTTGGCAAGTCGTGTATTATTAATACACTAGCTTTATCAAAACTGTATTATTCAGCATCTATTTTGAAATACCCACCACATGATGTTATCAAAAAATATCAACACTGCTATATATGGATTTATTTGGCAGAAAAGAGATCGTATTAAAAGAAATACATTGATAGGCAAAGTAGAAAAAGGTGGAATAGGAATTGTTGATGTAGAAACAAAATTTAAGGCCCTTAAAGCAGCGTGAATACCCAGAATTATGTTAAATAAAAACAACGTTAATTTATTTGTTTCATCCTTTTTGCAGCAGCATAATATTGGATATGATTTTATATTAAAAACTAATGTTACACATTTTCCTGAGATTAAAAAATTGTTGCTAGCAATTCCGCAATTTCATGTTGAAGTATTATCTGCATTTAATGAATTCAAAGAAATCAATTGTAATTTTTCATGTGATCAATTTTTATCACAACCGATATGGAACAATAAATTTTTTAAATATAATGGAAAACCTTTATGTTATAAGAACTGGATTAAAAGTAATATATTGTATGTAAAAGAATTATACGATGAAAATGGGTTTAAAGACATTAAACAGTTTAACTTATTACTTAGAAATAAAAACAATTGGATATGTGAATATAAAATACTCAAAAGAGTTTTTAATAGATATTGCAAAACACATAATACATCCAAAAGTAAATATATCAATGTAAAGTCAAATAAATATTTTTTATTCCACGGAAATATCTGGGAATCTGTAAATGATAAGAAATGTAGATTTTTTTATCACATATTATTAGATAAAAAATTTGTAAAACCTCATTGTGAAAGAAAATGGCATGATAAAATATAAAATATATAAATTTTGATGTTTTTGGAAGTGATATATATGTGCAGAAGATAGTAAATATCAAAGATAAAGAGGTTGCTGAATTTAATTACAAATTACTGCATAATTTATTGAACTGCAATAAGCAACTTAGTAAATGGAAAACAGGTCAATCCAATGAATGTCCTATCTGTCTGGAGACAGAAAATATTTTTCATTTATTATATTCATGTAATATTGTAAAAGGCATTTGGTATGCAGTGCAGTTATATGTGGATTTTAATATTTCATGGAAATTAATATTATGTGGCTTCTTTCATGAAATTAATAAGAAAACCATTATGTACAATAACCTGATATCTGTCATTGCTTTTAAAATCTATAAATATAAAATGTATATGCGTGTAAAAAATGAAAGAGAAACAGAATATGGGTTACGGGAATATATTAAAAAACATTGTTATCTATACTATTGTGCATTGAAACAAACGAATGTAGTTTTTGATTACAATATTTTAAAAAAATGTCAGATATTATCTGATCTTACCCTATTAAGATAAACGTATATATAATGGTGTGTGTGTGTGTATATGTATGTATATGTGTAGGGGTATGTATGTTTATATATGTGTATGTGTATATGTGTGTATATGTGTATGTGTGTATGTATGTGTATATATATGTATGTGTGTGGGTATGTATTATGTATGTGTGTATATGTATGTATATATATGTGTATGTATATATATATATATATGTATATATATGTATATATGTATGTGTGTATGTATGTATATGTGTATGTGTATATGTATATGTATGTATGTGTATGTGTATGTAGGGATGAGTATGTATGTACATATTTATGCAATGTATATATATATTTGTATGTATGTGTATGTGTACTTGTTGTAGGTATAGGTATGTGCATATGAATAGGTACATGTATGTTACTGTTATGTCTGTGTGCATTAACATATATTTCACAGATTACTATGTCAAGCACATACATTGTCCGATGTAATGTGCCATTTGTAAAGGGCTTATAATGTAAATAAACTATCAAAAAAAAAAACAATGCTGAAAATGAACTTATTGCATTCTTGTTTCGATTATACGTTTTACTAATTTATGAAGATTTTTGGTTACGTAAATGATTCAATTATGGTCTTCAGTGAACTGTATTTAATCCCGATTTACTAAATACATTAATCTTGTATAATATTGGAAATGGTCATTAAAATTATCGGGCATTATTTAAAAAAAAAAAAAAAAAAAAAAGAAAAAGAGAGACTTTATTGATGAGAACATGGATTTTCACAAGCTAAGGCTTTTACAACCATTGAATTGTTGCACAGGGAATTCCCCATCATAAGCTATATGATATCTACATGCAGTCATAACTCACGAAAATTATATTATGTGAAACAAGATGACAATAAAGGCATTGCAAGGTGAGTAGTTTTTGATCAGTTATAGATGTAGGAAAGTTACCCAAATTTCAAAGGCAAAATTAATGATATGTTGTACAGACATTGCAATTAAATGTAAACAGATGGATCTTGTTTTGAAAACATTTTAACAGATACATAAATACACTTTATATAATAAAACGATTAAAGTTGTATATCCTACAATTCGGTATAATTTCAAAAATTTGGGCATGTAAAAGAAAAACTGTATTTTTCTTGTATGGCTGAAGTTATTAACTTTGCATTAATAACATTTTTGTTGCTTCAGAGCCTCGGAGATATTAAAATAGAAAGAAAATATTTCGTAAATAATGTGGGTATTCCATAAATACAGCCATAACCTGACTTAGCGCATGCGCAGTTTAATCAAAACATACACGATGAAGGGAGACTCCAAAAGAAAACGATTTCAGTAAATACTAACTTTAGCAGACTTGAATGCAGATTTTTAAAGTTACCCGTCAAGTTTATTTACCTCGCCCTCCATCAGTGTCTATGATGCGGCGGCTTCCAAATAAGATCACGTGATAAGTTGGTTGTAAACATTCTGTTTACACACATCGCGTTTTAGACAGTCATATCTCACTTAATACGACGAATTTGTTCACAACAATTGCAAGGGTCCTTTTTAAAATGTTTTAGGCTTACATATATAATCAAAACAACTTAAAATAAATTAACCTATAATATGCACTGTAATAGCGAACATAGGGTATACAGCTTTAAATCTTGTGTAAATCAATGGATTTTCCAGTTTCTTTATTTATTCCCCTTAAAGCAAAATATGAAATTAACTGGTATCACAGGACTTTGGCACTTACGATGGATATTCATGGACCCCTGAAATTCAGAGGTGAGATTTGGTGCCCGGATAGGAAGAAGTGAGCGTCTCCTGTTTGGCTAGCCACACCCGCCGTGAATGACATTTAATACAGACGAAACAAGTATAAGTCAGCATTGTATATATAAATAAATGTGAACAAACACGGTGTAGAAAGTTCAAAAGCCACACAACATCAGGAAAAGAGGTATAACACATAGGTCAATCCCTGCGTGGGGGAACGTTTTACGAGCTCCACACTGCAAAGGAAAAAGTATGACGTTAATGTAATATACTAAAGATTAAAGAATCATTTCATTTGGTTTTATTCATTAAATGTTATATTATATGCATATTAGATAAATTAGCCTTTCGGGTCATTATTGTTTAAGAATTATTGGTATAACTTGCTGCGTATTTAGAATGTGTCTGTTTACAAGATATGATTTAGAATTTAGAAACCTCTTGTGAGGTATTGTCATACATTATTTTCAACTTTTCAAATTTTCAACCTGCTCTTCAGAAACACTGCACTTTGTAGAAATAATGCGCTCTTGGACCCCTACAATTTTATATATTTTTCATTTGGTCAATACATGGTACTACCACAGGCAGAACAATTTATCAGGATATTATTTAATTGTTATAGACCATATTAACACGTTTAATTTAGAGCTAGATGAGCATTATAAAAATATAGTTTCAAAATTTTTGACGTCTCGGAGAATGCCATATTCACCTAACCAACAATGAACCAGTTATGCATGGAAATCAATTAAAAATCTCCGCCTCGAAAACTGACGCCTGAATATGCAATGATTCTGCGAACTAACCACCGGTATTATGGAACAAGAAGCGCTTCATTCAGCGAAACTCTTTGTAATCAGTAATTGATTCGAGAAGAAAACATGGGGCAGTTCTGATAGATTCACAGACAAAGAATTGTTTTGTGGAATCTCTGAAAATGTAAAGAAAGTTAATATATCAATAATGTACGAACTGAGAAGTTACGTATTTCAGGTATTACTGCACATACTCCAACTTAGAAATACACCAACTTCCAATCCCTCACCTATTATACCCCGAATGTAGGCGATACATTACTTCTTGCAATATATACTTTTCAGATACAAACGAACACTTCTTTCCATTGCTCATATAACAATAGTGGTACAAAATGCGTTCCATAATAATAATCATGCTTCATGCATAGTAATCATACATATATTCAGTACAGAGCTTGCTTCAATCATTTTATTCATTGAATACTTTAAGTTAACATAAACCGATTGTTATATGATTTTATACTGTAAAGATGATGGATAAATCCAAACCACAAGTCCAAAAATCATGAAACCATAGGACATACAAAATCAGTGAAAATGAAAAACAAATGGAAAATAACAAAATATGTCTACTTGAAGAGCATATGTGAACCCCTGTGATAGAGTGAGATCAGGTGCCCGGGTTTTTAGACGATGAGATACTTGCTCTTATATAATATCAAAATATACAATATAGACTAATCTCATACTTAATAAATTTTTGAAATTAAATGCGTGGATATGTATATGTTTGTAGTGGAGGAAAAATGCAGTGCAAGAAGTACAGAATTACTGTGGACTATTAGATTTATATACTATAGAGATCAATATATCAGGAGGGTCTACATTCATATAAAAGATAAATATATTTGTATACCTAAATTATGTTTCTGAATTTTAGATGTATTTCTAAATCTAATTTCTGCAACATGTTTCTACAAGATGTTGACATTTATATACGATAATGAAATCAATTCCAGCATTGTTCTATGTGTGTGAGAGGTATATATGAGTAAGTTTTGTTTAACATTCTTTTTTAAATAATTATATTGATACCATTAATAAAACCAATAAAAACATAAAAATAGTAAATTCTTAATATGAATTACTTCGTTTTAAGATCAAACACGTCACTGAGAAAGTACTACGGTCGTTACGAGACTCTTATTACTCCATATGATATCTCGTTATCCAGACTTTTAAATGATATTCTGGACAGAGACCGATTCCGATCACTTTACACAGATTTGACACCTTCTATACTAGAAGGTTACCTACTTCGACTTCTCCATATATAAATACATATGGAATTCACACGATTTGACTCTTTTTACGGGGTATATGTGACGGGTGTTGCTAGCAAGCAGGAGATGCTCACTCTCCCCGGGCACCTGACCTCACTCCATCACAGGGGTTCACATATGCTCTTCAAGCAGACATATTTTTTTATTTTCCATTTGTTTTTCATTTTCACTGATTTTGTATGTCCTATGGTTTCATGATTTTTGGACTTGTGGTTTGGATTTATCCATCATCTTTACACTTAATTAACAATTTCGACAAGATTAAGTGTTATAATGCCCGATTTATATATATATATATATATATATATATATATATATATATATATATATATATATATATATATATATATATATATATATATATATATATATATAACGGAGCTGACGAAAAACAGGTGGTCATTGTTATTTTTATGTTATTTATCTGCTTACATTTTAATTATCGGCTTATTGCCGCATTTCTGGTCATTTCAATTTAGTTTTCATCTTCATAAATAAATAGCTCCGCCTGTTTTTTCTGAGGTTTCTTTTAACGAGATCTCGTGAGACCGAATGACTGACACAGAAACCGGCATATTTGAAACAGGTTGGGAAAAAATGTGTGTAGAGCCTTCAGACGACTGATCGGGGGTAAGTTATTATTGCCGATCGTTTGCTTTATGTTTATATATGTTAGATATTTGCTTCACTTAATGCCGAAATGCATAGAATCGTGCCAGCCATTCCGTTTATCAAAACTGCAAGTTTACGCAACGTAAGGAATTTTGGCCCTATCATTCATATAGGGCCACTACTTGCGGCTCTAATGTGCCCAATATATGTTGTATATATCAAATGTACATAAACAACAAAGATAGGAACCAGCAGCTGAACAACATGAATAATAACACATTTTCAAAAAACATAATGAGTAAGCTTTGAAAATGCAGGATATCTTACCGCTCCCTCTTACTACCGTCTGTCTTATATAAATCTGAAAATCTCCAAACTCCAGGACGTGTAAAATATGACTATTACGCCATCATTATATAAGATTACTTTATATTTTCTCAAATGGAATAAGGAAGGAAAAATTATATGTAGGTATTATCAACTGAAATTTTGGTTACTTGAAAACAGGAAAATAAGAAAAAACATAAGAGCAAAGCACTACAGTTTGAAGATATAAGGATTCTCGTTGTCATAGAAAATATAAATTATTATTAAATAATTTAAATAGTGTAGGTTTCAGTTTATAAATGATTCGTGATCTTTATACGTTTTACCTGGGTTCATATTCTCTGACTGAAGAGTTTCATAATGAAAGATATGTTTATACATGTAATTTTGTTCAGTGCACCGGTAAAATTGTCGTTTTGTGTGTTTCACACTTACAAATCAGTAGAAAGAGAAGGAGAGAGAGGAGAGAGAGAGAGAGAGAGAGCAAAATTGTGCTTCTTGGGTGCATTTCACAAATATGAATAACAAATCTGAGTAATAAATTTGAGAACATATATACATGTATAAATTTTGGTGCACCATATACTTCTGTCTTTTCAGTGTCAGTAATACTCAAAGCCGGATCTGCGAAAATCGAAAATATAGACAGTTGAATAGCAAACTTATTGCCAGATTGCCCCAAAAGTAAGAGCCAAGTATCCCATCTAAGGACAGAGCTATGCTGAGATGATCCAGACAAGTAACTTTGCTTGAAATAAACCCCTTGGAATTTATCTGCAATTGTTATGTAATATTTCATTTTTCGATCTTTTCTTTTACTATTGTCTAATATAAGACCATCTATATATGTTTTTTATTGAATTCAGATCAACAGGTATCTCAAGAAGAAAGGTCATACAAATTTTATTAAACACGAAATGTCAGAATAAGATTTGTAAATATTACCAAAAGTTTTTCGAAGTTTATGATATCTATAACCCTGAGTAAGAAGTTTAAAAGTAATCTGAGAATTTCTGCGTGAAAATCATCCAAAACTTTAGTGCAGGTTCTAGCGAACCGAACCGATTGACCAATATAAATACATATAATGGGTGTCATGGGACATCACTGTCTAGATAAGGGAAATTTACAATAGGAAATCGAAAGTCGTCAAGTTTATCATATATGTTGGTATAATATTGTTAATAATTTTAATATTTAAGTCCAAAAAAGGTGTTTCCTGGTCGGAAGTATTGGTTTTCTTTAATTGAAGTTCAGATGGATAATGTCAGTAATATAGTTTTCAAACTAAAATATCATCAAGATATCTAGAGGTGTCATTGCACTTATCAATAACGTCGAAACGTTGAGAGATTTGAATATAATGCATAAAGTCTCTCTCATAACAGTATACAAATCAATGCGCTATATTGTATATTACAATATAATGGGTGGATCAAGCATTTTATGAAGGTTTGATAGAAAGGGAGGATATAATATACCCTTTTTACTTCCATCTTGAATCAAATTGTAGGAGCGATAGAAGATACAAAAATAGCTAATGGACTGACAGATGAAAATTTCAACTAAGTTGGTATAAATAGATCTGTTTATCCGTATATTTCATATCCTTGTACCACATGACCAAAGTACTTCCGTGCGTCATTTCAACTGTGATAAATACGTGTATTCATGAGAAAAACTTTCATTCTTAGTTTGACGTTCATTGTGTTTATAAACTTGCTGAGCAGGAAACCTCAACATATTATTATAATGTGGTAAACTACCGTACGAATAGAATCTCAAGGTACATGGATATTGAACTCCAGAGAGGGGAGTCCCACGTTATACAACATTAATGACAGTAAGTACCCCATAAGGTTTATAAACACATTTCTTAATATTTCATATTACATAAGAATTTTCCCATGTCCATGTCCATTTCCCAGGAGAACCTGCGTCAACACAAACGTGCATGCCTCGATCCAAGAGAATACCGACCTTCAACAAAGTTTTCCCCATAGATTTACCGTGTTTTATTCAAACGTATAACTCAACTGAGGAACTCACAAAAGGAAAGGGGGTGGGGATTCACATATTATTGAATGATATGTGTTTATACAGCCAGGAGTACATAGTGTTATAATAAATATATATTGATAATAATTAACTCGCGCTTTACATACCACACCCATTATCAGAAAGGGCAACGTTTTTCAAGTAGTGTATCTGGATATGTTTCGTTTCAATAATCCGATAAATTATCTGGCTTTAACATGTAAAATCCACTATTGTGCGATAGGAAAAATGAAAAACACATCATTAGATATAGTAGATGCAATGATGGATTTTTACAAGCCACATTTTTCTTTGATACATGTTCTGTGTATTATTGTCGTATTTAAATGACAGGACAATTAAGTAAATGATAGGTTTCAAACCTTGCACCTCTTGACTGTGAACAGAGAGTGCTACTTAATAACCCTTGCCTTTCCAATATCTTGGTGAGTGGTGATATATGTCGCTTTCAAAAACGGGTAAAAAAAAGTCTTCAACAAAATGATGCAATCCGGAATTCAAATCAATTCTGTCGGCACTGCAAGCCAAGCACTTAACCACTTCACCAAGCCTGCCCCCGTTGCAACAGGGAATGGGCAATAGAAAAGTGGACAGCAGAAAGCTATTGCGTTTGTCGTAGTTTCCCATGATATTTTGTGAAACTTGCATAGCTCTGTCCTCAGATTGATTCTTTAGCTCACTTTTTCGGCTATTTTGGTTTTAATTTTGCTCTTCAATTTTTTTTATCATATTAGAATTCCAATCATTCGGTCATGAGCATCACTGAAAGACATAAGTTGTCAATATGCGCATCTGGTCAGAAATTATAAAGCATATATGCTCTAATATTCATTATAACAGGAAAACTTGTCGATATCATTGATGCAGCAGTGTACAAAGCTTTTGAACATGTATACACCTCACAGGTATTACAGTTTCCATTAATGAGGAAAAATATTTACCATCTTTAAATTACCACCTGTTAATTAGCCGGTACCTTTTCAGGCTAGATAGCCAGGAAGAAGAGGTAAACATGGCCACTAAAGACAATGATGATGTCTATGTGAATGACTTATATAGGTGTCAGGAAGTCAGACGTAAGTATAATAAGGCTGTTGCAATGAGATGAAATATTTTTAATTACCTGAGATCGATTATAGGAATATTAAAAGCAATTTATCTAGCACCTGTTAATTCAGAAAATGATTAAATCGTTGATGAGGCTTATATGACTAATGTATAAATGAATGAAAATTTCAATAAGTCTCAATATATATTTATTCATACATGAAATCTTTAAAATAACATTAATATATATTGGAAGAAATGAAAGAGAAATTGATAAAGTTCATTCATGAATGTTTAATTCATTTATATATGACATTACTATCTAACGCGTTTCATAGAACATTACATGCTAGCATGAGATGCTCTCTCTTTCCGGACATCTGGTCTCATCGCATTCGGAATTCGCAATTGTTCTCGTTGAAATTATCACTACCGAATGTGCAGTATTTTACTGAAAGTTGAATTCAGGACATGTAATGGTGCTCTATAGAATTTATATCTCTAGTTATAGTACATCAGAAAATATTAATCAATACAGATGAAAGATGCAGATTTAAGAGTCTGCACATCAATGAATTTTCAATTCTATTTCTAGAACCAGAATTCAGTGAGTTCATTGGACAGGTATCATGCGGTTTATACTTGCTGATGTGTCAGACCTTAGGGGATGAGGATACAATCAGAATTAGGCGTCAAATGACAGAGTTATATATTGAGTGTAACAGTTTACAGGATGATATGCGGGATGCACCCTATTCTCAACATCTAAGCGGAAGTAGATCAGAGGGGTTTCGATTCTCCTCTTCCGATTTCGATTACATGATGATTTATCGCCACATCAGAGTTATACACTCTATGGCAGACCATTCTACGATAGACGATAATCTCCATGGTAACAATACAACAGTGCTGCTGATGGATTGCGATAAGACCAGACCAGGATTCGCTTTATTACGACTTATAGGAGATGCTTATAACCCGGATGTACAACGATCGCTTTTACCATATCTATCTGGTATATACGTATCTAGTCAAATATGGAGAGAGGAGAATCGGCACAAACATCAATCATCAATCGTACATGGTCCATGTAACAGTGGTGTAATAGATAACACAGAATACGACCAAGCTTTCTGCTTACACTCTGATACATGGCCTACAGCAGCTTATGGATGTATTGATCGATTGCTTATACGTAAGTGGCCAACATTCGAAGTAGTGAACGACATAGTTAGAGGGGGTGTTCATTACGTTCCAGTCACCTCAAAAGAATCAGATTTTCCATGTCTAGAATGGCGTATTTCGTTTTCAGTTGCAGAGAAGAAACTAATTCATTCAATGAACCACACACAGTTCATGTGTTATGGACTTCTCAAAATATTTTTAAAAGAAAGTATAAATAACATCAAAGAAATCGAATCTATTCTTTGTTCCTATTACCTAAAAACTGCTGTATTTTGGGAAATTCTGAATCCATCAACACGTTGGATTCCACAGGAATTATTTCATTGTTTTAGGAAATGTTTTAAAAGGCTAATTTCATGGATTTATGATGAGTTTCTGCCTAATTTCTTTATTCCTGAAAACAATATGTTGGTTGGAAAATTTCAACCTGGGCAGAAGAAATTGCTGCTAGACCATCTGAATATGTTATACTGCGAAGGGTATGGTTGTTTATTAAGATGTCCATCATTACGTAATTGTATGACGTATGTAATACAGAACCCGCTTATTGATTATGAAACATATATTTACATTAATAAATCATTGCAGAAATGTAAAGCTGAGGTTCAAAAAATCTCTGATATTTGCCAACTGAGTACGTACTCTTATAATCGTTGCTCAATACACTCACTTGCAGCCATCGAATACTTGTTACATACAAAAAGTAACCATGACGACGCAGATGCACTAGATATTATATGGCGTCGGTACATATATAGATTAATAAGCATACGTAATAGCACCCTGACTAAATCCTTTCAAAATGATCACAAAGAACATTATTCTTTGCTTCGAAAAACTGTTAGGATGATCAATCGGTGTCGTGTAGATTGTGTGGGTCACTATTTATACGCTGGAGTATGTTTGTATAGAAGTTTAAGATATAAAGACGTCATTAATGCTTGTTGTATAGCTAAACGAAAACTTCAGAATCCGCATTTGATGTATACTTTTACTTATGACAGTGAGAAGTATAGAGCAGCAGGTGGAGAATATACTCCATTTCAAGTGATGTTAAGACAATATATGGCAGATAAAATATATCTGGAGTCTTTTACGTGTATTCCTGAGCTCAGATTGGAACATCAAGTAGCGGGAGAACACCTTACCACATTACTTATATTCCCGCCACTGGTCATCGCAGAGTTCCTTCTCTGTCTCTCCTACTACCATCTCGGATATTATCAGTTAGTACAGGAATCCGTTAATGATCTATATATGGTAGTGCATTACGACGACGGGTACCACATACATTACTCGGATAGAGCTATATCATGGCAGATCCTGGGTATCTGTCAGGAGATGATACGTGACTATCAGGGAGCCTACCAATCATATCACAACGCGTTACATGAACAGTATAGCCGCATACGACCTGCTTCAAGGAGACGACTAGAGAATCTTGTGTAGAATGTGAATTATACATTTACAGTGCATAGCAATGACATGTTGGTTGTGTGTAATCCCCAGAACAGCAAAGACAAATTAATAGTATATAGAATCTAGCTCTCTGTATACACTTGAAGAACGTTGCATCTGTTTTACACGCTGTTTGCTAATATATACAATATATTATAATACAGTAAAACCTGTCTTAGCGGCCACCTCTATTAAGAGGTCACCTGTCTATAAAGGTCACATTTTAAATTCCCAAAATCTATGTTTTCCTAAATAAAAGACATTTGTATAAAGGCCACCTGTCTATAAAGGCCACTTTTGACTCTTCCCTTAGCTGACCTTAACAGACAGGTTTGACTGTATTGTCATTTTAAATGTTACATTGTTAATGGTATGAATAAAATGACCAATATGTGTATGTATTTCAATAAAACTTGTAAACACATGCGTCTATATGTTTCCGAGAGAGGGTAGAATATTAGTATCACAATGTGATCAAGTAATCAGTTTGGCTTGTTAAAGTGAGGTTGTAGTTGGAATCAATGCCTGACTCATATTCATTGATATCAGATGTGCGGCAGATGGCAGAAATGTACACCAGTGTACATCAAATGTTATATCTATGCATGTAAATATTGCAGTTTACGGAAAAGACGTAGGGCATTTGGTGGTACTCGAAGAGTATGACCATGAATTCTTTTTTCTTTAAATCGAGTACAGTGCAAGACGATTTGGTATTAAGTGTCTAGCAATGGAAATGTGGGAAAGTGACAACTAAATACAGGTGGTTGCTTAATACGGTCTCTATGCAGGTTTGATAGTATTCAATATTTGCAATTTGCCGAACATTGTTCCAAACAAGTCGATATTAATTAACATTTTCACAGGAAAAGATTTCAATTCATACCGCGCCTATTTCTTTTCTTGTCACCACGTGATACAAAACAGATGCTCTTTATATACACAGTAACATACATATTTTAGGGTCTACCACGCTTAAGTTTTTTCATTTTTATGTGTTATGTTTGTTGTTGTTTTGCACCAAACACAACTCATATCACGGATTTGGTGAAAGCACATGGGTTTCCAATTTTCTCTAAGCAACCACCACACCGAAAACAGTGAGGGATTTTATTGTGCCAATGTGATATGGGGTTTCGCATATCATCACATCCACAGTACAGGAAGAGAGAAAACGATAATTCATCTGATAAAAATTC
Source organism: Pteria penguin (assembly GCA_035048485.1). Lineage (NCBI taxonomy): Eukaryota > Metazoa > Mollusca > Bivalvia > Pterioida > Pteriidae > Pteria > Pteria penguin. The sequence goes on along the minus strand of CM068591.1, from coordinate 32,166,420 downwards.
AAACCAGTAAAAGTTGGTTAAAAAGTGATTATTACATATTTTGAAAATTTTATCAATAGTTTATATAGAAAGTTTCCGGGCTGATATAGAGCCATAAATGCCCACAAACTTCATATCAGTCTATTTTCAGTTCCGTAACGTCATACTTATATTTGACGTCATAGCGTACGTAAATAAACATGGGGGACAGTACTATAGACCCTTTCACACTAATCTGCGGACCTAATGTTTTGGTGGGCGGAAGTATTTGCGGACACCCATTAGTAGCACCTTTTACCAATATTGCGTAATTGAATAGTATGGTGAGCTGGTACGAAAAGGTGCCCGCAAACACTTCCGCCCACCAAAACATTAGGTCCGCAGGTAAGTGTGAAAGGGTCTATTAACGAAAATACTTCGATTTATAGAATTAAATGTAGATGGACGATTAAATATGTAATAAAAAGGTTATTAACTGAATACGACGAAATATGACCGCCCTCGGTCTTTGAGCTCAAAGACCTTGGGCGGTCATATTTCGTCGTATTCAGTCAATAACCTATAAATATTACTTCCATTTTTGCCCGTCTATTTGTCACTTGTCTCTGCTGTCATTCCAGATATTGAACACTACATTGTTACAAAGCTTCAAAATGCCAAACAACATAGTACTACTGTCCTATGAAGACAATTCGCTTCCAGACCTTTTTAAATGAAAAGGAGAGTTGTATGGTGATTAAATACATTACAGGAATTAATCTGAAAACGCTGTACTTTCTCCTCCGTTCTGGGTTCACGTGTTGATTAGTGGATGGTAGACGCTTATGATTTCTGTCGCTCTATCAAGCCGAGGGTATTCCCTATCCTATCGATAGTGATATATTTAAAATTTGAAGGTAAATAAAAAACAAGAATTATATATCAGTATTTATTGAAGAATCCTAATCATGACCGCTATCTGCCACCTACCGGAGATTATTTTTCTAATTTTCATGGGCGCTTCAAGGATGTGTAAGTTAAGAAAAAACTAAGACGGGGTCTGGAGACCTATCGTGCTTTAGGTCTAAACTCTGTTGTGTAGGGAGTTTATCACTTAACCGAAGGAAGAAAAAATTGCTACTACACCTTCCTGTAATCGATGTTATTAATCATTTTCTGTGTTATGTCATTCATGAACCTTGAATTATATTGTCATACTGTATGAGATCTCTGGTTTTCCTCACATACATTACCACAATTAGACTGTGCCAAAAATTCTTACTTTTTTCAAAGACGGTGAAAGTCATCTCTGTTCTCATTGAATTCCTTGCAATACTATAGTATGGTCTAGGCAAAACAGTTGCAAGGCTTTGCGGTCATGTAGAATACTAAACAGAAAAGTGCTAATGGAACAAAATACCCCATGGCAGCAACCATTTTAGTCATAGGATAACAGTAACCATAAAGATATAACCTAGGTTCAAGGTCATATCAATTCTTTTGGAGATCAATCGTGAAAACCTATGTGTAAATGTAAAGTATTGAGTCAATTATTAAAAACCATTGAATTACAGTCCGAAAATATTTTGATGAAATTCTGAACTTTGACCCCAAAATAATAGCCATCCTCTTTATGTCATGAGTATTCTATGTGTAAACTTTTATTTATATATGATGAAAATACATTCGACTTTTAGTTTGGTGATGTAGGGAAAACTAATTTTTAAGAACCATAACTCTAGCAGAAGTACATGTAGGTGAATGCTACAAAACGCAAATTCAGTCTCGGGTTTTTGATAATAAAGTTTTTATCAAGAAATCTCACGTGCGGAAATTTTTTGCAGACAAAATAACTGCGTGAAAAATATTCAACCACGAAAAAAATGCATACTTTGTCTATAGGTGTTAAAAATGCAGATTTGAACAAGGTATCAATCCCTAATTTCAAAGAACGCGTAAGAAAAATCCGGAAAATTAATATCAAATGTATTGATCCAATTCTGGCGAAGCGTATGTCAAACTAACACATGGTCAAATATAGTTGGTAGTAAGGATATCTCGATGTTTAAAGCTAGGATATATAAAACAGTCCGACAAAAATGACCTAATTCTAGTATCTGCCACAACATGAAAATATGTGCACTATGTTTCAATCTTATATCTTTACCGGCGTAGCTCAGTTATTTAGGCGCTGGGCTCTTGACCGAGAAGTCCCGAGTTCGACTTTATTGCTGGATCGTTTGTGTCCTGTTTTGGATGAGACATTAAAAACCGAGGCCTCGGATCAAGGAAGACGTAGAACATAAAAGATCATTCTACAGTCAGACAGTGTCGCATTCCAGTATATCTACACACACACACCTACACACACACACACACACACACACAGAGAGAGAGAGAGAGAGAGAGAGAGAGAGAGAGAGACACGGCTCATATCGAGAGGTTTATTGTAAAATGTTATGTCTTTCGGATGAAATAGTAAAAACAGGTCTTGTGTCACGGTGCGTACGCTACAACTTTGCTAATGAAACTACGTATAATACATAGTACGGTGACAAAAATCAATTTAACTTTCAAATTCGGATATCTCGACCTACCGATATCTCGACATATTTTTGTCGGTCCCTACGATGTCGAGATAACGAAGTTTTATTGTATATATATATATATATATATATAATATATATATATATATATATATATATATATATATATATATATATATATATATATATATATATATATATATATATATATATATACTTTATGGCGATGACAGCTATTTCTAGAGAACTAGTCCTTTTTCAGAGAGTTGAACTTTAGCTAGCGGTGCCATTCTTGCATTATGGCATATGCAATATCATCTATTACGCAAATAACCTTACTTTACATGATATCTAGACATGTTGCAAATCCTAGTACATATGCGTATGTATCCGCATAGAGGATGCTTTTTAATGCTAAGGTGGAGAAGATAAGCCTAAATTATTTGCAGGTTTAAAAAACCAGAATCAATGAAATGAGGTTCCATTGATAACCATGAGTCGGTGATTTACTTGCACTTGAACCTGAATATTCAAACCCGATCATCACATTTGTAAACTCGCCCAGTGGATTAACAGAGGGGCAAATTTTTCAACTCCCTATTCAAATCAATTCATTCGTAAAATTTCACTATATCTCTATAGTGAAGGATAAACGATAGGGTCCAAATGGGCCTTAAACACCAAAATAATAATCGAGGCATTTAGAAGAAAACTTTCAAACATTTTAAACATCAAAGACAAAAGGGATCTATATCGCTCAGGTGTACTGGCTTTGTTAAGTGTATGTTAGCGGAAAATAAATATCCTCTTGGGCCTGATTTCGCCCTGAATACACTACTTGAAGGATTTGGCAGAAAACAGGAACACTTGTATTTGGGTACTTCACTCCTACCATGTTTCGTAAAAGCTTTTCAATTAGCTCTATTTATTGGCTCGTTCATTTGTCTTGGTGCAATCTGGGAATGGGACCCAAATCATCTGATATATATATATATATATATATATATATATATATATATATATATATATATATATATATATATATATATATATATATATATATATATATATATACACGGTAATTTCACCTATAGATTGAATACATAGGTATAAAAATATTACATATATATATATATATATATATACATATGCAGCTGATTATTAAAACGCATGAATCATTCCAATCAAAGAGAAAACAGAAGACATCTGACAAAGCTGTATGAAACATATTACGAAGGACATGCACACAAAGCATGATAGTAGTAAATATACACGGAAAAAAACATTATAAAAATATTCGATAGCGCTGCGGTTACGATACCGATTTTATACGGTCAATCAAAGTAACAAACATCACTCAATTGGTGTATTTCACCAGTTTGCGGACGCCCACCTTCCCATTTACTACAAAAGTACAAGCATTTAAAAATTTATAAATAAACCTCCATATAGAGAAAAAGGATCAATAGGTTTCTCAAGACGAGAGGTCATATTTTTTTTACACACGAAACGTTTATAAAATAATATACTGCTACCAAAACTATGTAAGGCGATATCATATAAGTAAACCGTGCTCTGCCCGCCTGTAAGCGAGCTCAGATCCTTGATCAACAGGTGTCCTGATTAACTGTAAGGGGGACGAGGATCAGGACCCACCGCCCTGTTAGTCAGAGTGCAACGCTCAAGTAAAGGTCTGTACTGGGTTTTAGAGATACCCGATACAAGACCCATGGTCTTAGAGATGATCTCGATGTCAGACTGCCGATATCGATGCCGTTCCATAATTTTAGAACGCGCCGATATGAATTTATCGGAACTTTTGACCCTCCTTAGTTTGAACACAAGATCACCTAAGAAATTAGGATGGGAAATTCCGCTGGATAGGTATTGTTGAAAAGTCACATTTCCGAATTTAGATAAAATGCCTGAATAAGACCTGTAAAATTTACAAAAAGTTTTCCAAAGTTTATGATATCTATAACCCTGAGTGAAAAGTTTATAAGTAATCTGAGAATTTTTGCGTGAAAATCCAAAACGTAAGTGCAGGCTCTAGCGAACCGAACCAATTGACTAATATAAGTAGCATATGATGGAGTCTGGGGACATCACCATCTGGAAAAGGGAATTTTACAACAGGAAATCTAAAGTCGCCAAGTATGTCATATATGTTTGTATGAATATTATTAACAATTTTAATATTTAAGTTCAAGAAAGGTGTTTCCTGATCGGAAGTAATGACTTTGTTAACTTGAAGTTCAGGTTGATAAATACCAGTAATATAGTTTTCAAACTCAGGGTTATCGATAACTAAAACATCATCAAGATATCTAGAGGTGACATTGAACTTAAGGCCAACAATTGTTCAGAATTAGAATTTATTGTTAATTAATGGAATAAACTACGGTGATACGTATTCATACTATCTCTCACTATTCGCAATCGACATCAATTATCTGCGTTGTCATTTATTCATCAACACGTTTTACCATGAAGTGTTTGTACAATATAAAGAAAATTAAACGGTCCATAACAACGATGAAAATTACCAACAAATTGCCAAATTAACATAATATTTATGTCTAATATTTTGCTGAATTTGAATTTGATCTAAAGTTTACCCCATGTTTCCAACACAAATATATTGTGATATTCATACAAAATATCGTCGTAAAACGAATTTGATGTAAAAATGTGCAGAAATACAAAGGTGATCTTAATCTCCTTTCCAAGTTGGACATACCGACAAATATATATATATATATATATATATATATATATATATATATATATATATATATATATGTATATATATATATATATATATATATATATATATATATATATATATATATATATATATATATATATATATGTACGTATGATGACATATTGAATTCAAAAAGGGCACGCTTTGCACATTCACGTAATAATACTATCATGTAGAATAATTGTATCATTATCATCTCAAAATTACAATTATAGTGACAAACTTTATTAAACAGAAGATTGATTGTCATCTTTTGCTCATCAGGATCTCAAATTATTGTCTACAATTCTAGAATATCAGCAAAAATGTATTTTCTGATATAGAGTTTATACGTTGTTATTCTTCTCTTCTCACCATGAACATGGATTGACGTTAAACAAAATCAGTCAATCAGTTCGTTCCTAATATGACTTATTTTTAATACACAACAGGGCTCGTAAAACTTAAAATGATTTTTACAGTATGTTATATTGAATCCACAGAAAGAAATTTAGTATACATAAATTATTGGTAACTAAATCTCATTTTAATTAATATCTTTTGTGTAGACAAATTCTCGTATGAGTAAAATTAATATTCTGAGAATTTGATAACAATCTCAAATAAAATAGTTAGCAGTATAATATTTCGTATTCGACTTTATCCCGAGGAATGAAAATAGACAGTAAACTCCCTGCTCTATATTGAAGGACAGTTGAGTACTTGTCATGTAAATATTCCCAAAATATGTTTGATATACCAATTGCAGAGATAATATTGACTTTTCGCTTGGAATTATTTAATTGATATAGCCTTTTACGGTTTTTGGTACCACTATCAAATAGATGCAACCTGAAAAATGGCCGCCAGAGGTCATAAAATGTACATCACAACAAATATGAAATGCGTTATGTGCAAGCTATGAATAATGTGGAACGAATAATTTTTATACTTATAGCATGCGTACATATACAATGCCAGGATTTCTGGCTTATCCCTATTTCTTTTTGTCTTAAATAAATCTGAAAATTTCCAAACCCCAGTAAAGCATGCTTATATTACGCCTCTTAATATAAGAAAGTACGGAAAATTCACAAGTATTATCAACTGCAATACTAAATAGGCGTTCAGTACAAGGGTTAAACTGTCGTTTTGTGTGCTTCACGCTTACAAATAACTGAAAATAATAGCTTAAAAGCATGAACCATTCCCATCCAAAATGTCTTTCGATTTTGATAATATCCCCCTTGTCGGTAGAGAGTTTTAAGGCTTTAATTTTTTTTTTATTGTGAAATTATCAGAAATTCATTTCTCAATCCAACTGTTTCAAATGTAAATTCGTGCTAGATTTAGGTGAATTTTAATATATATATTGCAGGATTTTTTTTTCTTCTGTACTCTTACATATTTGACACAGAAGAAAGGAAGAGCTGCTTATATAATACTCTCTGCTACAGTTTTTTACTGTCTTCAAGGATTTCTAAAATATTTCATAGGTTTGTTGCCAAGACCACAGCATGTGTCAACTTGAAGTCCTGAATAATAGGCAAAGGAAAATGTTTCCATACTTTTAAATTTCTATCCTTCAAACTAAGCGACGGGCGTATTATGCCACGGTAGGCGTTGTTCTTGTTAAATGCGTTATGTGCAAACTATACAATAATGTGATATGGATAAACTGTATCGGTTATACGTCAATTTCAGAAGGCTAACTCCAAGTCCATGTCATAATAACCACCTTCTTGATCGGTCCCTGTCATAATTACCACCTTCTTGATCGGTCCCTGTCATCCTAATTACCACCTTCTTGATCGGTCCCTGTCATAATTACCACCTTCTTGATCGGTCCCTGTCATCCTAATTACCACCTTCTTGATCGGTCCCTGTCATAATAACCACCTTCTTGATCGGTCCCTGTCATAATTACCACCTTCTTGATCGGTCCCTATCATAATTACCACCTTTTTGATCGGTCCCTGTCATCCTAATTACCACCTTCTTGATCGGTCCCTGTCATAATAACCACCTTCTTGATCGGCCTCCCTGTCATCCTAATTACCACCTTCTTGATCGGTCCCTGTCATCCTAATAACCTCCTTCTTGATCGGTCGGAGTGATATAAATAGCATGATATAAATTCCCAAACTCCACGAAGTGGAAAACATGACTGCATTGCGCCCTCTATATGTAAGAATTACTTTAAATTTTCCCAAACGGAATAAGGACGGAAAATTCACAAGTATGTATTATCAACTGCAGTTCTGAATAGGGGTTACTTGAAAACAGGAAAAATAACATAAGAGCAATGCATTTCAGTTTGAAGATACAAGGCATCTCGGTGTATAAAGATATAACAGACCACTTTAATAAATATAGCTTAGATTATTTCATTATTTTATAAATGATTTGTGAACTTCGTTCGTACGTTTACATGTGTTCGTAGTCTTTGATTAATTAATTACAATTAAGAACTATCTTTAATATGTAATGGTATTTAGTGCATGGGTTAAATTGTCGTTTTGTGTTTATTGGCCAAAAGCAAGAACCGTTACCATCCGAAATTCCCTCCTAATAGACCCAAAATTATTAACAATTCGTATGATTTATTCATATAACGTTCAATTAACATCAAGTATGAGATGGGTAAGTTAGTAAAATACTAGAATTTATTAAGCAAATCTGTTACGAAATGTGCGTTCATGATTACCTCCCCTTCCCCAGAATGACATGCGTTGTCATTTATTCCACAAGATCCAACCACGAAATGTGTCTGTACAATACCATAATATTGCACCATTTATATAAACGATAAAACAGACACACAGAGTGTCAAGCTCAAGCATGGATTGGTTCATATAATCTATATGAATATAAAAATGGATCAACTATTGTATTTCATATTTGGATAACTTGTTATTTTACAACGTTGATGGTCACTAAAACTCATCACTCTGTGACAAACGACCCGATTACATTTCAGCGTCACTTACTTCGGATTATCAATTGGTATTACCATCAAATGCTTGTCTATAGTCTAACCATATCTCGGTTATGCAATACATGTTCTGAAGGCAAAGCGAGTTTTAGATTAACTGTTCAGCCAGGGATATGGTAAAGGTAGATTTCTAATGACACAGATGAAGACCCAATTTATCCAGAATTTCGTTTATATTCTGCATTGGGTCCTATTTTTCTATTTCGACAATTTTGAAAACCCAAATAGACTCCTATGCTTGGTAATGAACTGATTTGACAATTTATACTGGACGTCAGTGACAGTTGTCCATAACAAGCAGGATAAGCTTATAAATTGTATACGTTTAAGTCAATATATCTTTAAAATAGAATCAACATTAAGCTCTGTGTTCTATTATGAAAGATAGGAATATAGTTGCCTATTCATTGTTGTTCTCTTTATCGATGATTATAAATAACGTTTAAAATGCGTGTTCTTTGATTGCACATTTTGGTATTGAATGAGATAGAAAGCCAGTACCCGATTACCCCCACCAATTGAGTTTCGAATGTTAATTTAACTTTAAAAGTCGGCAAGACTTCATGACAATGTATTTTTATCGTGATGATTTTTATGTACTTATTTTTGTATGTTCTGCAAGTCAGTGGAGTCCTTTTTCATTTACTTATCAAACGTCCTTTTTCATTTCATATCAATGTCCCTAAATATGTTAGATATAACCAATGAACAACAACTATCCATCTATTACTGGCTGGCTATTCAGGTCATAGTTATAATATGTATAAATTACTGTGAACCACTGATGTAAAATATATCCTTATATTGATGGTACCCTTACTGAAATGATTTGGATTATAACTTACTCTAAACCACTGATATGTATTGATTGATTGATTGATTGATTTTTGTTTAACGTTACACTACGAATATTTCACGTATATGGTGACGGTATCTGCCTGATGCGGGGCATACAAATTTTGACCTTTGCAACGGACCCACCCGAAGCAGTGAGGGATCTTTAACGTGCCATGCATACCACGACACGGGGCCTCGGTTATTACTGTCTCATCCGAAAGACAGGACACCGGCATGGCCAAAGCGGGAATCGAACCCCGACCTCCCGATTAGTAGTCCAGCACGATACCACTAGGCCACGCCGGCTTACCATTGATAGCCTTATATGGATGACACCTTAATGAAAAGATTTGGAGTGTTGTGTGTGTACTTTAACCACACCATTTGTTTGGCTTTTGTCAAATTAAATGACCGTCCTAAGTCGGTATCGTAATTGCACTACAATCAAATATTTTTGTAATGTGATATATGTTCTAGTATATTATATTCATGTATTGTATAGCTCTATGGTGACTTCTGCCACATAACTGAGCCAGTAACTCCTCTTTTTTCTTTTAAACAACAATTATAAAACGTTTTCAAAAACAGTTTACATTCATTGTAAAAGAATACATTGGTCACATGTATCAGGACTTCTCCTTGATAGGCGAAATTGCCATAGTAAACATGAAGTCATATAGTACAGCGCTGTTTGTGCGAATTTCTCCCAAAATTCTGTTAACTATACATATTTTAAAAATTCTAAACTGCAGAGGAAGTAAAACATGTATATATATTAGAATAAATCCCCAGTTTTATGTTATCCATATTTCCTGAGAATTTTTTAAAAAGCAGCATGCATGATACTTGAATTGATAATCGGTAAACATTTTCCCTCATAAGCTACCTTCTTTAATTTTGCTTTATAAAAACGGAATTTCTAATGTGTGTCGCGGGAAGTGTCAATGTTTATTTTTCCAGTTTTTCAAGGTCGTCAGTATTTTTAGTGTACAGATCATTATGTTCTACAACACATATAATTTTACTCATATGAATGATAAGATGATCGATTAAAAAAAAACAAAGTTGTCTCAGAAACAACAGAGTAGCCCCCCCCCCCCCAATTAAAGAGTAGTACAAAAAAGCAGCAGAGTAGTCCACAACATACAAAAAGAAAGAAAATTTTAACAAAACCAGAAAAATCACCAAAGCGAAGAATATGGATATGCAATTCATTAAAAGAAAAAACAAATAGAATACACGCCAAAGAGTGTCTGGTAAAGAAATATATTAGGGTTAATAATTATAAATCATAGCTTTATTAGTTAAATCGTAAAATTTATATATCACTGAATTCTTATAATCTACATACTATGTTCGCTTCTTTTTATGATATGTCGCGGGAAGTGTCAATGTTTATTTTTCCAGTTTTTCAAGGTCGTCAGTATTTTTAGTGTACAGATCATTATGTTCTACAATACATATAATTTTACTTATATGAATGATAAGATGATCGATTAAAAAACAGAGTTGTCTCAGAAACAACAGAGTAGTCCCCCCCCCCCCATTAAAGAGTAGTACAAAAAAGCAACAGAGTAGTCCACAACATACAAAAAGAAAAAAATTCTAACAAAACCAGAAAAATCACCAAAGCGAAGAATATGGATATGCAATTCATTAAAAGAAAAAAAACAAATAGAATACACGCCAAAGAGCGTCTGGTAAAGAAATAAATTAGGGTTAATAATTATAAATCAAAGCTTTATTAGTTAAATCTTAAGATTAATATATCACTGAATTCTTAAACTCTACATACTATGTTCGGTCCTTTTTATATAACAAATGAACCTGACAGTCAGAAATTCCATCTAATACATGTATTTAAGAGTGGAAATAATTTACCAAGCTGTAAATGAGGCGTGTATTTACTTTATTAAAAATCCATATTAGGATATTATGAGCGGATCAAGCATTTTGAGAGGGGTATAATTTACATTTTTTTTACTTTATCTCGAATCAAATTGTAAGAGCGATAGGAACGACAAAACTATCTAACAGACTCACTGACGTATATTCTAACTTTGATCCACCAAGTCGGTAACAGATCTATTTATCCGTGTATTTATTATCCTTGTACCACATGACCAAAGTACTTCCGTACGTCAATTCATTTGGGATAAATATGTGTATTCAAGAGAAGACTTCCATTATTAGACTGACTTTCATTTTGTTCATAAACATGCTTTGCAAGAAAAGTCAACATATTATTATAATGTGATAACATATCATACGAATAGAATTTCAATGTGTATAGTTATAGAACCCCAGAGGTGGGAGGTAACATTAATGACAGTAAGTACCCTTAAGCTTATATACACATTTCCTGATATTTCATATTAGGCAAGTCGATAGGATGGTAACGCACCTATTATCAAAAAGGACCACATCTTGCAGGTAGTGTTTTGGATTTGTTTCAATAATTTGTTTTGTTTTGAATTTGTATAGAAAAAAGTGGCAACAACTAGCTATTGTGTGTGATATTGTGTGAAAATTGCATAGCTCTGTACTTGGATTGATTTTTTGGCTCACTTTTTTCGGCTATTGTCGTTTTAAATCTACTCTTCAAATATTTCTATCTTATTAGTATCCGAATCATTCAGCCAAGAGGATCACTTAAGAGACATAAGTTCGAGATGCGTATAAATCGAGGTGCAAAAAATTATAACGTATATATTATATAATTATTGACTGGAATGCGGGCAACAGACGATCTGTTGGACCCGAAGACCAATTTAATGTCCAACTGACCGTCTGTTACCGACATCCCCAGTAAATAACTTTTATTGCACCTCATATTGATATAAAACTTCAAGAAAGTAATATTTTGTCTAATCTGTTGAAGAGATTTATGTGTGGCTGTTGCGGATACCCAGCTTTCGTACATAATGCTCATATCCACTTCACTGATAATTTCAAGTCATTTAAGATGGGGGGTTGCAGTTTTTATCACATTTATGTTCTTAAAGTCTTCTTCGTCTACTCTGAATTTCTTCCTCCTGTGTCACAGCAGAGCGAACAGCAGCCACCATGTTTGTTTACCATACTATCAGTGGCACAAGTAAATAAACTGTGACGTCACTGGGCAACAATCATTTTTATCGGTCGATTTAAACAGTTCGTTTGGACCTCTCCGTATTAACAACTTGTATATTGGACTGTTTTCTGTAGAGTATATGTAGAAACTATTTTCTATGGGTATAACTGGTTCTAATATTCATTATGAATTACTGATACGGCAGAGTACCGAGCTACATAAAAATAATATTTAAACTATCAACCTTGTATACACTCATGTGTGAGGAAAAACGTTTATCATGTGCTCGTTAATGTAAATTAATAGTTTCCTTTTTCAGGTTACATAACCAAGAAGAAGAAGTAAACATGGCTGCTAAAGACAACGATGATGTCTATGTGAATGATTTATACAGGTGTCAGGAAGTGAAACGTAAGTATTCTAAAGACGTTTTACAACGAGTTGAATTATTTTCAATTACCTGATATTGATTATATCAGTACTAAAAGCAAATATCTAGCACATGTAGACGACTGATAATTCAGAAAATGATCAGGTCATTTATGAGGCCTATATGGCTAATGTATGAATAAAAAAAATTGAGAAATTCCCAATTACACATTTATTCATACATGAAATCTTCAAAATGTCATTAATGTATATTGGAATAAAGGAATGAAAATTTATTAAAATCATTCATAACCATTTAATTTACTTATAAATGACTTTACCACCGAATGCGAATTTTCTATGGACCATCACATGCTAGCCTGAGACATTCACTCCTTCCGGACATCTGGTCTCACCCTACTGAATTTGTGTTTTGTTTATGATTGAACTGAATTTTGAATACTTACATGGAATAATACTTTATTCAAATCATACTTATAGCTATAATATATTAGAATATATCAATCGACACAGATGAGAGATGCATTTAATATGAGCCTACATATCCATCAATTTTCATTTTTATTCCCAGAACCAGAATTCAGTCAGTTCATCGGACAGGTATCATACGGTTTATACTTGATAGCATGTCACGATTTAGGAGGTGGGGATATGATTAGGATGAGGCGTCAGATGACAGAGCTACATAATGAGTATTGCAAATTAAAGGACGATATGGGGAATGCAGCCTGGTATCTATATCTCAGCGGAAGTATAGGAGAGGGATTTCGATTCTCTTCCTCCGATATAGATCTCATGTTTATTTACCATCACATCAGAGTTATACACTCCATGACAAACCGATCTCAAACTGAAATGAATCAACATTTTCACAATGCCACATTACTGTTGATGGAGTGTGATAAGACTAGGCCGGGATTTGCGTTATTGAGGCTCGAAGGAGAAGCTTATAGCTCCGATGTACAACGATCGCTTATACCATATCTATCTGGTTTGTACGTATCTAGTCAAATATTTAGAGATGAGAATCCGCACAAACTTCAATCATCAATCGTACATGGTCCATGTAACAGTGGTGTAATAGATAACACAGAATACGACCATGCTTTCTGTTTACATTCTGATATATGGCCTACAGCAGCTTATGGATGTATTAATCGACTGCTTAAATGTAAGTGGCCAACATTGGCAGTAGTGAACGATATATTTAGAGGGGGTGTTCATTTTGTTCCAATCACCTCAAAAGAATCACAGTTTGAATGTCTAGAATGGCGCATGTCGTTTTCAGTTGCAGAGAAGAAACTTATTCATTCAATGAACCACACACAGTTTATGTGTTATGGACTTCTCAAAATATTTTTAAAAGAAAGTATTAATAACATTAAAGAAATTGATTCTATTCTCTGTTCCTATTACCTAAAAACTGCTCTTTTTTGGGAAATCCTGAATCCATCAACACGTTGGATGACACAGAATTTATTATATTGTTTTTGGAAATGTTTTACACGGCTAATATCATGGATTTATAACGAATATCTGCCGAATTTTTTTATTCCTGAAAACAATATGTTGGTTGGAAAATTTCATCCTGGGCAGAAGAAATTGCTGCTAGACCATCTTAATATGTTATACTGTGAAGGGTATGCTTGTTTATTAAGATGTCCATCTTTACGTGGTAGACTGACATATGTGATACATCGTCCGCTTATTGTTAATAAAGTATTTGATGACCTTAACTCATTGCAAAAATGTAACACTGAAGTTCAAAGAATCTCTGAAATTTGCACAATTTTTCCATACCCTAATAATTATCGTCGCTCATCTCAGTCACTTGCAGCTATCGAGTACTTGTTACATACAAACAATAACCAGGACAACACAGATGCACTGGAAATTTTATGGCGCTGGAACATAAATGTATTAGTAAGCATGTATAATAGCACCCTGACTAAATCATCTCTAATCAATAATAAAGAACATTATTCTTTACTTCAAAAAACTGTTTGCACGATCAATCGTTGTCGTGTAGATTGTGTGGGTCACTATTTATACGCTGGAGTATGTTTGTATAGAAGAGGAAGATATAAAGAAGTCACCCATGCCTGTTGTATAGCTAAACGAAAACTTCAGAATCCGCATCTGATGTATACCTATACTGGTGATAGTGAAAAATACAGAGCAGCAGGTGGAGAATACACTCCATTTCAAGTGATGTTAAGACAAAATATAGCAGATATGTTATGTCTTGTATCCATGGCATGTATTCCTGAGCTCAGATTGGAACATCAAGTAGCGGGAGAAGACACTACCGATTTCCTTACATTCCCTCCACTGGTCATCGCAGAGTTCCTTCACTGTCTCTCCTGCTATCATCTCGGATATGATCATTTAGTACAGGAATCCGTAAATGATCTATATATGGTAGTGCATTATGACGACGATTATCACATACATGACTGTGATAGAGCTATATCATGGCAGATCCTGGGTATCTGTCAGGAGATGATACGTGACTATCAGGGAGCCTACCAATCATACTACAACGCCTTACAAGATCAGTATAGCCGCATACGACCTGCTTCAAGGAGACGACTAGAAAATCTCGTGTAGAATATGAAATATACATTTACAGTTATATCTATGCATGTAAATATTGCAATTTACAGCAAAGTCATAAGATGATTGATGGTACTCGAACACTATGGCCATGAACTCATTTTTCCTTAAATCGAGAGCAGTATGTGACGTTCTTTGTCTTTTTTCCGAATTGTTGAACATTGTTCTAAACAAGTAAATATTAATTATAATTTTCACAATAAACGATCTGAAATCATATCGCTCTTTTAATACTTTTTTGTCAGTACGTGATACAAAACAAATGCCCTTTATTTACAGAGTGACATACATATTATAAGGTCTACCACGAATCAGGTTTGTCATTTTTATGTCTTATGTTTATTGTTATTTTACGCCAAACACAAATTATGTCACGTATTTGGTGAAGGCACCTGTCTGGGTTCCCAATTTTCTCTAAGCAACCACCACACCGACAACAGCGAGGGGTTTTTTTTCTGTACCAACGTATATTGTAATATGGGGTTTCGCTTTATATCATTCTTCCCGTGCACCGAAAAGCAGAAGACGATAATTCATCTAATAAGACTTTGGTTAAAAAGTGAATATGACTTAATGTTACTTACTTAATGTTTTCGTCCGTCTGTCTGTCACTTCTCTGCAGTCTTTCCAGATATTGAACAGCACATTGTTACAAAGTCAAGGCTTCAGTATGTCAAATAACGTAGTACTGACTATTGTCCTATGAAAACAATCCGCTTCTAGGCTTTTTTAAAACAACAAGCTTACAGTCAGTGTTGCATGCAACACTCGTTCTCTGCCACAATCTGTACCTTCGAAGTGACTGATACTTTATTAGCAACATGAAACAGTTATGTGAACTTGGTAACCTTTTGTAGGATTTAATAAGAAATAACATTGAGTTATGTGAAGTTTATATCATGTTCTAGTGAAACTGACAGCAAAGATATAGTATCGTTATATTCATAATTGGCATCAGTACCTATAGTAATCATCTGGAACTGAAACAGTGATGAATCACTAATTTCAGTGATAAGTCTACAACTGAACTATGCTGCTGTCTATTTTTAGTAACATTGACCCTCAAAGTTGACCTTATGATCCCAAAATCTATCCCACCCTAGACCTATACATATGCTAGCATTGTATAAAATGTTTTTAAAAATCGATTATTCTTAACTCAAGTTATTATCTGGTAACGGAAATGCAGTGACAAATGTCAATTTTGGTAACAGTGACCCTTAGAATTTACCTTTTGACCCCCAAATCACTCTCATCCTACATCTTTACATAAGCCAGGTCACATGAAGTTTAAAAGAAATCAATCATTCTTAACTCAAGTTATTATCTGGCAAATGAATTGCAGTAAAAAATGTCTATTTTAGTAATAGTTAGTTTTAGAATTGACCTTTTGAACCCAAAATCAATCCCACCCTAGACCGTTACACCTTATACGAAGATTGAAAGAATTAAACTGAAGTTATAATCTGATAACCAAAATATAATGATAAATGTCTATTTTTAGTAACAGTGACTTCTAGAGTTGACCTTTCGATCCCGAAATTAATCCCATATTAGATTTTTATATGAGATAACATTGTATCAAGTTTGAATCAAATTGGTCATTTCTGACTGAAGTTATTGTCTGGAAACCAGACAGACAGACAGACAGTCGGGTAACAACAAACACTATAGTCATTTCCAGTTGTATAAGCTACCAAAATCAATCCCAACCCTAAACTTTTACATGAGCTAACCTTGTATAAAGTACGAAAGAATTCAATCATTGTTACTTCAAGTTTCATTTGGAAACCGAAATACAATAAAAAAAAATGTCTATTTTTAGTAACAGTGACCCTTCTCGTTGACCTTTTGATTCCAAAATCAATCCCACATTAGATCTTCATATAAGCTAATACTGTATGAAGTTTGAATCCAATTTGTCATTCCTGACTGGAAACCATCCGGACAGATCGACAGTTTCACTGCCAGGGGACTGAAAAGGAGGGTGTTATTCATATAACTTGGAGGATATTGTCATACTGAACGAGATCCTTTCGTCCTTTATGAATCATATCTGAATTTCTTCATACGACCTCAGAGACATGCCTCCACGAATACGGATTAGCATCGCCATTATCACGAGTCATTCGGTTCGAACACTACAGATGTGTATGTAGGAATACGTTCAGATTTTAAGCGTAAATCGTCGCGCAAGTTTGAAACTGCGTGATTGGGTCAATAACTAATCCAAAATCAAACACCGATTATTCTTTATATGGTAGGTCAGATTTCATTTGAAAAAGCCATATTAGCTATTTCCATATAACATAGACGAGTAAAACACTTATTTTCTAGGCAAGACACACTTTAATCGTTTTATCGACTTTCAACAACACCGCGTCAAGTGGCCTTCCTCTGCAAACTAAAAAGCTTTCACGTCCGGGTCTGGTTTTCCAACACTCAAAGCCGACGTGATGTTTCGGATGTATCTTAAGTAGCCATAATGCAAGCACATTGAGGTCATCCTTCACTGACTATGTAAAATAGCTCTTACTTTATTGTTCCTGGCGCATCGAAATAAACCGGTGTGGCGTAGAGGATGAGGTGGTCGGGTCGTGCCCGAAAAGTTCCAGGTTCGACACCCGCTGTTGTTACACTGGTGTTCTGTCTTTGAGATGAGACAGTAAAAGATCCGTCGCTGCTTTGGGTGGTTCCGTTGCAAAGGTATAAACTTCTCTGCATTTTATCAGGCAGATGCCGTGACCAGATACATGAAATAATCGTGGTGTGACGTAAAACAATAATTAATCAATCGGCCAGGAAATGTAACCATCTACTGCCGGTTTTATATAGTAGTTTTTCCCCATAGTAGTTCCTCCCCCACCCCCGAAAAAATGGCTATATAGTAGTTTTCCCCATGGCGGAAAAACTACTATATAGTAGTTTTCCCCATAGTAATTTTTCTCCCTTTACGTAACGGTTTGCAAATTATACCCGCTCGTTCTTTTTGTATACATTAGATATAACATTTGAAATACAAATGTAGTAGTTTGTAGATTGATTGATTGATTGATTGATTTTTGTTTTACGTCACACCACGAATATTTCACGTATATGGTGACGGCATCTGCCTGATGGGGCATACAAATTTTGACCTTTGCAAGGGACCCACCCGAAGCAGTGAGGGATCTTTAACGTGCCATGCATACCACGACACGGGACCTCGGTTTTTACCCTCTCATCCGAAAGACATGACACCGGCATGACCAGAGCGGGACTCGAACCCCGGCCTCCCGATCAGGAGTCCGACACGATACCACTAGGCCACGCCGGCTTTAGTTTGTAGATCAAATGGTGTTGTGGTTAAGGGGTTTCTATATACTGTCAAGTGTTTAGTTGTAAATGTGCACAAGTCTTTCTTTCTTTTATACATTTACCATATTACGGTATTTTCTCCTATTATTTCATGGTCGTTTATTTGCGTATACATGTCATTCATTCTGACCGCCAAGGACTTGGTTGATGCATTTTTAGCTTCTCTTTTGAATCCGCTGCATGGAATCATTGGCGACAAGTCTGGACTGTATGGTGGCCAATCAATAAGTGAAGCGTTGTTGCGAATCAGAAATTCACGAAAAATCTTAGTAACATGGGGCCTCGCGTTGTCCTGTTTCATTTATGGATAAGAGGAAGGATGTGTGGTCTCAAGACCTGATCCCGATATCGTATTGCTGTAAGATTGCCATGGATAACAGCGAGATGCTTCCACGCCGTGAGATATCCCCGCCCAAGCCATAACAGACCCGCTCCCCCCCCCCCTCCCGAATATGTCGCTGTCCACTAAGCAAGCGTCAGAATATCGCTCACCACGACGTCGATGGACAAGTTGTCGTCCATCTGACCGTGCGTGAAGCGAAACTCGTCCGTGAACAAGACATCTCCAATGGGTCAAACAAAACCGATTAGGCGCATCATAAGGAGTACGCATGTGGAATATGAACCTGTAACGGTTGGAAAACTATGACCAATGTTAAAGTTTCCAGAAATGTTGGTCAAAAGTCGTTTTGGACGTCATTACATTTGCACGTCAAAAATTTTGGTATCGCCTGAAAGGGCTCATCTTAAGGAATATGTGTGAAACATGAAAGCCCTACCTGTAACAGTTGGAAAGATATGGCAAATGTTAAGGAAGCCGGCGTGGCCAAACGATACGTAACGGTTTGGAAATTATACCCGCTCGTTCTTTTTGTATACATTACCGGGGTAGATATAACATTTGAAATACAAATGTAGTAACGTAGTAGTTTGTAGATTGATTTTTGTTTAACGTCACACCACGAATATTTCATGTATATGGTGACGGCATCTGCCTGATGCGGGGCATACAAATTTTGACCTTTGCAAAGGACCCACCCGAAGCAGTGAGGGATCTTTAACGTGCCATGCATACCACGACATGGGCCTCGGTTTTAACTGTCTCATCCGAAAGACAGGACACCGGCATGACCAGAGCGGGAATCAAACCCCGGCCTCCCGATCAGGAGTCCAGCGCGACACCACTAGGCCACGCCGGCTTCTGCTCTTATCTGAAAGATATAAGCATGTGTAGCCCAGTGGATGAATTGTTCGGCTTGTGACCGTCGGGGGCACACCGATGCTATGTCTTTCGGATGAGACAGTTAAAACCGAGTAGGCATGGCATGTAAAAGATCCCACTGGGCAAAGTCAATGACCTTGAGACCTTCACCGTTACCTTTGTGCTAAAAATAGCTTTTTCGGACTTTGTTGCCGCCGGAAACATAGTGTTCCAAACACATCTTGCTTTTTTTTTCTTTTGCTTTTCACTTTT
The DNA here is from genome assembly GCA_035048485.1 of Pteria penguin. Lineage (NCBI taxonomy): Eukaryota > Metazoa > Mollusca > Bivalvia > Pterioida > Pteriidae > Pteria > Pteria penguin. The sequence continues at coordinate 32,146,428 of CM068591.1, read as the reverse complement.
GGAAGGTTGAAATATATGAACAGAGAACTCTTTTACAAACAGACCTTAACGTAAGAACAAGAGAGAGAGAGAGAGAGAGAGGGGGGGGGGATAAAAAAGAAGAAAACCATTCAGGACATAGTTGTGCATGAGGGAGATACTCCTTTAGTGTTAGAATTATTATCATTATTATTATTATTATTATTATTATTATTATTATTATTATTATTATTATTATTATCATCATCATCATCATCATCATCATCATCATCATCATCATTATTATTATTATTATTATTATTATTATTATTATTATTATTATTATTATTATTATTATTATTATTTTGTGATTTTTCAGAAGTATGTATTTTTATTACCCGATACCTCTGTGTTCCTTTAGATTACATTTCTATAAAAATGGTTTGAACCAAAAATGTATTTTACATGGAATATACGTTTACAAGATATGAGGAATGTGAGTTTGCTCGGCACACTTTAAACTATGTGGGGGGTTTTGCCAGCTTTCCATTTCTATGTGGTAAAAGGTGATAATTAATTGTTATAAATTTAATGAATATTCAGGCAATATTTCTCATTTTTCGAAAGAGAACAAGATCAAATTTAGAGTGTCTACAGGGTTGTTTTGGGGTCTATAGTAGGCTGACATTGGGCCCCATTCTTAACGACAAAATGCGATACCTCTTCCATGTATTCAGACTGGAAAATTACTGAATAATTATTCTCTCCCTCAACTCAAAGACTTTCATGAACCATTAATAAAAACTCATATCATAAGGATATTACAATTTGACAATTAATTTGAATCTATTTGTAACCGTGTTGATATGCAGTTCTCGGATAAATGAGTCCTTTTGTGGTTTATGTGAGCAGAACATCTCTTACCCGCTTTGTTTACTAAGACCCTAAAGTAAAATTAGCCAAAGTTTTAAGTTGTTTCCAAAGAACATATTTGTTATATTATGGAGGTGAAGTGATAATAAACATGGTAACTTCCTTCAGCAGTTTACTGCTCTTACATCGCGTTACTGCAAAAAAAAAAAAATAGAATACGATTTAAGACCCCCCCCCCCCCAAAAAAAAAAAATTGAACAAGTTAAATAATGTTAGATATTAAAAATAAATTTACCACAGATACAAAAACTATATAAACTACAGGGTCCGGCGCCATAAACTGAGAAAATACTTAAGTCAAAATTTCAAATTCTTCTGTTCAAAAAATGAATGAATAACTGGGATTTGGATTTCATTGAGTTTTATTCTATCAATGAATAGAATTAAACCATACTGCATGACACTTTATTTGAACGTTTGATAAGAGAATGAATTAAAATGAAAAAATTGACTTAAGTATATTCTCAGTTTATTAAAGTCACGTGATGTGATTACTGAAGTGTAATTGAACAGTGTTCGAATGTTCATTGGAAGGCTCATTCTCCATGCGTTAAGTTGGTTTTAGACTGGCAGAGCACGGTATACTTATGTTGATGTACATATTATTCTATAAACGTTTCGTGTGTAAAACATTTTTATGAACTCTCATCTTGAGAAACCTGTTGATCCTTGTTTTCTACATCAGGGATCGAAATTAATGGGAAATACTTGCGAAATGCGAATGAAATTTGGAAATTGCGAGTTGAAAATTTAGGAACTCGGAAAAAATCGCGAGTGAGTAATTTACATAGCGTCATACGATCTCCGCTGTTTTCAAATCATTTTTTTTTTTATCAGGATGTCTGTTTTACAAGGTTTGGACCACATCTGCGTTAGTAAAATGCTTTAATAATCCTGTATGTTTTAGGCAGTAAGTAAAACGTTTACAATACATGTACCATATGACATTTGAGATTCGATTTGATAGCGCAAAACGTCAGGCATGATGAATAGTCACTAGTTTATATTGTAAATGTTACATTGTAAGATGGTGCATGATGTATTTGAATTACAGTGTTGAAAACATCATTTTTTCTTGATTTCTATTTTAGCCTGTAGATTTTTGTTTTAGCCTGTGGATTTTTGTTCCACAGGATAAAATTAGCCAGTGGCCAAGAAAGTTAATATCAATCCCTGTACATGGAAGATTATTTATAAATTTTTAAATGTGTGTCCTTTGATTGTGCTGCTTTCGCGGTGAGTGGGAAGGTGGGCGCCCGTAAATTGTTTAAACTAAGTGTTCAAACTAAGGATGGTCAAAAGCTCCGATAATTTCATATCGGCGCGTTCTAAAATTATTGACGCCTTCTACATCGACCGTCTGTCACCGGGAGCAGGCGTGGTGTAGTGGTTAAGCGCTTGGCTTGCGGCGCCGACGATCCGGGTTCGATTCCCGGGTTTCGCCACTATGTTTAAGAGGTTGGTAACCTCCTACTTCCATGTCGCGATATAACTGAAATATTGTTTAAAGCGCTAATCAACCAACCAACCGTCTGACACCGAGATCATCGCTAAGACCATAGGTCTCGTATTGGGTCCGCCTACATCACAGTACAGACTTTTACTTGAGCGTTGCACTCTAAGAGGGCGATGGAGACTCTATGACGGACCATGCCCAAACCTTTTCAGGGGAGAAAAGGTCCTGATCCTCGTCCCTCTCTGACTGTTAGTCGGGACTCATACTGATCAAGGATCTGACGGGCAGAGCACGGTTTACTTATATTGATATCGGCTTACATGGTTTTGGTAGCAGCATATTATTCTATAAACGTTTCGTGTTTAAAACATTTTTATGAATTCTCGTCTTGAGAAACCTGTTGATCCTTGTTCTCTGTATGGAGGATTATTTATAAATATTTGAGAGAGTAAACTGAAAACATCTGACAAAGCTGTATGACAAAAATCACCAATGTCATGCACACAAAGCATGATAATAATAGAATATACACTGAAACATGACATTACAAAAATATTCGATTGCGCTGCGGTGACGATATCGAGTTAGGGCGGTCAATTGAAGTAACAAACGTCATTCAATTGGTGTGGTCCCCAAAACTATCAGTCCACCAGCAGTGACGGCGACCTAGTAGTTATAATCAATATTATAACATATATATGTTATATTCGTTATGTAACGGATGTTATTATTAAACGCACATCATGAACGCTTCCCATATACTTGTTTTGATTATACATACATACATACATACATACATACATACACACACACACACACACATACACACATACACACACACATACATACATACATACATACATATGTGTGTGTATATACATACATATATGCGTTTGAGTGAAACGAATAGAAAAAACACAATAGCTGTGTATCTTAGAGCAGCAAAATTGCAAGCTGTGTTGAACATTTTTAAAACTTTAGTTACAAGTACGATACAAATGTCTTGAAAGGAATTAGCTCCCCTTGTTAATTAATATGAAAAACTTAAAGGTGCAGAATGTCTGCTGGGCAAACTTTACTTTTACTTACGAAACAGAACTTTTCACCATGAGTTTCTCAAAAATTTTGTCTTTTGTGAAACAAAATAAAAGCAAAACATACGTAATTCCCATAGGGTTCAATAAAAGTTTTAATCATTCTTATTTCGGTGAAAAACCGGTGTGGCCTAGTAGATAAGGTGCTCGGCTCGTGATCGAGAGGCCCCAGGTTCGACTCCCGTCCTGGGCACACCGGTGTTCTGTCTTTCGAATGAAACAGTAAAAACCGAGGTCCCGTGTCACGGTAGGCATGGCACGTGAAAGATCCCTCACTGCTTCGGATGAGTCCGTTGCAAAGGTCTAAATTTGTATGCAATGCATCGGCTGATGCCGTTACCATATACGTGAAATAATCTAGGAGTGACTTAAAACAATAATCAATCAATCAATCAATCAATCAATATTTCGGTGGAACATCATTATTTCCAAAATTTTGCATTATTTGTAAGATGCTTCAAAAATGATACACTAGTTCCCAAGCTAAAAGATATGTGCAGTGACAAAGAATCAGAGATTATTATATTTATTTTTAAGTACAAGAAAAAGTGAAATTGTTTATAAAAAGTGTCATTTGCAAATGTATTTATAATGATAAAAAGGAAATCGTAAAATAATATTGAGAAAATTTTAAGCAATTTTTAATTGAACATTGCAGTAAAGAAAGGAAGAAAATTTACTGACGCAGCCATATGACAGAAGTCACCACGGAAATATATAGTATTTTAATGTAATGATTTGAAAAACACATAACGACATCACAAATGTAAAAAAAAAACAACATTATAATTATCTCTTCACACTCTGGAATACATTTAATTTAGGGAGAGACTGGAGTACACACGAAGGTGTTGTCCATGTCTGGCTACTACAGACTGCGCTCAAGATTATTCGGAACTACCTCGCCCTTTTCCTCCCGAAAAAGGACGAAGAGTTCCGAATGCGCTCCAATCTTAATCAAATTATAGTATTTGCCAGTCAAGATTGGAAAAGCGGGATTTATTTTGTTTCGGATGCCGAACCAGAGGACTCTGATGACGTCATTTGTGCTTCCTTAATTTCGTACACCTTCAAGGCGCCGGAAAGCAGGTACATTAATCCACTGATAATAGATAGGACAAAGGAGTAGGAGATTTTAAGGAAGTCATGAGCACCGGATCCAGCCACGATCACTCCAATAAGGACGCAAATACCTAGAAATAAAATTCGTTCATCGAATTATATATCTTACTTTTACTAATTAATGCCTTTAAATTGTCTAAAATATTATCTTATATAACAGTATTATGAAGTTATCATCAGCGGATTTAGAGAGAGGGCTGTAGGGGTTGCATCCCCCTCTTTGGTTAGAAAATGTTATCCCAGAAAAGGTCATTTTCGAACATGTTAGGGCTGCAACCAACCAACCCCCTCCCCCCCCCCCTTTCAGAACCAAATACTGAATAGTGTAAAATATCAGCCTGCAATCCGCCCTTTAAAAAATTCCAGATCCGTCTATGGTTGTTATTATCAGTGATTTTACATCATGCCAGGAGTATATCATATCATTATCGCATTACTGTCTAAAGTCAGAAAGATTTCTTGATGCTTACGGTCTCGTGCAAACGACAAGACACCGACGAGACATCTGCGGATTTGAAACAAATAACTTGGTTGGTAGCATGCTTGGGTGGGGTGTTCCAGGTTGCAAGGCTCGTCGGTATTCCGTATTTGGGTTGAATCGTTCTTAACCTATTTCCCTGTATCCCATTACACGTTCTAATACGTGTTTTATTCCATGATTCTGTCATCTGTGATTACATTTTCATGACCTCTCAATTTTATCACCAGTTGTTTTTGTTCTGTGTACGGAGAGTTATTTGTAGATTTTTGATAATGATTGTCCGACTGCGATGAATAGTATGGGGGTTAATAACACCCATTAAAAGGCAGTAAAGCTCTAATTAACCGTTCTAATTAATGAATCGTAGTCGCAATTACATTCTTATCCAATATACCATTGATGTCATTTACGTCTTTACTCTACTTTTTTGCTATACATGTCCGTAGTCATGTTTGTCATGCAGTTCAGATTTCTTGTCTTTTATTTTGCATAGGTGGAATTTCTACGAAAATGTATCAGACAGATTTTCTCTTACGAGTCAATAAAATTGATAGATCATTGAGAATAATAAGGTTAATGTAATTTTCTTGCGTACAGAACTGGTGGCAAATATAACATAAGCTACATGTTGTGACGGTAAACAAAAATATTCAAACAGATCATAATACAAAATTAAACCTAAACAGGTTCCCGAGACATTCCGAGTACAAACTTGCTCTCGGAAGGTCTCGGGACCCAGGCTTAAATCTAACCTACCTGCTACTGCACAGGAGCCTAGAAACGAATACGTGACAGCCTTTCTATCGTTCCCAGTGTAGAAAAAGTAGAAAGGGCAGAGAGATGCTAAACCACTAATTAATCCCAGTATTTCAAAAGCTCGAACGGTATCAACATCTGGGACAACTGTAATCATGAAGTTGTACTAGAGTACACGTAATAAAACGTTCCAAAGCGGTTAATCCCGATATATTTCAAAGTTTTGACATTTTGCTAATATTCTAATTCAATTGTTCTTCTTTGAATTTACTTCAGATTATATAGTCAAGCCTGCTCTAAAGGTCAACAGAATAAAGCAACCACCTATCTTTAACAACCACTTTCCGCTTTATCTCATTTACTATTGTCTTAACAAAGTCAACCTGAATTAAGAAACCACCTGCCTAAATTGGTCACTTTTCCACATTACCTTTGGTGACAATTTATTAATTTCAATATCTCTTTAGTAAGACTCACTACTGAAAAACACGTTGAATAGTCGAGTTATTTTTGTTTAAGAAATAAGTTTCCTTACGAAGTGTCAGGCTTATGGAGTGAGAAATTCTATTTCCCCTTATCCCACCCACCCCTTTTCTAAAATCCTTTGAATTCGCTAGTAAATGTGATTGTCGATCTGATATAATACATTACAGCTTCCGCTGCCGACAAATTATTTGACAAGAAGTTGTTCTGTTCCAGGTGATAAAGTCAAACCTGTTTAAAGTTCACCTCTATTTAGCGACAAACTGCCATTAACAACCACCTGCCTTGAACAACCACCCCGCTTTACCGTACTCATTATTGTCTTCAACAAATCAACCAGTTTTAAGAGGCCACCTGTTCTAACGCTTTCTCTTTGATGACCACTTAGGACAGGTTGGACCGCAATGAAAGTATTAAAAACAAACATATTCAATCCGTACTGGTCCGGAAGATAAGTCCGGACGCGAAGTTATTCCGGACGGTTCGTTAAAATCGTTTTAAATTAACACATTTAAAATGTTCTTTGGCATTTAATTTACAAAGATGGAAAGTGCAATTAAAATTAATTGAAATAGACAATAAGTAACAAAATGGTGATTGTCTGTATATACCCCGCGTCCGGATTTACCGATTTCCGACCAGTTGTACATTGATTTAGTGGGTTCCTTTATGTTAAACATTTTTCATCAACATATGCATTTAATTAGATAAATACTTACGAGAAAATCCAAAACATTTACGAGAACAAGACCTCCAAAGTCCAGTGCTTCCACTTGTTTTAATGTTGAAGAAAACTAAATTAAAAGATATTGATCCGGTAAACCAAGACGGAGTGGCAAGTCCAATTATATTGAGTATGACGCCTACAACAATGCATGCTAGAGACAGCTTGGTTTTTAGAGATAGTTCATCAAATCCCATTTTACTGTTGTTTTTTGTATGCTAGCTTTTTGTCAAGTGATAAAAACGAAATTTTCCCTGATGCGAAATGTTTCCCCTTAGAGGAACACCATTTAGACATCAACCAATGAAAATGCTGTATTTATAGGTTAAGGTTGTATGTGCTAAACGTAAAACTTAAGTTATGTTGAAATCTTGATTTATTATCATTTTTTTCTAGCACGCATAGCTCAGTTGGATGGCTTGCGTTTAAGAGGTATCGGGTTCGAATCCCGTGTCACGTGTCCTGCCTTTCGGATGATACAGTAAAAATCGAGGTCATGTGTCAATAAAAGATTTCTTAATGCTTCGGTTGGGTCCCTTGCATATACCTAGATTTATGTGAATTGCATCAAGCAGTTTTCTTTACCATATAATTGAATTTTCGTGGCAACCGAAGCCTGTGTGGCGCAATGGATGAGGAGCTAGGCTTGTGACCGAAAGATCCTGGGTTCGATTCCAGACGCGGGTACACCGGCGTTCTGTCTTTCAGATGAGACAGCGAAAACCGAGGTCCCGTGTCAGGGTAGGTGTGGCACGTAAAAGGTAATAAGTTCTATCAAATGCATTTGGCAGGGGCCGTCACCATATACCTGAAATAATCGCTGAGTGAGATAAAACAATAATCAACCAATCAATTAATCAATCGAGGTAATCGTCGTAAAAAGCGTATTAAACTGCATTATCAGAGTTTTTTCTATGTGTCAATAGAAGTAAAACACGACGGTCGTCGATGCGACTTGTAACGTTGGCTCTGATTGGGCAGTCTCGGTGACGTAGTTATCAACGCACAAAAAATGTTCCTTTTGTTTGTTTGTTTGTGTGTTTGTTGGTTTTTTTTCGAAAAATGTTGCAAATTTTATCAAAATTATTGTTTCTTTTTCACAAAGAAATGAATAATAAGGAATGACATTAATACTGTTTCTTTTTAACAAAGAATTAAACAACAAGGAACGACAATAATAATTTATTTTTCAGTGGAAGTAAAACCGATTTACAAATTGTATAATCCGCGTTGTTTCAAAGAAAAAAAATTAATGTTCTTTAAATAAATTAAATAATCTTCCCATGATGTAAAAGGAAAATCAATGCAACCCCCCCCCCCCCCCAAATCTTTATTTCATGAAACTTAACTGTTAGCCTCGATGTTCGAATGCTGATCATATGGTTAGTAAAGTTTATAAATGATTTATGTCATACATAAAAAATAAACAACATCCCTAAAAAAAAAAACCACTGTGCAAAACCACCGGACAACCTGCCCCTAAATCCTTTATCCGGATAGATCGATACCGGGTTGCTAATTTTTTAAATTTAGCTATATCTATTCTTGAATTACTTTTAAAAAAAAGAGGAGCGGTTAAGGGGCTGGGAAGGAGAGGAAAGGTAATAGGAGGGGTTGTGGGTAGTTCTTACAACTGGTTATAAAGAAATGAGACAGAAATGAGAAGATAGTGAAGGGAGGGTGTGGGTCTGGAGATGTCATATCCCCTCCCTTTCATTCCTCAATAAATATGGTAAGAATGCTAAATTCTCATGGTAAAATTGTATTTCTTTCCTTTTTATCTCATGCATGGAGTGTTGAATTATATTTGTATGGCCTAATCGTTTGAGCAATAAGGACAGGAATAACTTAATACACATGAGATAATCACTCTTCTCTAAAAACTAGTCTGACATCTCATCTTCAGGGTTCCATGAATGTCCACCGTGGTATGTTGTTGCGAGTGTCACGATGAGATAATGCTCGTAATCTTCGCCGTTTAAAGACAACCTAGATTATATCGCTTAGGAAACTCTGTAGCTATCTCTCCAAAAATAGCGACCAACGGCAAATAGATTGGCACGCACAATCGGACCACCACCGCAATTTTTAAAATCTTATTTGCATACGGAAATGGACGAGATCTTACGACTGTGGAGCGCATTGTCTCTTCGCTAGCCACGAACTCGAACACCAAACTTGGCAAAGATTAGTTCCATCTCAGGACATAAGTCCCAAGCCTTGGATGGCAGAAGTATCCAGCGATGTTTTACTCAAACGATTAGCTCTTTTGGTGATACAGATTTATCTACCATTTGAGTGGGTATCTGACGTAGGAAAACTATGACGTAAACAAAATGAATGGAAATAGATGCACAACTTCAAGAAATGAAAGGACAAAAATTACAATTCCACTGAAATTCTTTGATGTCACAATTGTTATCACGTGAGATAATTGTCCAAATGGGAAATAATTCTGTATTCCGAAAATCACAAAATGACCTTTCTACATGTAGATATTCAATGCTACATGAATCATCTTGTGGTGAAGGGAACTAAAGTTTAGTAAACAAAAATACATAGAAAAAAAAACAACAAAAACCACATGCCTCTTCTCCTTTTGACACTCCACGCCCTGTACTTGTCCCTGCGGAAGAGGGATTCCGAATAACGTCATCTCGAGAAGCGGATTTATAAACAGAAGGAAGTCGCCAAACCGCTGACCTTCTAAGTAAATGGGAAATGTTTATGTAGCAGTAAGCCGGGAAGCATTCTGGGAATAATGACTAAATGTTTCATTTGTTCGAGTGGTCGGAAATTATTTCATCCCGTCTTGTGAAGTAGCTTGTCGAATCTTAATTACCAGTCTAGTTTTCATGTCGTTTTGTACTGATAAAAATGATGAGGGTTTTTTCACGTCTTTATCGCTCTCCTGACAAAATTGGTCAAATTAGCTAGCATTAAAAGATATTTCTATTGGGAAAAAAGTTGAATTGAGAACCTACCTACCACATCCATCTATAGCATTGTCATTTTATATTAATTTTTTTCATTATTCATTCTATGCAGATTATTTGAAGTTTCACAAAGGAGGGTATCCCCGTGGATATACACTGCCCTGCTTAGGATATACCCCAGAATGAATTTAGGCAAATTAAAATTCTAAAAACTTTAATTTGCGATCATTTTTTTTTCTCAACAACAGTATGTATTTCTATAAAATCTGATGATATATACAGAATTAATATACGATAAGCAATGTACAATTAGATTTTTAAAATGCATAAATGGCAGCGCCTGAAAAGAAATAAAACGCATCAAAATGTTGATTTCAGAATGGAAATGAAATTGATTGATTATTGTTTTACGTCACTCCACGGTTACTTCACGTATATGGTGACGGGAATGCCTGATGCATTGTATAGATTTTTATACCTTTGCAGAGTACCCTCCCAAAACAGTGAGGGATCTTCTATTATGTACCACGCCTACCTTGACACGGGACCTCGGTTTTTACTGTCTCATCCGAAAGACAGGACACCGGTGTGCCCATGGTGGGAGTCGAACCCGGGACCTCTCAGTGACTAGCCGAGAAACTCATACACTGAGTCACACCAGCTTTGGAATGGAATTAGACAACAACTCTTCACACAGCCTTCAACAACTTTCTGATGCATATTGTCTGACGGAACACGACATGCACGGCCTGTGTGACAGCGAGTTGGTACCCTTTTGGGTCCATGTCACTTCTCTTTCGCTCTTGAAGGATCTGGTCGAAAAACAACATTTGTAAGAGACGTTAGGCACTTCATTTATGGCACATTTTATCAAAACTTCAATTAGTTCTGAAGACAAAGTCCATTAGAGCTTAATACAACTTACAAAAAGAACACCTCTTACATTTTAGATCACATCAGTTGAAGACTCAAGTGAGCTATTGTCACAGTTCATTGTCCGATGTTTGTCATTCCGTCCGTTCACTTTTAACATTTTCAACTTCTTCAAAACCGGTGAAGATATTTCGATGAAATAGGTAGGACTGAAGTACTCAAGGTCATTTTTTCTTCTTACAGGTAAGCCGGCGTGGCCTAGTAGTATCGCGCTGGTCTCCTGATCGGGATCGAGGCCGGGGTTCGAGTCCCGCTCTGGTCATGCCGGTGTCCTGTCTTTCGAACGAGACAGTAAAAACCGAGGCCCCCTGTCGTGATATGCATGACACGTTAAAGATCCTTCACTGCTTCGGGTGGGTCCCTTGCAAAGGTCAAAATTTGTATGCCCCGCATCAGGCAGATACCGTCACCATATACGTGAAATATTCGTGGTGTGATGTTAAACAAAATCAATCAATCAATCAATCTTCTTACAGGTAGTTACTTATTTTTTATCCTTGTAGGTTGCTTATAATACACTACTTTTGTGTATTTTTACTGATTTTTAAAATAAATGTAATGGTGAAAATGGTGTACGAAGAATGATTTTTAAATGTTGTTTTTGACCCCTGACTACGGTTAAACAAGAGAGAGAGAGGGAGTGGGGGGTTACTTTAACTTGGGGTTCCCTTCAAGTGTTGCCGATTTTGGCCAGATCTGTCAAGGGAAGAATTCTTAGCCGGGGAAACATAAGTCCTATAGGGTACCTTTCTTTGACAAATTCTTCTTCTGCATAGATCAATAAACCAAATGCTCTATAGTGCTTTACAAAGGTGTTTTGAGAAGCGCTGTTGATTGAAGTTTGATCATGAAACCAGAATTTTGACACTAACTTATTTCAAGAGTTAGGTTTTTCCCCCATTTTCTTATATACATGTATGTAATTTCTTTGATCTTCTCAAATTCTGTTACTTATGATGCATCAATTTTGTGTATTTTATTTGATCTTAATGACATTATTGCTATAGAAAAGATTCTGAATGCAGAAGTCATTAGTTGATTTTTTTTCAATTCTTTTAAAGATTTAAATAAAGGGCACCGTTGAACGGCACGTAATACGCCCGCATTTTATTATCCTAGGTGTCATACAAACTAGAACTAAATATCTAATTAAATGTGACAGTAGTACATGTAGATTTCCTTTGATACTGGTAAAATAGTTCAGTTTTCTTCTTCAATTGTTTGTTGGTTAATTTATCTTCATCGCGTATCCATCAGTTCCAAAGTTGACACCGCCCTCCTTTCATAAATACAACTACAATTGTATCAAATATTGAGAGGATGTGAAAGTTCCTGTTTAATATGCACATCTTCATAATATGATCTTTTATGCACTAAGTTTCATCAAAATCCACCGACGGTTTAGGAGGAGTTGCGAAGACCAGGTGTTTTGCATAGAAAAATTTAAGTCCAAGGGTCATAACTCATGTATTGTTTTTGACAGCATTCCCTTTCCAATATGCCCATGTTCTTTCTTTATACCACTTTTCATCAAAATCTCCTAAAGGGTTTAGGAGGAGTTGCAAAGGGAAGGTATTTTGCATAGAAAAATCCAAGTTCAGAACTCCTGTAAAGTTTTTGACACCATTCCCCTCCGAATATACACATCTTTATATGGTGTTCTTTCTTTGTACCACATTTCATCAAAATCCCCGAAATGTTTAGGAGGAGTTGCAAAGACAAGATAGGTGGGACTGATAGACAGATGGACTACAGTGGTATAGCATAATAAATCCAAATCTTTATGTGGGCTTATAAAAAAGTAAGGGGGTGTGTGTAATATGTGTATAAAGCTTTGATGGACTTTTTCAAAACAATTAAAGGATTTTGATCACACTTGGCATGAATACAATACTCAAAGTCTTTCACAAGTATGCTGCTCTTTCAAGGAGTTGTTTCATGGTGTTATAAAGTAGACTGACAGAGGAACCATCTTTTGTACATGTAGAGAGAAAATCTAGATGGGTTACTTAGAATGATAATCTAAATGTATTAAAATAATTTCAATCAAAATGATGTGGATTTGTTTTTGGTACAGCTCTGAACAAAAATTTTTGAAAAAAGATACTCTCATCGTGTGATACCCACAGCATTCACTCCTCTCATTCATTGAGGAGTGAAAAGCCGGTGGTATCACACAATGGGATACTCTCGAAAGAGAATGTTTCTCATATGCTCAGACGAGCAATATAGGACCATTTGGACCTCCTGTTTCATTTCTAATGATAACACAGCCAAAAAAAAAAAAAATACAACAAACAACAATAAATGAGTCAATTTTTTTTTATTTTGGACTGGAACTAAAAACACTTTTTAAAACACCCTTCCAGATCAATCTTAACATTTGGTTTGTTGATCTATACAGCTGGTCTGATGTTTATTAAAGAAAACTACCCGTATTTGGCATGTAAGTCTCCTTCCTTAAAAAAAATCAAAACTAAAACTAACAACACTTATAGAGGGCCATGTTATAGAGGACCACAAGTACTGCAAACCTACTAAGTTTCATCAAAATCTCTTCAGTGGTTCTGAAGTTGAAAATGTGAAACGTTTATGATGATGGGTGGTGCAATAGCTCACCTGAACCTTGGCTAAGCATGCTAAGAGCTGAGTTACACTGGTCCCTTTATCTTCAGTAAAGTGTAAATTACTGCATATTAAATGCAAAAAGAATTTATTTGTTCATTGTTAAAAATTTTCATTTCACCTATATTATGCTAGCTAGTGTATTTATACTTTCTTTGTTACCAAATGATACCTTATCATTGGTGACCTTAGTGCAAGTATATAGCTATCTTTGCATGACTCATCCAAGCTTGAGTTATCGACTTTGGGTCAAGGTCAAATGCTTAAACATATGTCATAATTACATCCTCAATACTTCTGTATGTTCTCGTATGCCACTTTCAAGACTGTTTTCCTAAAGTTACATATAAACAGATTGAGTGTATTGGTTTAACACCTATAGTGCAATGGAGTCTTATGTTTGAGTTGGCAAATAGTAATTTTTCCCGTAAAACTTCTTACATCATAATAAAATATTGTGTCTTTTATACATCATTTTGTGACAACAGTGATGGTTTTACCCAGAAAAACCTCAGTCCTGCAGTTGAAGTGAAAGAGCCTGTGGAACCAAAAACAACAACACTTTTGAAGACACACTTCTAGATCCCTCTGATACTTCTAATAGGGTAGATAACTCTTTATAACAATAAAAAATCCAATATAACATCAAATTTCTTATTCCAGTAGCATTAATGTAAGAAATAGATACATGGAAGCTTAAATTCATAAACATGAGGTGCAAGGCAGCAAAGTAAGCAGATAGATGGACATTGACAATGTTATCTTTGCCATCAACAGAAACCAATTTTCACTTTTGGGAAAAGAATTTTCCATGCTATGCATAGTCGCATTGATCTGATTTCTTCGTTGTTAAGAAGACTGACAGTGCCCACATTTAAATATTTCTATGATAAACAAAGAAGTTCAAAATCAGAAGATTTTATGTCAAAATCAAGATGTGTTTGTGAAGCACAAATGCTCCCTCATGGCAAACAAACTCCAAATAAGGCATATTTTACAATGACTTATATCTTGATTACATCCAACCCATGGGAATAGGCATGAAAATATGAAAGCCCTTCCTCCTATGATTCAGGAGTTATAACCAATGTTACAGTTTTGAAATGTAGATCAAAAGTTATGGTCAAGGTCACAAGGTCAATGATCTTGGTGTAACTTGAAAGGATTTCATTAGTGTAGTATGCATGCCAAATATGAAGGTTAAAGTTGAGAACAGACAGACAAACATACAAACAAACAAACAGACAGACAGGACAAAAACTATATGCCCCCGATCTATCAATCCAGGGGTATAATAAATATGTTTAGGAATAATATATACTCTCTTATTTGAAGTTTTACACTACATTTTCTTAAGAAAATATAATCAAGGAGAAAAAATTGAGAATGTTGTTATAATATAAGTAGTGAAGGAAAGTTGGGATAATTATAATGTGGACAAAAGCCATATGCCCTCGATCTATCAATTCAGGGGTATAGTAAATATGTTTAGGGATAGTATGTATTATCCTGTCTGAAGTTCTATAATACGTTTTATAAAGAAATTATTATCAAGTAGAAAAAAATTGAGAATGCTGTTGTAATATAAGCAGCCCAGGAAATTTTGGGAAATTATATTGTGGTTACATATTTCCATCTCAGCCAATGAAAACTGACAAAACAGAAAGGTGAATGAGAAGATGAAATCATACCCAAAAATCATGAGCAATCTTGAATATGGTCCTCCTAATTTACTTTTTGACAGATCAAGGTTAGGATACAACAAATAAAGAGCAACAAAAAAAATTTATTACAGATTTGTATTTTTACTATACATGCTAGTTATACTTTGTAGCTGAGTTTTCATCATTTTTCTCAAAATTCTCTAAAATTTCAGCTAACATTTCTTGCCGTGATGATACCATTACAGTCTCTATCATTTCAGCTAATTCTTCCTCTCCAAATAGAAAACGGTCTAAACCAAACATGCTATGGTGAATGCGGTGGTCCGTCACACGATTGTCTTTAAAATTGTATGTACGAATTTTCTCAGAGCGTGCAGCCGTTCCCACTTGAATTTTTCTCTGCCGTTCGGATGATGATATTTGTTTTTCCAGCTCATGCTGATATACTCTGAAAAAAAAGAAAATATATAGATATTTTTCTGAGTCTAGGGGTGTCCTAGATAGATTTGAAACTCTTAAATTTTTGTACTTCAAGGATCAAGATAAACCTGGTAAAAATGATATCAGCAGACCTTATTAACATCTACATTAGAAGTTAACAAAAAGAGGGTTATTCACTCGCTACCATTTTAACCAGTGAGAAAGTTTTAATTATTGACATAGGTCAGGTCAATTGTGTAAATTTATGAGTGACGTCATATGTACAAAATGACGTAGATGTCACTTATGTGTGATGTCACTAATAAATCTACGACTGCTCTAAGTGCACCCACAAGTTGCTCATAAAATAAGAAATGACTGCATTATCATGTTTTTTTCACAATGGAAGAGCATAACAGTAAGAGATCAGAATTTTGTTCCATACTTAATAAACATATTTAAAGCAGTGAGAAATTTTTAATTATCGACATAGATCTTCACAGTGGAACTTGTGTTCTGAACTACATTATCCAAAAGAAGGATACAGTGAGAAGTCACCAACAGCACCAGAACCTAGTATCTCTGGGCCACAAACCAAGCATGGTGGAAACTGATACACAGACCAGAAATAACCACATTGGACCAAAAGAAAAAACCAACATGAGCCAAGTCAGAGATAAAGAAAAGGAAAAAGTTCAGTAACACTGTAGTCAAACCTGTATAAAGCAACCAATTGTCTTTAACAACCACTTTTTCTCCATTACACAGTCTAAACAGTAACAACCTGTATCAAGAGACCACCTGCCTTTAGTGGTCACTTTTACACCTTCCCTTAGGTGGTCACTTAACACAGGTCAGCCTGAGTTTAATCCCATGTGCACACAAGGAGTCTTTGAAGAGGAAACTCAAATTTTGCTAAGTCAAAATTAACTGTTTGATTAATATATAAAATGAATAAAAATAAACACAATTGTCATATTATATAAATTTCCTTTGTTAAAAAAATCCCTGATTATAAACAATTATTTTGCTAGAATTGTGTGTTAATGAAATCTCTCAATGCCATGACATGCCTGCACTTAATTTATAATTTTTTGCAGCAATATTAAAATTTTCAGCACTTACTTTGCACGTATTCTTTTCATGCCTATCACCAAATTTCTACTCTGTGTTCTTTCATCACGACATTCGGTTTTTAAACCTGCCGAAAAAAGTTCAAGGACAAAAATTTCAGAATTTTAGAGAATGTATCAATAAATTTTAAACATTTAAAACACTGTAAATACTGCAAACTGCACACAGTAATTGATAATTCCAACATACTGTCAAACCTACTTCAAAGACCACCTGTATTAAGCAGTCATTGGTATTAACAACTACCTTTCGCTGCTGCGTACTAAAAATTATTATCTATTACTTGTATGAAGTGGCTACCCACATTTGTGGCAACTGTTTCACCTTCTTTTTGATAGTTGCTTACAACATGCTTAACAGTAATGTAAAATTTGATAATGCTGGGAGAATCTTTCTGGATTGTATAAGGTAAGGCATTTCAACAGATAAAAAAATATCCCCAGTTTCATGCACTGCAGGTAACTTTAACATAGGAGTTAAGCGCTTGGCTTGTGATGTAGGCAATCCAGGTGCAATATGTACTAAAATTCATAAACCCTAGGAGTACTCATAAGTCACTCGTAGTGCAAATTTACAAGTGATGTCAGACGTACAAACTGACGTGGACATTGTTTAGGTGTGGTGTCGCCTGCAAATCTATAACTGCTCTAAAGGTACTCGCAAGTTACATGTATAATAAGGAATGACTGTGTTATCATGTCTTTTATACAATAAAGAGCATTAGATGAGAAGAAAAGAAAATAGAAGAGAAAGAGTATTAAAAAAATAGAAATAAGCACACGTTACGGAACTTGTAAAGTTAAGAGCAAGTAGATGAAGAAGCTAAGTATTTATTTGTACATATAGTTTACGAGTTTGTAGCATTAATTGTAAGTTTGTCAATAACTCTACAAATGCTTGCATGTTTATGAATTTTAGTACATATGGCACCAGGTCCAAATCCTCAATTATGCCACCATGTTTAAGGGTTTGGTTGCCTCCTACCTCCATGTTCAGCTGTGACTGAAAGCCATGTCAAGCACCAATCCACCAATCAATCCAAGTAACCAATTGTAGGCACCAGTTATGTGACCAGTTGGTATACATTTCGAGAGCATTTTACTGGTTTTAAAACCTTTACTAAATTATCTGTCGACAGTATATTTCTAATGTTAACACTTGATTTTGGAACCTGCTGACAGTAGAGTTTCTGGAGTTAATACATTTAATTTTGTTACCCATTTACAGAAGCATTTCTGCTCTTAACACACGTAATTTTTTTATTTATTGACAGTAGCTTGTAATCTGGTGTTAACACATGTAAATTTGTTATGTGATGACCATAGTGATTTATAGTGTAACACTTGTGTAAATTTGTTACCTTAGGACAGTAGTGTTTCTGGTGTTAATACATGCAATCATGTTACTTGTATCTGTTTACAGTAATTTTGTTACTTGTTGACGGTAGTTTTTCTAGTATTAACACATGTAATTTTGTTACCTGTTTACAGTGTTTCTGGTAATATCATGTGTAACTTTATTACCTGTTGGTATATGAGTTATTCTGACAGCACTGTTGCTGGTATTAACACTCTGACCACCTGCTCCCGAACATTGGAATGACTCTATCTTTAGGTCTTTCTTGTCCAGTTCAAAATCAATCTAGATGTGTAAAAATAAACTCATAGAAATCAAGTTATTACCTCCATCGGCAGAACATTTCAGTAAAGGACTCATATTTTATGTTTTATCTCCTGATCAGAGTGGTAGTGGCAAAGCTGTGCAGCGGCAAGTCTTATGTTTCATGGATCGTTTGTTTGTTGTGTACTTCATTTTCAATCACTTTGGCATTTATCTATAGGTACATTGTGGTCAATGATCACTCAGGCCTTTAAATCCTCTGTAAAAAGGGCCATTCATAGGTCCCATTCCCAATATAAAAAGCTTGCCCCTTTTCCCAATTAAAACTGCAATTTTTTTCACTCTTTGTCCTTTTACCCAATTAAAACTGCAATTTTTCCAAATTTGGTGAAATAATATTTAATCAAAACTGTAGCTATAGAATATTAAATTCTGTACAACAGTTTTTTTCTTTATTTTGATGGCACTGTGTATAAATTGCAATAAAAATGAACAAATCAATGCAGATAAAGGGTATAAAGTCCTGATTTTCCAAGTTTGGGGAAAAAAGTTGCTATTTTTCCTAATATAACCTTGTCCCACGTCAAAATTAAGGTATGAGGGGCCTATCTCAGGCCAACATAGCTCAATCAATTAGGTGCTTGCTAAGCGACTGAGAGGACCCTGGTTCGAGTACAAAAAATGACTTGTCAACATCCTATCATTCAGATGAGACAGTAAAACCCTAGGTCAAACGTCATATTAGATATATCATGTGAAAGATGCCTCACTACTTCTGGTGGGTCCGTTGCATTGATCTGTGTTTCTGTGTATTGCATTGGATCAGGCAGATGCCGTCTTCAAATAAGTACAATAATTTTTGCCTGACGTAAACAAATAAACAACAAGCATGGCCTATCTCTGTAACAAAGCAATACTTTTTATCTCGGCCCCATTTTAAAAATAAGGCGTGCGAGATCTTGTATCATTTTAAAAGTAAGGTGTGAAAGATCTATCACAAATTCAAAATAAAGGTGTCATGGGCCTTTTATCACTTCAAAATTCAATCTAAAATTGAATCTTCTTGTTCTTGTTAACTGAAATGTCATTGTCATTATAAAGGGCCACACTGAGTGACTTTAAACTTCGACACTAAAATATATAGGCTTGTTCCTTCCATTAATTTACATCTGAATGTGAGAATTTAAACTTGTTGTTTGAAAACCATTAGAGTTACTGCATCTAAGTGTTGATGGAGGGATAAATATATGGATGGTTACACAAATGGATAGATGTGATTTCTGTCAGGCACTCTCATTACAGTGTGGGGTCCTAATAAATTGCAAGTTGGTATGGCCCAGTAGATGGCGTGCTCGACTTGTGACCAAAAGGTTCCAGGTTTGATTCCCGCCATGGGCACAGTGGTGTTCTGTCATTTGGATGAGACAGTAAAAATCGAGATGGGTGAGTCTGTTGCAAAGGTCAAAATTTGTATGTGATGTATCAAGCAGATGCCATCACCATATACATGAAATAATCATGGAGTGATGTAAAAAATGATAAATCCATCAAACTAGTAAATAACATACCTCCTTGGGTTGAGGAAGAATTGCTACCGTCATAGTGCTGGTGTGGATCCGACCTCTGGTTTCGGTTATGGGTACTCGTTGAACCCGATGTACCCCACACTCGTACTTCATCACCCTGTAAACACCCTCTCCAGATATACTAGCACTGCCATGTGCGAGAGCAGCTGAAACAACACAAAACAATTATGGTATTAGATTAAGTAGATCATAATTTAAATACTAATGCAGTCTGACCAATCAGCCCTTTTCAATGTTAAAATGGTTTTCTTTATCATTATAGCTATCATTGTTTACTCAGGCAAAGCATAACAATGATGGCATACTGAAATACAAAATACATGTATGGTTGATAAATGGATATATCACAGAAAACGAAACAAAAACATAATAAGAAATTAAGTTGACTTCATCACAGTTCACAGTTTGGTATCACAATCCAAAGATGTTAACACAGTCCATGGTTTTTATCACAGTTCATAGATGTTACATTTATATACATTGTATATATTTCACAAATTGTAATTATCACAAATTAAAACTATTTCCTTTGCCCAGGATAACAATTAAAGTAGAATACACTACTTATTTCTGGTCCCATACTATATAGACCCTTTCACTATTACAAACATATTGGTTGGCAAATTATAACATTTCCCGTAAATATTTTGACATCATAATAAAACACTGATTGTCTCTGACAGCATTTTGCGGGAACAGTTATGATTTTGCCAACCAAATTGCCAGTCCTGCAGTAGCAGTGAAAGGATCTATAGGGCTGATTATTCAGATTAGTTTTAATCAACACAAATGGTTCTACATGTAGTTTTTATGATGGGTTAACGACCAAATGTGCATATTCATCAACATCAAGTGACTGAAGGTATTTTCATTTATGTAATAGACCATTTCACAGTAACTGCAGCATTGACGTCTTGAGGGAAGAAATGATCACCGTTCCTGCAAAATGATGTAAGACACAATCAATATCTGATTAAGATGTCAAAACGCTAGTCCTGTAGTTACTGTGAATAAGTCTATGCATAAAACTACTGACTATATTTATACAGCTGACTCTCCTATACTTGAACACCAATAACTCAAATTTCCTGTTAACTCAACTGATTTCAAAGTCAAATTCTAATGTCTCAAGTAAATGTACAATCATACATGCCTAGTTCAAACTGTGCTGAACTTGAACTGTTTTACATTGACCCTTTGGAGTTCGATTATTGATAATTGACTACACTTTACTGGAATATTTTACTTTGCATATCTTGAACAAAACTACCTCTTTATATTCTGTTTGTTTGCTTTTTACTTCATTTTTTCTTTTTTTTTCATCATGTCAAAATTATTTGACATCTACATGAAAAGTGATGGTGTCCAATTGCCTGTAATAAGACCTACGCATCAGACCCAAAGCAGTGAGGAATATTTAACGTACCAAAATGTACTTGTTCACAAAACCAGTTTTTACAGTTTTTAACGCTGACAAATCCTTAATAATGTTCAAACATACAACCCTGTCAATCTTGGTCCAAGCTTGGTACCTACTGAGCAAATGGTTGATATTCTTTCCTAATTTTCAAAATTTACCTGCCCCTCCTTGAGAGATTTTAATATCTTGTTCAAGAACTTCGAAGTTCCACCCCTTGTGAACGGCAAAGTTTTGGTACATGTCCAGAATTTGTCTGGTAAATAACATAGCCTCTTCACCGCCCACTCCTGCACTGACTTCTAATATAACATCATTCTCGTCTATCTTCTCTTCTGGTATGAACAATTCTACAAGCTGAAGGGGAAATAAAACAAAAAATATTGCTGGCTGAAAACATGTTTTAGAGTGATTCAATTTTTGTGGAATCGGCAACATACTTTGAGGACATTAATGATACTAGTACGAAATTTTTAAAAATGTATATAAGGGACAAATTAGTCCAGCTTAATCTTGATTATGCTTATACATCGCAAACCTTGCTCTCAGAAACAATACTTTCCCATCTTCTACCTTCTTATTTGTTACTTGGATACAACAGTATAAAACCAAGGCTTAATACCACTGTGTACATGGCACATAAAAGATATATCAATTTCGGACAGTTCTGCTGCTTAGGAGAAAAAATGAAGTTATAAATCATATCGTGCCAGTCATACTTTATCTTGATGAGGAAGGCACCTTCCTGTTGGGTTGCAATATAATTTTTGAACTTGCAATGGAGTCATTTGAAGTAGTATGGGTTCTTTTACTTGCTTACCATGCTGGCGTAGCTCAATCAGTTAAAGATTTGGGGCTGAGACCGAGAGGACCAAGGTTCGAGTCCCAGTGATGGCTCACTGGTGTTTTGATTTTCCAATGAGACCGTTAAAACCAAGGTCCTTTGTCACGGTGGACGTTGCATGAAAATGGTCCCTTACTGCTTTTGCTGACTCTGTTGCATAGGTACAGGTTTCTGTGTATTGCATCAGGCAAATGCCATCATCATATACATGCAATAACCTTGATGTGACATGAAACAAACCAGACATTGTCTTGTTTTGTTTGTGTACCTTTGATGTTTACTGTTGATCAGTGATATTTACAATTAAGTCAATGTATATTGTCTTTGCCATCAAACTTTTGTGCCACCAAAAATCATGATGATTTGGAATAATCCTGAAGATAGTTGTCATGTGGATGGTGACGTCATCTGTCTAATGCATTGCATACAAATCTATACCATTGCAACAGACCGACCTGAAGCAGTGAGGGATCTTTTACGTGCCACAACTACCATGACACAGGACCTCGGTTTTTTGTGTCTCATCCGAAAGACAGAAAACTGGTGTGCCCAGGACGGGAATTGAACCCGTGACATCTAGGTCGAGAGCTGAGCACCTAATCCACTAGGCCACACCGGCTTTTTAAATTCCGACTTTGTATTGTCTTTATTATAATTGAATATAAAACAGTATCCATCTTTTTGTCAACTGATACTGAAGTTCTTGTAAATGCCATCAATGAGCTCAGAAATTAACAAACTCAGTGTGTGGCCAAAAGGTCATGAGTTCGAATCACAATGGTGATTCATTTGTATCCAGACTTTCAGATAACACGCAAAACTAAAATCCTATATTATGGTATGTAAAAGTTCCTCGCTGCTTCAGATGGGCCTATTGCATAGGTCTAAATTTCAGTACGATTTGATGAGCAGATGCCGTCAATGTATAAGTAAAGAAATCTTGGCATGGAGTAAAAAAACAAAACAAACATCAGTGAGATCTGTACCTGAAGTTTGATCGCCTCTATCTGTTGTTTGAGATCCTCTTTCTCCTCTTGTACCATGGTTCTTAATTCATCATCTTCTGTCGACATGCCTGCAATGAAGCAAAATTTTGTCAAAATATTTTAGTGATGTTATTTCAGCCAGTGTAGATCAATCCGTAAAATGCCGAATTCCAACCAAAAGGTCTTGATCAGGAGTCTCATTGGCAACATGTCAGTATCCTGTCTTTACTCGTCTATGTCACGTCATTACTCATCCATATCCTCTTACAACTCATCCAGTCTTTACTTGTCCATATCCTGTCTCTACTTGTCTATGTCATGTATGTTTTTGTACATGTCCTGTCTTTTCTTGTCAATCCGGTGTGGCCTAGTGGTATCCCGCAGGACTCCTGATTGGGAGGCCAGGGTTTGAGTCCCGCTCTGGTCATGCCGGTGTCCTGTCTTTCGGATGAGACAGTAAAAACCGAGGCCCCGTGTCATGGTATACATGGCACATTAAAGATCCTTCACTGCTTCCGGTGGGTCCGTTTCAAAGGTCAAAATTTGTATGCCCCGCATCAGGCAGATTCCGTCATCATATACGTGAAATATTCGTGGTGTGACGTAAAACAAAAATCAATCAATCAATCAATCTTTTCTTGTCTATGTCCTGTCTTCACTTTTTCATGTTCTGTCCATGTACGGTCTTTATTCATCCATGTCCTGTCTCTACTATTCGATGTCCTGTCTTAACTCATCTGTCATGTCTTTACTAGTCCACATCCTGTCTTTACTTGTCTACATGCATATCGTGACTTTACTCCTCCATGGCCTGCCTGTATACTCCTCTATGTTCTGACTGTCTTAACTCATCCATGTCCTGTCTTAACTCATCCATGTCTTGACTTTATTCCTTCATGGCCTGCCTGTACTCCTCTATGTCCTAACTGTAGTCCACTATGTCCTCACTGTTTTAACTCATCCATGTCCTGTCTTACCTCATCCATGGCCTGCCTGTACTCCTCTATGTCCTAACTGTAGTCCTCTATGTCCTCACTGTTTTAACTCATCCATGTCCTGTCTCAGCTCATCTATGTTCTGTCTTTACTCATCCATGTCCCGTCTTTATTCGTCTATGTCCTTTATTTTGAATGATCATGTTAGAATCTGGTATGCTAGCGATCCCTCAAAGATTCAGGTGGTCTGTGGCATAGGTCAAATTTTCTGTGCATGTGGTATTTTTGTTTATGTCACACTGAGATTACTTCCCTTACCCGGTATATTAAATGGTGACAGCATCAGCCTGATGAACTGAACAGGGGCCAGTTGTTCGAAACTTTAACCACTGGTTAAGCTAACCAGTGGTTAAGGCTTCAGAGACAATTAATTTGATTCATACGATTTCTGTGTAAATATCTAAATTACATTACAATGCTGGTTACATATGCTACAAATCAATACACAGACTATGACTTAAAGTCTTCTCAATTCTCAGTTATAGTCAGATGAAATTTAACCACTTGTTAGCTTAACCAGTGGTTAAAGTTTTGAACGACTGGACCCAGATATTCAGACCTATCCATGGACCTATCCAACATGTCCAAAGAAATGAGGGATCTTTTACCTACTACGCCTACAGTGACAGGGTTTTTTAACTCTCTCATCTGATAGACAGGACAAAGATCTACCACTGATGGCACTCAAACCAAAGTCCTTTGGATCTAGAATCCAGGTGTTTTGTAATTTTTACTCAAATATAGGTGATCTAGGTGTGAATTTAGAAATTATACATTTAACATTGTGATTTTATACAACAGTGTGAATTAAAACAGATGAACTTACACCCACATTCTCACTGTGTATTGTGCAATGTTCTCACTGTGTTTTGTGTAATGTTCCCACAGTGCTTTATAAAATATTCCCATTGTGTTTTGTGGTTTTTCTTGAGAGCACCTGGACTGCAATGACTAACACCACTGAAGCAGTAAGACACCTTTTACATATCATTGTCTATCAGGACACTGGATTTCAAATTTTACCGTTAATTTCAAAAGACAGAACAATGACAAGGGACCATGGGACTTGACCCTTGTTCTCAACCCCCTATTGTGCTATGTACAGTACAGTCCAAGTGTTTCGGAGAAACTGCATAAAACACAGTGAGAAAAACATCCGAAATCACAGTGGCAACCCAGATGGAAATTTACCTGTGCTCATCCATACTTTTGTAAAATACACAGAGTACTGTGTAATTCTTGAATTTACACCTGGAAAGTGTACTGTGTAATTCTTGAATTTACACCTGGATGTGGCCCACTGTGGCGGGTGGAAAAACCTGGACTGTACTGTAGACACTCTGAAAGATAGAGAATCCTCACTATGCATCTACCTATCATTTGCATACTTACACATGTACTTGTTTGTTTGATGCACAGAGGACAAATTCATTAGTCTAAAGGTGATAATGTCAAGTAATTTTTGCGAAACTCACCACACCAACTTGAGCATATGGTGAAAATTTGATCAGTTGGGAAAAACCATCCCTATTATTTCATTTCAATGGGAAGCTTAACAAGACAAATGTCCTGTCAAGCCTAAGAAAGTTTTGCACACTGCCCAGTAATCAAATATAGAACACATTTTCAAACATTTTCCTCCCCTCTAGAGCATAATTGGAAACTGGAAAGCATGGGTACATAGTATTTGCATTGAATATGACATACATAAGGTTTAAAATGTCTCTAATGGCTAACAATGCAATCAGGTGACCACAGATTTTTTAAACTAGCCAACCATACAAGTAAACTAGCCAACCATACAAGTTCAAGTGGGAACTGATGGATAAATTACTACATTACAGTCTCAGTGTTTTGTAGAAATTGCACAAAACACAGTGGGAAAACACTTAAAATCACTGTGGGAAATCATGTGGAAATTTACCTGTGCTTAGTCATAAATTTGTCAAAATACACAACGTATTGTGCAATTCTTGAATTTACAACTAGAAGTGGCCTACAGTGGTACATGTAGGTGGAAAATTACAAAACACCTGGAATATACTGTAGTTTCTAGGCTTAACTAAGTTCAAGCCCTAGTATCACACATTCAAACCTGTCAAGTATGCTGATGTGAATGGTATAGATTTAATCCAGGAAGAAAGGAAAAAACATTTTTTATTATTGTGTGTATCACTCATTCAAATTGGTTATCAAACATGAAAGCCTCCATTTTTTTTAACAATATGTAAGTGAAATTTACGTAAATGATATTTACCATCTATCATCTTCTCTAACTCTAATCGGTCTTGCGATTTTTGCACATATTCCTCATATAATTTGAAAATTGCCGCTAGCGCATGTTTCTCGTATTGCCCTTTAGTGCGATCTAATTCATTCGATTCATATAAACCCTTGTACTGATCATGTAAACTTTTGGCATATTTCCATAACAATTCATCCTTGATTCGAAATTTAGAGTCTCTTGAAGCATGCCTACATGTATTCCATTCACAAGCATGGTTGTTTAATACAGAGTTATTCGCTCTTGTGACACATTTTGTTAAATGTCTTGAAGTTCCTTTGTGTAATCTTCTACAAGATGTTTGCACACTGAAAAATTTGTTTCTTTGAGCATAATATTTCCAAGCATTGTTTGTATGTAGATGAATTCTACTGAAAGAAGAAAGATTTCGAATAGATACAAATTTGGCAAAAGTGGAAGTCTCTGCTCGATGAAGTACTTGAAATATAGTTTTCAGTCTCATAATGTCATAATATCTGTAGATTTTACACTACAAGTGCTCTGTATGATACACCAGAATCACTCCGAATTGAACACTGCAAAATATCTTTATGAAGAGTTTGAGCCCCTTGGGATTTTTCACAGCCAGAGTTGTGGACACGGTTTTAGTATTAGGTATCAGAATCTCTCTGGATTTTACACTACAGCTGTGGGCTAGGAGTTGAAATCTTTCTCGATGGCCTGAACCCAATATGTATATTGATTATTTCTCATCTTTTTTGTATAATGTATATATCTGAAAAAGAATAAATTTGAATTAACTTGATACAAGGTTCAATGTTCATACTTATATTACGGTATGAGCTTTTGCATGTTTTTTTTTTATAAATATTTTTTTACAAGTTTTTGATCATTATACATAAGTATAAACCTATTTACTATTTAGACATAACCCAGGTTAGGATAAGTCATCACAAAGATGTTAAATCTTGCAGACTAAAAAATACAAAGTTTTTGTATGTCTGAAATTTTCAAAATCAAAATTTCAGGACATAATTTATGGCCATTATGCAGTTGTATGTGATAAGGCAGAAAATGTGGGAAATGGGAAGGGGATAAGTGTTGTAGAGATAGTGGAAGACGTTGGAGAGGGGATGGAAGGTAGAGAAGGGGACGTAAGGGAAGATGTAGATGGAGCAGAAAAAATAATAGGGATTTTCTTCTTCTTCTTCTTCTAATACGAAGTGTAATCAAAAGTTGAGTGTCATACTTGAAAACAGACACTGTTATGCATTTGTGTGACTGTCCCTCAAATGAGAGATTGTTTCTTACATCTTTAAAGGAAACTCCAAAAATGGTGAATGAAAAAGTCAATTTCTTTTAATTTTCTACATATTTGAATGATTATCTTATAAATCTGAGGTAAGCCGGTGTGGCCTAGTGGATAAGGTGCTCGGCTCGTGATTGAGAGGTCCCAGGTTCAACTCGCGCCCTGGGCACACCAGTGTTCTGTCTTTCGGATGAGACATTAAAAACCGAGGTCCCGTGCCACGTAAAAGATCCCTCACTGCTTCGGGTGGGTCCGTTGCATAGGTCTAAATTTGATGCCGTCACCATATATGTGAAATAATCGTGGAGTGACGCAAAACAACAATCAATCAATCAATCAATTCAAATCTGAGGTTGAACATGAAGTTCACATTTCTTTTTCATGTCCGCTGAAAAATAATCATGCACAGGCCTACCAGTATTATATGTACACACAGACTGTCAGACATTTAAACTTTCAATATATTTGACTGTTGAAAATGTATTGATTTTCTGATCCTATTCAGTCTTAGACAATAAATCATACTGTGGCATAGGCACAGTCTGTTTACATAACTATTGACAGTACTGTGCAGTGTCAATAAAAATGTAGACATTTTACTAGTTGTGTAACAAGCAGAGTGAAAAATTTTGGCCAGAGCTGGGAATTGAACCTAGAACCTTCCACTATTAAGGCAGGCACGCTCACCATTGAGCTATCCAGACCATTTCAGTGGTAGTTATATAAACCGGTTCTACGATTTACCAGAATTACCGGAATTACAGAAGTAATTACCGAAATTACAAAATAAATTACACTTTTTTCTATATAATTCGACCTTTTATGGATAGAGTGATGTTTTTAACATCCAATAAATTAAATTGTAAGTGATACATCTGTAAACAGGCTATGCCTTTGCCATGGTAGCACACTATTAGCTGGGTATATTACTAGCATGATGGATAAGAGGTGAATTACTGATAGGAGACGGACAACAATTACATGTAACAACCATCCCACTGCATGAAGTAAACAGTTCTCCTCAAATGACAAAAATTCGTGTCGTGCGCTGTAACTTGGTTAAACTGTTAAAGCTTTAGCAGTGTGTACCTTCAAGGGCGCAGACATCTTGAAATATCCATAACAAAAAGTTTCTGAAAAATATATGATAAAACGATAAAAAAATATATATATCTTTTCAAATATTTCGTCAGATAATTAAATTGATTGATATTGTAGTGTAAGTATTATTTTGTATATCTTTTCTAATTGAGTAGAAAATAAATTTACCGAGTTCTATTACTATATGTTTTTATTTTCGTTTTATATTATTAAGATTTGTAAATATGTCGGCGAAACGACAAGAGGGGCAAACTGCCGTAGAGGAAAGTGAAAGTGATCAGCTGTCAATACGGCCTCTGTACGTGATACCGGTGTTGAATTACACGCATTTATAAGTAAAAGTTTACGTAAAGAAAACTTTCATTAAAATTTTTACAATGTCTTCCGCGGAGGTCAGAGGAAATTCGTTATGCCGCCTTTGTAAGGAACCATGTCTGATGATAGAACAGTAGATCGCAATGATCTTTATTGTGGGCAGTTTCTTATCACTGAAATTAAGAGACAGCTGTCTCTTGTAAATTTTGTGTAGGGTGACAAAGTGCAGAAGGACTAGAACCTGTAGGGTCCCTTTGCCTTGGTATATCATTATCATTAATATTGGAATTTGTTCCAGTCACCATTTCTCAAAGATGGTGTGATGTCACAATGTTTATTGTCCTACGTAAATTCCAAAGGAGTCTGGTCATAATGTTTGGGGTAAAACTCGGGGTTTATCGTAAGCGACAGTACAACTTTAAGCTTTCATAACGATTTTGGTACAAAAACAGAATACCATTTTGATCAACATACATGTATAGAGATCAGTCATTTTGGCTTTTGGTGAAATATTTGGTTAGATAACTGATACATTGTAGAGCTGTTGAAATTTTATCATGGCACAGTTCATCCAGACCAGTGACTGAGTGATTGTATGACTTGATTACAGTTTAGGAGCCACTGCACAAGTTCAGAATATTTTAATCGTAAAGACTATGGTATTAAACTGAATCATTTTATAAAACTTATGAACTTTATTAAGAATTGCCATTCTCAATTAAATGTTTATAAATGTAGGTAGATCCCTGAGCTTGCAGAGATTTGGCTTACAAATACATACTAAACTAGTTCTAAAAGTTGAAGTATTGTCAGTGTTTGACAGGGATTTTATTATCTCTGTCAAACTAATGCCATTTGTCTAGTAACAACCAAGAGGGGTTGAATTCTCTGTGTATTCTTTTGTCTTCATAATAGTTTTTATTTTCATCTGTTCATCTTTTCTTCTTTTGTCAGTAATTGACCCTTTCATTTTTTTTGCTAGACTGATGTTTTATGTTTCAAATCATAAGTAAACCTTTCCCATTAAATGTCAAAATATTGTACTGTCATATCACATGTTGTTGAAGCAGTGATGATCACAACATTAGTCCTGCAGTTAACAGGAAAGGGTACCGGTAAATTACTGAACTTTGAGCTTGATTGAAATTCACCAAGATGTAATTTTGCCAACAAAAACAAATAACTGGGTTCAGAACATGCATTCATAGCCATGATAACAGGATTACATTCTATTCTTTTTCAAAAGTAGAGAAGAAAAAGTAGAAACTCTGACGATTGATACGAAATTTGGATTAACTTACCGGTATGCACTGGTCATAAAGACCTGTTATACCGAGAAACATTTCTATGGTCTTGTTGATCATGTTAATGTTTTCAAGAAGTCTGCATTGAAAAGGAGTAACATTTTTAAACACTTATGGTATTCACAAAGCTATTAATCATTTTTTAATGGCAGCACTCATTCATGGCATTCTTTTTTATACTTATCACATGCATTTAATTCACAAGAAAGAGAAACAGAATCAAAGATAGTTTAGATACAGTTTTTGGATGCAATAAACTGGCATAAACAATTAAAATTAAACAGAAGAAAATAAACAAAGACAGTAGAATTAAGTATTTTAAATTGTTACGCAAAAGATGTAATTAAATTTCTTTCTCCTTTTCAGAGGAGCTGGACAAGAAGTTGGAAGATCATGCCATCTTTTAGAATTCAAAGGAAAGAAAATTATGGTAAAGTCATGACTTATGGTAGCACTGTGGCTATCTGAGAGACAATGTTATGATATTGGTGTAAAGTAACAAAGAATCAAATAAATTACAGATACATGTATGCATTTGCTGTTATAGATGGGTCGGTTAATATACTGTAATTTCATACTCCCAAAATGGTGATCTGAATAATATTTATGGTGATTTTGTTGTCAAGGAATAGACTTGATGTAGTGGTTAATTTCTTGGTTTGCGGTGCAGATGATCTGAGTTCAATTCACGGATTGTGCCACTAAGTTTAAGAGGGTGGTAACCTTCTGCCTCCATATTGCCATATGACTGAAAGACTGTTGACAGCGATGTAAAACTGCAGTCGGCCAACCAAACTTAGCTGTCTCTCAAACAATATTCCATTTTAAAGGGACTTCATAAAAGTATGGGACAAATAATAGAACGCAAAAATATAATGAATATTTATTAATAAGAAAGAACATACATGGTAATTTTGACTTTGATTACTTTTCAGCTGGATTGCGGAATCCACCCTGGATTAAATGGATATGCTTCACTACCTTTCTTGGATTTTGTGGATGTTGAAGACATAGATCTATTATTAATAAGCCAGTAAGTGCGCCCCTTTTATCTCCCCAAGTTTTGTTCAGAGATCTAGTATGATACTCCTGGCAGATCTGAAGATTTTATTGGATTTTACGTGGACATTGATTAAGATTAGAAGAATTTATACAACAGGTCAGAGTTATCCAATTGCATATCACATTGGGCTTGTTCATCCGTCTTTTTGTACATGTTATTCAGTCTGTCATCATCTAGGCCATCGTCTTAAAAAATGGCCACTAATGACCATACTGCATTTTTAGCTAACGCTGACAAAGTGGAGATGAGCTTATGCTATATCACCAGGCATCTGCCAGTGGTTAAGAAGTTTGGGGTAGCTCAGTATTGGACAAAGTACTTATTCCAGAGTGACCAAACTTGCATCCATGATTCATCTTAGTGAAGGAAGATCGACCCATTCATCAGATACCATGTCAGACTTATTTTCTCTGCTTCACTGACTGGGATAAGAAGTTTGGGATAATACAGTATTTAACAAAGTACATGTGTACTTATGCCAGAATGACAAAACTTTCATCACTTGTTCTTGTGAAATACATGTACTTAGATGGACCAACATATCAGATATGCTGCAACAGACCTACTATTTCAGCTTGAATTACTATGTTAAGGATTTTCTGTAGCTAAGGATTGGACAAATTTTTCTGTGTTCTATTTGGTCATCCTATGAAAAATCAGAATTGAACAGACTAGTTTACTAGATTTTTATGCCCCTGGATCGATAGATTTGGGGCATATTGTTTTTTCCTGTCTGTCTGTTCATTTGTCAACTTTAACCTCAGCTATAAATTTTGAACCGTGAGGGATAGAGACTTCTTATTTGACATACTCAAGTAATGAAGCCCTTTCAAATGACACCAACAGGGGTTTTTTTCAGTACTTTGGGAATGGGGCCAGGTCCCTTGCAATTGGGAAAAATAATGCGATTTTGTTACATTTTGGGAAAAAGTATAAAATAAAACACCATAAATTAAACATGTACATCAAGATTTAACTAATTTTATTAAGGTTAGTTTTCACAATTTGATCTCATAGCTGTGAATTTATCAATAACACAAGTAATTTCTGCATCATTAAACTTTTTTATGAGATCGATGTTATCAATTCTTGAAGTTGGACTGGTCACATGACCTAATTTTATCATATTTGTTGGGGGATAACTCTCGGGATTTATCATTGCTTTCTACGAAGAATCTGATATTTTGAAATCTAATTTCTGCAAACTGCAGTCATAATAGAATACAAAGAAGAAAAGAGAGTCATTCCTCATGAGATTCCTCATTGAATTTCAAAAGTTTTAAGAGTCATTTAGCTCTTGTGCTCAAAATATAATCCAACAAAGTTGCATTACGGTCTATGATAAGCACCAAGTTTATCCCCAGGTTATCTTCAGAATGTTTCGGGGATTCTTCATAATAAGTTCATTTAGATTTTAATGTGATGTCACGCCGACTCTGAGAATTGCAAAGCGAAAGCGAGATGCTGAAACATAAAACCGGAACTGGTTATAAAAATTACGTAATTATAGCACCGCAATGTGTACTGGACTCGAGTAATAGTGTGCGTGTTATGTTTCCTCGTTATCATGACGATAGCGTTGGTATATTTCTTTGCTGTTTTTACCGTTTTTGTACGTTGATTTAATTTTTTTTTTTTTTAGAGTTTTGGTTTGGGAATTTGGGGTCACTTCTTGGGAAAAAAAGATACTATTTGGCATTGGCAATGGGTCTGAATAACGGACCCAAATCGAACGGAAAAAAAACCCTGACCAAGGTCGATGACCTTTTGACCTTGACTATGACTTTCATGCTAAAAATAAATTTATGGACTATGGTGCCACTGGAGGTATTAGTGTTTCACAAACACAGCATGTTGAAGTTATATTTTATGCTATAAGTGCAAAATGACTTCCTGCTATGGAAAGGTGAGTTAAGGTGAGTTATGTAATCTTTGATTACCATATGTTTGATTGATTAAGAGTTTTTTCTCCATAATGACATGCCCAGCATTTCTAATAAACCTTGTATTTGTATCACAAACTGAACCATTTTGCTTTAGAGTTAGTTTGATGTCTTCTGTTACAGGAGAATCGAAGAGCAGGTGTATTGCTAGTAAATGATAAGTATTTAAACAGTTTTGATCTATAGATTTTCTACGATAACATATTTCATATTTTCTTATCTTTACTTAGCTTTCACTTGGACCATTGTGGAGCTCTGCCATACTTTCTTGAAAAAACTGGGTTCAAAGGCCGTTGCTTTATGACTCATGCTTCAAAGGCTATTTATAGATGGCTTCTCTCTGATTATGTCAAAGTTAGGTAAGAGTTTATCTCTTATTCAATGATCTTAAAATTCCTTTTCTCATAATTAATGTACAATAATGATGAGTTAATCATGTCTTCCTCAACCGGTAACTTTAATCTCAACAACCAAGGTCCAATGAACCCCATGTCAAAAATAAATATCTGCATATAAAAGGTCACTCACTGCTTCAGGTTTGTCTGTTAATATGGTTGAAGTAGCTGAGCCATGCATCGTACAGTAGCCACCAACATAGAAGTGAATTTATCCCAGCATTATTAAAAACAGCAATACTAGAATTCGTAATACATCTCATTTATTAGTTCAGGTGGTTTTTTATTCTTGTTTTATGTGGCATCAAGATCGTTGCAGTCATTTGGTGACGGCGTCTGCCTGATGCAATGCACACACATTAAGATCTTCAAGTAGATTCATTTCAAAGAAGTGAGGGATCCTTTCTATGCCATCTGAACTGTAACACGAAACCTTGGTTTTTACTTTCTCATATGGAAAAAAGGACACTGACGAGTCATTGTCAAGGCTCGAAATAGGGACCCTTGAGCTCACAAGCCAAGCCCCTTACCGATTGTGCTAGATTGACTCTGTTCATATGGTACTGCAGACACCTTTAATTCTAGTTTAAATAGAAGCATTACTTCATATTATCAACTATGTATAAAATAATGTAACTGCAACTATGTATAAAATTAAAATATATGTAACTGGAGCTGGTTTTACCAAAGAGTTTACTGTTACTCATAATTATTAATAAAAGTCTGACTTCAATACTCTAAATTAAAAACTGTTTTCAAGAAAGAACTAGCTACAAAAGACAGATTTCATGCAGAAAATCAATGATTCATGCAAATGTCTACATGTAATTTGTCATTAAATGTTTATGATTTCTGTAGTAGAAAATGCCCCATATGTGTTTACTTTGTATTTCAGTAATATAGCTACAGAGGACATGCTTTACACAGATAAAGATATCGAAAACAGTATGGATAAAATAGAAACCATTAATTTCCATCAGGTGTGTGTGCATGTCCAAACTTTATTCCTTTACTCTTTAAGTTTTCTGTGTTTATTCATATTCTCTAATTCAGGTTTAGTCTGTTACTTTTAGTAAAATACAAATCATACTTATTTTATAAAGTCGCAACTTAGAGGTTCAAAACTCTCATTCATAAAATATTAAAGTTTAGTTCAAACTATTTCTCTTGTTTCTAAAAGTTCTACACTTGAGAGTGAACTCAAAATGAGTTCATTTTTGTTCATTTTCTGTTCACATATTATCTTATAATATACATGTATCTTCATATTCTCAGATTGTAGAGTATTTTGTTCATTCGAGCTGAAATAATTAAGTGACTTAAAGATTTAAGTGTGTAGTGAAAATAAGGATTTTCTAATAATATCTTAAATCAAATAATGAAATTTTGATGTATTTCATAAATAGATTTCTGTAAAAAGAGTAAAAACATTTAAGAATTTTCTGTCTTTTAGAAAGAAAAAGCTACGAGAATGACCAGAAAATCCATCTCTTTTACATAACATTTCACAATCATTATACTTTCCTTCATTGCTTCAATG
This sequence comes from Pteria penguin, assembly GCA_035048485.1. Lineage (NCBI taxonomy): Eukaryota > Metazoa > Mollusca > Bivalvia > Pterioida > Pteriidae > Pteria > Pteria penguin. The sequence continues at coordinate 32,111,046 of CM068591.1, read as the reverse complement.
GAGTCGATGTGACTAGAAATTGGGCATTGGGTCGCTTATATCATGTAAAATATGAAGATCGTCTGTTGCATATATTGATGATCCCAGTGGATCGTTACGATTTTCTGGCTCAGTACATCCATGAATGATCAGTTTTAGGAATATTCCTTGTTTGTTGACAAGAGTCACTGTAGCCAGTCACACTACCTTGTGCACAATTAGACAGATTGAAAGCGAAAGAGGTCTAGTTTTTGCCAGTCCTCTCCAATCAAGTTGTCATATTCGACTTGTAGTGTTGGCAGAGACTCAATACATACTGCTTCCAGATTGCAATATACCTGAAAGAGTAATGAAAATAAATGAAAACTCAGTAAACTAAAGTAGTGTGAACATTTTTCAAATTACAAAATTAATATTAACATCCACCAAAGGGAGGAAGATATAAAATAGAGTATTTAATATTTCAAATTTTTTTCTGTTTTTGATTACATGTATGTTATTTTTTTGTTTCTGTGACAGGAGGTTGAAGTGAATGGGATTAAGTTCTGGTGTTATACTGCTGGCCATGTGCTAGGTGCTGCCATGTTTATGATTGAAATTGCGGGTGTAAGGGTGAGTTTAGGGCCAACAAGTCTTACTTTTATTTTAGTGAATATCTATGGATTACTAATTGAAATATTTCTCATTGTCAGTAACTTGTCCAGCATTTGATTGGATCTCTATAACTTATCCAACATTTTATCGTATGTTTATAATTTTTAACCATCATTTGATTGGATCTCTATAACTTGTCCAACAATTTTATTGGATCTCTATAACTTGTCCAACATTTTATTGGATCTCTATAACTTATCCAGCATTTTATCGCATCTTTATAATTTGTCCATCATTCGATTGGATCTCCATAAATTGTCCAACAATTTTATCGAATCTCTGTAACTTGTCCAACATTTAATTGGATCTCCATAAATTATTCAACATTTGATTGGATCTTAGTAAATTTTTGAACATTTGATTGGATCTCCATAAATTATTCAACATTTGATTGAATCTCTATAGATTGTCCAACATTTGATCGGATCTCTACTTCAGCTGAAATATTTGATGCTTAGTAAGAAGTCTGTTGCTGCAATATTATAGATTATACAGTAAAGTTTAATTAATAGAGCAGTGTCATCAATATGAACATTGAGGTTGCTTATATGTAAATGGATAATTTGGATTAATCCCATATCTGCCATTTCTCTGTGAGGACTTTATCTTGACTGCCACATGAAGTATAACACATAATTCATGAGTAAACTTCCTAATGGAAGAAGAAGAAGATTACTAAACTGACATAATTTTTCTGGTTGCCTGGTAGGTCATATCATGCATTGGGTCACCATGTTGTTGCTAGGTTAGGTAATGTCTACATATTTCTCTACATTTTTTCCGTAGGTCTTATACACAGGAGACTTTTCAAGACAAGAAGATCGACATTTGATGTCAGCAGAAATTCCTAAAGTTCGACCAGATGTTGCAATTGTGGTAAAGAATACTTTGAACATTAAGTCTGTTTTTTCCTTTTTTTTACTTCGTTTAGATTACGGTTTTCAATCGATGGAAATATTGAGACTTTGCCCATCAGTGATTGTCTTAAAAGGTCAAAGGTTCGAACAATGTGTATGTTTAATGGCATTGACCTTGATACAAAGCCTTTGTCAAGGATAGCCCTGAGGCATTGTATTCCTAAATGACCATGATGAGGGGTATTTATAGCATGCTGAAAGTAGAATGTAATGCCTTCACTACTGTAAAGACTTTCATTTTTTAGCGTTTTTGTTTTTTAAGAATACCAATAATATAAACCACTTTGAGTCACATTTGGATGAAAAATTTAATAATCATGAATGAGAAATTTTTAAAAGTATTTGGTGGCAGATTTACTGAAAATGGTTAAGTACTAAAATATATATTTAAAAAAAAAAAAACAGAAGCAATATGGTATTCTCAATGTAGTGCATCAGAGAAAACCAAAAGTAAAAAAAATCTTGAATATCACTGAATGAGATGGAATTATTTTTCCCCATAAATATATCTCAGTATTGAGAATGAGAATTATAAATATTAATTTATATTGTAGGAAGCTACATATGGAATTCATATCCATGAGAACAGGGAGGACAGGGAAGCTCGTTTCACTACGCTGGTCCACGATATTGTGAGTCGAGGAGGGAGATGTTTGATTCCCGTCTTCGCTCTGGGGCGAGCTCAAGAGCTATTGTTAATATTAGGTAATAATGCTCTCTTTTCTGTGTCTTGTCGGTTTATGTGATGATGAATTTTTTGCTGGCATAATTTATGGTCAGCTGAACTAATGGCTGAGTGAGCTATAGTCATAGCAATTTGTCCTACATCCATCCATCCACCTATCAATCCGTCCTTCCTTCCACCCATCCATCCATCCACCCATTGTTTGTCTGTCTTGCATTGTTAAAATGGAAAATGTTTTCATTGTTACAGAGCACATTGCCCTTTCAGTATGTCAGATTTTCTGTCTTTCATTTTTCTAACCTAACACGTTCTTGTACTTTCTAATATAACACATGGTTATTTCCTCGCAACAGCATTGGAGGGGATAATGTAATGCAGCCATTCATGTGTGGTTGGGTGAGTGAGTGGGTGCCTGCAAATGTGCGTGAGTCTGTGACACTTCACCTTGTAGGTACAATACACACTACAGTTATTTCCCGATCACTTTCAAACTTCATGTTACTTGTTGATGATGACAGGAAAAATCCTATTGATTTCGGATCAAAAGTCAAGGTCAACATTGGCAAACTGATTTTGCTGCCGTGCTAGGGATTCCACACTTGGCGTTACTTTTGTTAATTTAAATTCTTGTATGGACAATACATCTGAAACCAATATCATTGTTGTTTTACATTTCAGATGAGTACTGGAGTTATCATCCAGAGTTACATGACATTCCGATATACTATGCTTCCTCCCTCGCCAAGAAATGCATGAGCGTCTATCAGACTTACATCAATGCCATGAACGATAAGATCAAACGTCAGATCAACATCAGCAATCCCTTCGTTTTCAAACACATATCGAATCTCAAGGTAGGTGTTCTAGATACAGCCCAACCTGTAAGGCAGCTTAACCCTTCTCCAGGCCAGTGAGGTACATAAGGCTTGAGCTTGTATGAGACTTGTCCTGAAGGTAACTTAATAACTATCACAGGTAACAGTCCAGGTAATGCAAGTAACATCCCAGCTAAAGCAAAAAACATCCTAGCTAAAGCAGGTAACATCCCAGCTAAAGCAGATAACATCCTAGCTAAAACAGATAACATCCCAGTTAAAGTAGATGACATCTTGGGTAATCCTGATAACATCCTAGTTAAAGCAGATAACATTCTAGCTAAAGTAGATAACATCCCATCTAAAGCAGATAACATCCTAGCTAAAAAGATAGCATCCCAGCTAAAGCAGATAACATCATAGCTAAAGAAGATAACATCCCAGCTAAAACAGATAACATCTTAGCTTAAGTAGATAACATCCCAGCTAAAGCCGATAACATCCTCGCTAAAGTAGATAACATCCCAGCTAAGGCAGATAACATCCTAGCTAAAGAAGATAACATCCCAGCTAAAGTAGATAACATCCTAGCTAAAGAAGATAACATCCCAGCTAAAACAGATAACATCTTAGCTTAAGTAGATAACATCCCAGCTAAAGTAGATAACATCCTAGCTAAAGTAGATAACATCCCATCTAAAGCAGATAACATCCGAACTAAAGCAGATAACATCCTAGCTAAAAAGATAGCATCCCAGCTAAAGCAGATAACATCATAGCTAAAGAAGATAACATCCCAGCTAAAACAGATAACATCTTAGCTTAAGTAGATAACATCCCAGCTAAAGCAGATAACATTCTCGCTAAAGTAGATAACATCCCAGCTAAAGCAGATAACATCCTAGCTAAAGAAGATAACATCCCAGCTAAAGTAGATAACATCCTAGCTAAAGAAGATAACATCCCAGCTAAATCAGATAACATCCTAGCTTAAGTAGATAACATCCCAGCTAATGCAGATAACATCCTAGGTTACGTACAGTAGATAACATCACAGCTAAAGCAGATAAAATCCCAGCTAATCAGTAACCTGAAATACTTGACCCTCTCATAGACGTTGGGTCTGAAATCATCCTTTTAATCAGAGTTGTCAGAGAAAAATGCCTTCTCAATAAAACTATTGGAACTTTGGTCGTTCACATTTCCTGTGTTGTGTCTTTCAGATCTTTACAACAAACTACCGGTATAATTTTTCCACAATTCTAAGTTCCATAAAAGTGATGTAGCAAGTGATTTTTTTTCTCTACTTCCTCTTATTTTGCTAAAATTTAATTTTATTTGAATTTGAATTCACTAAATGAATGTTTTCAAACACTTATTCTAGTGTCTCCCTTACATGTCTCTCTTATTCTTTGGGCTATCCCATTGATGTCACATATTCCCCCTGAAGTATTGTGTGAAACTTAATAACTTTGACCCTTAAATGATTTAGTGATAAGGAGCATTTTTTTGGAATGTGTGTCTCATCATCAGAACCAACCCATCTTTTCAATGTAGTTGAGTGTAATTTCATTTATGGACCTTTCAAGGGTGAAAATACAAATATGAAAATCTACAAGCTTAAAAACCATGGGTTTGCATATGTTTATTTAAATACTGTTTAGATGCTGTTTTCTGGTTTCATTCTTACGAAATGACTGTGAATTTCAATACAGTGCAAGCCGCTTAATTGAATAGGCTATTTGTCAGGACTTTATTATTCAAATAAACGAATATTCAATTACACGGCATGACGAACAAATGCAGTTTCAAAGACCAGATAATCGACAGATTTTGCAAGAAATGCATACGTGTTTAACTTTCGCCGTATCTGTAATGAAATCAGCGTACATGTATCTATATATAGATACACTAGAGTTATCTCTCTTAGATCCCTTTATTGTTTGCTTGAGCTACATTAAAGTCAACAGACCACATTTTCGATAATTTTGCAACTGTCTTTTTAAGTACAGTGACCATATAGCTACATTACACATGCTCAACTGACCGTAAAGATAAAACCGTCGTCTATTGAAATGCACACAATAGTATCTCAGTTGTGTAACCAGGGTGGTCAAAGACATAAGACGGTTAAACAATTTGTTTTAACAAAGGCAAATTAAAAGGCATATTCAAGCGTGTGAGAAATTTCAATTTTCCATCTGATAGAATAGGCTGAAGTCGTCGCCTTGCTTTTTCCTCAAGGAATCGTCGAATTGTGGCCATTGCGTCTGTACGTTCGCCGTGCGTTACTGGTGCCGTTTCTTCAGCCTCCTCGTCGTCACTGGCGTCGCATGGTCGGGGCTTGTCTTAGTGGAAACTCGCGAATATTTTCTCGTCAGTCCGGACAGCTTAGCTCTCCAGGTTGCCATCGTTTGTGATGAAGGTATCAAACGTCTAGCTATCAACATCCTCTGACGGCCGGACATCGTCAATTTCGCTTGTGTCGTTGACTGACGAGGCAAAGCCAACCTTTCGGAAGCAGTTGGCGATGGTTGTTGGCTTGACGGTGCGCCAGGCCTTACGGAGTAAGTTGACGGCATCTAGTAGGGTCAATCTTCGCCCAATACCGTTGGCTGACAGCGTCATCTTGTCGATGTTTCCGATGTTCTTGTGTATGACATGGCTTCGGCAGTTGGTAATTAATTAATCCTTTCATTCCTACCGCCGCGGTCTATTAGAAAATTAACGTATGATTTGGTCAACAACTGTTACCTGGACAGTAATTGAGATTACCTGGACAGATGTGAAACCATTTATCTCTAATCGATAGGTCGCTCGCACCATAAAGTAAACAACATGACCTCGGGCGTGATACATTGAAGTTTTAACAAAGGTATGCTTGGTAGAATAATCGCCCTATTCAAATAAACGAAGTCGCTTCTTTATTCTAGTGTAATAAGTGGCGGATTTTCAATAGATTTGATAGAAAATGGTTTTGGATTTCAGAATCTTATTCAATAAAACGAAATATTCAATAATGCGACATTCAATTAAGTGGCGGGCACTGTATTCTATCTTTTAACAGAATCGATTTTTTTCCAATTTGAATGCTGTAAAGGGCCTAATACTAGATAAAACAACTTTTTGTTGCAGTTGTCATGACCATAATGTTTGGATTGCGATGTTTACAGTTATGTGACACAAATCTGAGTTGCAAAACTTTATTTTATTTGTCCAGTATTGCCCCTTACATCATGTAAATGTTTCTATTCTTGTCAATATTTACGTTCTTTGTACTTCTTTGTGCAGAGTATGGAACACTTTGAAGATATTGGGCCATCCATTGTGTTGGCCAGTCCCGGTATGATGCAGAGTGGACTGTCCAGAGAATTATTTGAGAGCTGGTGTACGGACAAACGAAACGGCTGCATCATCGCAGGCTACTGTGTAGAGGGGACATTAGCAAAGGCAAGTCCTTTAGTGGTTTGAAAAATGATAGCTACTCTTTGGTCATCATAGTTTCACGTGGAAAACTGTGCTGGAGGACAAGAAATTATATCAATAAAAACTACAAAATTATATTTTGAAAAAACAATCTTTCTTTTATCTAGGAGTTACCACCTGTGTATAATTTCAGTAGTCTGTTAAAATACAGTTTAATCCTGGTAAAAATTCACAAAACGCAGAGGGGATACAGATGTAAATTAACTCATTCTGCATTTGACCTTTGAGTGAAACTTTTTTTTATGGTATTCAATACAAAGAATTCTATATGCTTTATCCTGTCTTTTGATTTTGTTTTAATTTCATTATGGTATTCAATACAAAGAATTCTATATGCTTTATCCTGTCTTTTGATTTTCTTTCAGCACATCCTGTCTGAACCTGATGAGATAATGACAATGGCAGGACAGAAGTTGCCGCTAAAATGTTCTGTGGATTATATCTCTTTCTCTGCACACACAGATTACAAGCAGACTAGCGAATTTATACGCATTCTCAAACCTTTACATGTGGTAAGGAAACGCAACCAACAAGGTCCTTGATCGAAATCAGCTTTGTATATAGTTGACCGTGACCCACTAATATTAATGGCTAGGTCTGAATCAATTTAGATCATAGATAACCTGTCAAAGTGAACTTGCCTTAAAGTCTACTTGATTTTATTTAATTGAACTTGTCCTCTGGACAACTTGATTGAAATCAGTTTAGCAGTTTGGTCTAAATCAACTTAATCCATAGTACAGCTTTTATATATAGTTTGTGGTGATGGCATCTGCCTGATACATTGCATAGAAATTTATACCTTTGCAACAGACCCACTGAGGGATCTTTTATGTGCCACGCTTACCATGACACAGGACCTCGGTTTTGCTCTATCTTACATAAGACAGAACCCAGTGTGCCCATAGCAGGAACCAGGGACTTCTTGGACACAAGCTGAGTACCTCATCCAGTAGGCCACACCGGCTTAATTGTACACTGAACCACTGCATAACAGTCGAAGTGTTTAACCATTACACCACATTGACTTTAAGATCAATTGAAAAAAGGACTATTGAAAGTAGTTGTATTCTTCAAATGTATATTTTGTAGGTGTTGGTGCATGGTGAACAAAACGAGATGTCTCGACTGAAGGCAGCTTTGATAAGGGAGTATGAGGACGATCCAGAATACCAAATACAAGTTCATAACCCCAGAAATACAGTGGCTGTTGATCTACACTTTAGAGGAGAGAAAATGGCCAAGGTAAGTTATATATCTATCGAGCTACAGATGGGTGCAGTCCCAACATAACAAATTAACCTGAACGTTAAGAGTGGTCAAGGGGACTGCTTTAGCATACACGGCAGCATTGATCAAACAAATGTGCAGGTGATGATCACTTTGACATGGATAGAGATCAGCATCATCACGATTTATTCCCTTTTGCCTTCAGCCCCGTTCCATGTTTGGTGCTCAGTTCAATATGTGTGCGTGGTACAGATGAATTAAATATGATGGATCTAGAGAGAATATATACATTTACATATGTATGCCAGTAGACATGTATTCATGAGCAACTTTTTTAAAATTTATACCATCAAGTCGCTAGTTCTGGGGTATTGTAATTAATATGCCTGATTTCTTTTGTTCTTGTTTTGTATTTTTTGCGTTATAATTTCTATTGATATTTTTACTATTGTCATCATTTGATAGATTTAAAATCAAATTGAGTGTATGTAATATTTGAAAATTCCATCCAGTATTCCTCATATTTATTTCTCAATCATTTTTCTATCATTTTTATTGGTTCTATGAGCAACGTCAATTATCCTCGATGCATGAGTAAGCTTCCACATCTACAGATGTGCAGTTTTAAGTTATTGGCAAGCAAACATGACTGTTAATTATTTTAATTAATTGGACATTCCATCATGTTATCATGGCTTCAAAATCTAGCTCACACAGCAGTCTGCTTTAACTCTAACCCAGTGCCCAGCAGTCCGGCTTGCATTAGAATAGCAAACAACATCTTTATGCAATGTTGACTTATTGTTATGAGAGGTCTCCACCAAACTATACGTGTATTTAAAACCTGGAGAATGAAAAAAATTTTCTGAAGAAAATACGAGGCAGCATGCAATTCCCATTTGTTCATGCTCTTAAGGTTACATGGAACTTACCACTTAAAGTAACTCATTCTCAGTTTGAAGTCAAAGCATTTCCATATCATCAAAAACATATTAAATTTTGCTACTTATTGCACATCAGACTATTTATTCAGTAACATTTTAACACAAAAATTTTGTAATTTTTATTATATAAAACAACATAAAATGGAATTCAGTGTATTTTCATAAGACCAGACTAAAATTTTCTTTTCATGAATAGTCTAGTAAATTGTGATGTAATATATGAAATACTATCATATTGTTGGGTAAAATATTTGTGAAAAATTGTGGTAAGATTAAGTCAACAGGAGGCAAAAACCTGGAAATTCTGTCAGGTAGCTCCATTTGCTAACGACAAGCCCAGAAACAAATAGAAAAAAAAATTTCAAAACAACTGTTTTGCTTTAGCTTTTCCAATATTTTCAAAAGTGAAACAAAATTATCTTTTGCCAAGTACTTCACAAAAAGCATCGTTTGATTCTGGGCCTCCCAAGACATACCGTACATGTACCGTGGAAGTTGGAAAATCCTCGTTGCCTCAGTGGGCAGTCCACGTCTGTCCTCCGTGGACACCACGGGAGGCCAGTTTTCTGTCCACGTTAATGTTAATAACACAATTTGCCATCTACCTGTACTTGTCCTCTCGAGGTCAAAGCGGACAAGGTTTTCACACCTTTTACCTGTACGCGTCCTCTAGTGGACAAAACGGACAAGCTTTTCACACCTTTAAATTAAAATTGTCCCACAGTGGACGTAAGGGACATTACATAGATGTGCCTGTATTTTACAAACCGTCGGACATAACATGTTGTCATCTTGTCTTTAAAAATACGATCGTGAAACTTCCAGATTATTTTTATATATATTTTTGCTTCCGCTAAACCTCCTGAAAGACAGACGCAAATATTAATTACGGCCCCGATAACCTATTAACCGGCTGTTAATAGAGAGTAGTTTTGAAAAATGAGTGAATACAACAATATTGCCATGGAAATGATGTCAGTTATTTTAAGATTTATTATTTCTATTTTTAATTTTTTTGTGACCATGTGCCCGAATATCTTTCTTGCCAGTATTATGTCATGTTAATTAAAGAACATTAACGATAGTTTCACTTGTTCACAGCAGGTATCGGACATTTACGATTAACTTCTTTTTTTTTACAAAAAAATACTCACTGTAAGTTCGGCTATCACATTTCAGTGGACAGTCATTAATCAGCCATCGTTTATTGCCGTTTGGTGCAATTAATTTATAACTAGGTTCGTCATTCAAGTGAGGGAATGTAGGAGTACAGCAGTGCCTGTTTACATGGGAATTTTTACATCGTTTAAGAAAATCCAGGGTCCGTCGCCATAAATTGAGAAAATACTTAAGTCGTATTTTTTGTTCAGCAATGAATTTTTAACTGGGATTTGGATTTTTTTTAGTTTTATTCTATCCATAAATAGAATAAACCCATTCTGTATGACAATTTATTTGAATGTTTGATAATCAAGGACTTATAAACAAATTGTTTATAAGTCCTTGTGATAATGGAATAAATTAAACTGAAATAATTGAAATGATTTTCTCAGTTTATGGCGCCAGACTCGGGGTGTTTTGCTAAAAATCAGAAAACACGATGTTTTATTTAAGGAATTTTTGATTAAAGAAAAAATAAATTTAAAAAATCACAATGTTTTTAAATCACCCTTAGTTGAAAGCATCCAAGGTGTTCCCCTGTTGTGGAAAACATCTAATCATTCATGTGTGAACCAACTTTTTTTTAATTTGAGCCACAGAGGTGTGAAAATCTCTAGTGTGAAGACTGTTATACATGTACATACCAATGCATATACATGTATTCTATCGTTATATGTGGATGTGTATTAATAAATTGTGTACTAGCATTACTATTTTATATTTGAAAATTAATTATTATCAGATTTCTTGTGATTTGTTACTCCCCCTCAACAGCAAAATCTAAGAACCATATCTGCGGCAAAGAGAGAAAACCCAAAACTGAATACCCCCCCCTCCTCCTCCTTTCATTTGTACTTGTTGATAATGAAGAATTGTACAATGTTTCAGTCAAATATCTTATTCGCCAATACAATGGGTGATTTCCCTATTGCAAGTTTAAACATTGTGCTGTAAGCCTACAGGGCAATAAATTTAAGTGAAAGATCGATGCCACCTAACGACCGAGTTAAAGTAACGACACGTCATCCCCCCCTTTCTCTCTCTCTGCACGAGATATCATTTGCAAACGTATTTTAAACTTTTTCAATACAACCAAAATATATATTTGTGTATGTATTATTGTAAAACATGCAAGATTCACTGTTCAGTCGGGTCATCATCTTTTATATATAATTGCATGATCGTATCTGTGAAATTAATCCAAAAAAAGATACGATCGTATTGGGAAAAAATGTGTAACGAGACAAAACAATAAAAAAAGGGGGGGTTTCCTCTCTGTTTAGGTCAAACGTATTGCTAAAATTCAGATTTTCTAAAATAAGAGCCCTGTTCATTTTAAAAATGAAAAATTTTGTAGTCGTATTTGGAAAAAAAATACAATATAAAAGTGTTCATTATTGTTACTATTATTATAATTACATCCAAATAAAATGCAGTTTTATTTGAGTTCATATCTTTTTTACACTTAGTAGTTTATTTAACTTTTCAGAACCGAAGTTATTTGTTTATTGAAAGTAAAATCATTTCTTATAATCTTTTAACCTGCATTTCTGTTATGTAACAGGTTGTGGGTCGCCTAGCAGCAGAGAAACCAAAACAAGATCAGCAAATCTCAGGTATACTGGTCAAGAGGAACTTTAACTATCACATCATGGCCCCGGAGGACATTTCTAGTAAGTATATGAGGTATCTTACATAGCTTGAAAGAGTGGACTTGGTGTATTGGTTAAACACTATGACTGTTATGCAGTGGTTCAGTGTACAATTAAGCTGGTGTGGCCCAGTGGATGAAATGCTCGGCTCGTAACCCAGAGGTCCCAGGTTCGATTCCCACCCAGGGCACACGGATGGTCTGTCTTTCAGATGAGACAATAAAAACCGAGGTCCTGTGTCATGGTAGGTGTGGCACGTAAAAGATCCCTCACTGCTTTGGTTGGGTCATTTGGAAAGGTAGAATTTGTAAGCAATGCATCAGACAGATGCCGTCACAATATACGTGAAATAATCTTGGAGTGACGTAAAACAGTAATCATTCAATCAGAGTATAATTTCCAGATTACATCACTTTGTTTAAAAATTTGGATACTTTCTTCTTCTATGTCGCAATATGAATGAAAAATTGTTGAAAGAGATGTACAATGCCAAGTTTTAGTTTTAAGTGCTTACCTCCTGACTTGACCATTGCATAAATTTAGTGGTTTGTGTAATATTGCAGATGTGTTGGCAGGAGAATTTGTAAATGTTTATTTGTTATATTATCTATATTGTGTTATTGTTTTATTAACATTTACATGTTTCTCAATAGCATTTAATTTCATAAAGTAATATGGCCTTCGGTGACCATGTAAGTTAATGTGCTGTTCTGGACCCCACCGAGACCTCTCGGCTAAGTGCGGGTTCATTACCTTGTCAGGTAAGGTCAGGTGCAGAGCCCTTACCATTTCCTTCCTAAGGACGATATTTTATTAGGTCACTCTGGATTCCTGCACCACTCAGTACTGGCCGCCATTGTACAGGGGAGATAATCCTGGTGTGAAATTCAAACAAAGCAATTTGATTCAAAATATGGAGTTTGCTTTTATTGGCTATTGCACAAAATGTAACAACTGGAAAAGGTTCAACAGGCAATAAATGTTTAGGAATTTGGAATAAAAAGTTATCAAATAAATGTATATGAGTTTACATTAGAGTTGTCTTTTTTGCAAATGGAAGTTTCCACCTTAATTTTTTCCCCCCTTTATCTCTGCAGATTATACAGATCTGGCCATGAGTACAGTTACACAACGATTGAGTATCGGATACACAGGTACGATACCCCTCCTTAAGTACTACTTAAACCAACTGTCTTCTGACGTAGAGCAGTTAGAGAAAATGGAGAAACCAACGATACGGGTATTCAAGAGCATCTTCATTACCATAGAACATGCCATGGCTGTTATAGAGGTAACAAATATTTGTAGCATTCAAATTTTTTGCCTACATAAAAGATACATGGTTAAATTGAAACTTTTGGAATTCTCGTATATGACCAAAAGGCCTGTATTAGTGTGGAAAAAACTTCTGGAATTGTTTAATTTGGGTAATCCAATGAGCACTCAACAAAATGTATTCCGTCATTCCAGTAATTTTTGTTTTAAAGGTCTTGTTGTGAAATTTATTGTTACTCACTTACACCTTTGTTGATACTGTTACAGATAGATATTTTGTTTGTAAAATCATGTTACCATAGAAACTTGCAAATTGTGTTGTGTGGTGCCAATTCAAAAGTATATACACCCTGCCAATCCATTCATAGATCTGGCAGTTTCTAAGATTGTGAATTGATTAATCGATCATTGTTTTACGTCACTCCACAATTATTTCATATATTTGGTATTGGCAAGATTGTGTAACCATAGTAACATATGTTTTTACAGTGGGTAGCCAATCCAGTGACAGACATGTATGCTGACGCAGTAGTAGCTGTCATACTGAGGGCAGAGACAGATCCAATGCCGCAGAAATGTAAGTCACTTATTTAAGACGCACAATAACCAGGCAATCCATGTTTCCCACATTGTCATATCATTAGCATGCGTGATTTATGCATCTCTGACCCATAAAACCACATTAGGAAGCACAAAATAATTACAAAAGTCCCTGGGGATGCACTGTATTTTTGAAATGAAGATGTAAAATTACCAGTAAGTTATGAGTTCTGTTTTTTTTTTTTCTTTTTTGTTTTTTTTTTTTTATTAATCGGCAGCTAATATCTCTTTTCCTAATGTCAGATACTGAAATAACCCCTCATGAACCCTATTAGAATCATGGTTGCTTCTGCGATTGCTCACACATGCGTAACTTCTACGCTATTTCTAACATCAACTAAAACTACATGTACTTTACGCTCGATAGCAAGGAAAGCAGCAGCAAAGGGCTAAATGATGGCACAATTTCATGTTTAAAACATGTATCAAAACGTATTGTAAATAATGTTGAATTTTGTGTATATCTCATGGCAATTTCTACAAATTTTTGTATAAATGTACATTTAAGACATTGATCATCGAATAATTCTTAAAAAAATAAAAAACTCAATTATATTTAAGGGTAAGATACTGCTTTCATTTAAACCCATTAGGCACACGATCACTTTCTAAGCAGGCGAAAATTTTTCACGTTTAGATAACTTGTATGCCAAAATTTCATGTAGATCTACAGGAAAAGTATCTCAATCTCTCAAATTTTTACAAAGGATTAATAAAATTTGACTGACACTGACTGGTCATCTCTTACTGTGAAATTAAAAGAAAAATCTTTTGATCAGACAGATATTTTAAAACTATTTTAAAGTTGGACAAGGAAATTAAAACATTATTAACGAAAAGAACTTTGATAACAAAAAAAATTACAAAAAAATACCTGTAACTTGGATTTTGATGTCAGTTTTGTGGTCATGTTTGATTTATTACAAAGACACTGTAGATGCTGTAGTTTCTTTGGGCTTGTTTATTGGACTGAAACTTGGTATCTATATTTATTACCAACAACTGCAGACAGAATTTGAATTTTGTCATAGTTGACTTACTTCTACTGGAATAAAGTCACTTTCAGAAATGAATTTTCCAGACTTCCTTCAAATATTCCTTGAAATATTGAGTTTAAACTTAGTCCATATCTTTATTACCAACAACTTAGTTTTTACTTACAAGTCTTTAATCATCAATTTCCTAAAAAATTTTAATGTGTTTTTGAATGTTTCTTCAGCTGTTCCCCCACCCTTGGTAGTGGACAAATCTCATGTACAGGAATGTATTCTGGACATGCTGAATGACATGTTTGGGTCAGACTGCATCAGCAAACTTATCAAAAACAATATGGTGACCGTCACAGTGGACAGCAAAGTAGCCACCATCAACGTAGATTCACTGGTAAGACATTATTACATTCCCAGTTATGTGCAGGGCACAAGGGTCCAAGTCAATAGGGTTAATTCACAAACACTGAGATGATCCAGACATGACACTTTGCAGGAGTTAAACCCCTCGGGATTTATCTTCAGATTCTATGTAAAATCTTCCCTTTCGTTTTACTACGACTATTGCCTAAAGTGAGAATAAAATTAAGAATAATTCATCTCTGTATGCTTCTCCAGTGAATTCAAATGCTGATATTCTTATGTTTACAATAATAGTAATATATAACTGAAAATTTGCACCATAGCCTATAATAAAACCAAAGTCATACCTCATAATACATTCAGAATATTTCTTACTTCCGCTCATAAAAGAACCAAGCATTATATAAAACTCAGAGGTGATGCCTATAGCTGATGAACCCCATTCTTTGTCCGTAAAAGGGAAGATAGTCTGTTTTTAGGCGACAAAGAAATTACAGTCCAAGTGCATAGATGTAGGTGGTACCTTAAGTATTACATTGAACACCTACCTACCAGAGTGTAGTTATACCTAGATCTCAGAGATAGTTTAATGCAAATCAAACGCAGATATAACTCTAACTGTATTTACCATGTGTTCACAAGAGGGAAAAATTTTTTATTAAATGGCAAGTAGATGGATGGAAAATTAGTTTGATTTATATTAAACTCCTGTGAACACAATGTGAATCTAATTCAAATTAGATTTTGACACATGTACATAAATGATACAATGTCAAAATGTATGCTTTTATATCCTTATAAACTGGCAACAATCAAGTACCAAGATAACTTTAAATGTAGTGCAGTGTAATATTCTCTCTAAATGTTGTCTTTTCTTAGACTTATGTTGTTGAATCTAGATGACCCTATTTGGTTGCATTTTTGTATTGAATTTTGCTTTAAAAATTCTTAAATTTTGTGCACATTCATGTGAATTAGGCATTTGAAGTTAATAGACAGTCAGTGGTGGTTAAATTAATGGACAGTCAGTAGTGGTTAAATTTGAAAAATTAAGGAGCTAAGTATTTTCTCAATATAAAGTTTAAAACATGTTTAATTTTGGCTTTCTTGAACCCAAGCAATTATTGCAGCATTTTTTAATCTATAGACTTGAATACAGATTGATTTGATATACTGCCTTCTCTACACAAAAAAATTTGTTTTACTCTTGCATAACAGTACTTGGCCTTTTATTGTATGTATTTTAATAAATGCACCGGAAATTTAAAAACTGTTTTGAGAGGGATTTGAGGAGCAAATTTTGCTGATTTTGAAACAAAAACTGTCCAAATCCTGTTTTGGTTTAAAAAAGAGTCAGGGAATTGGTCTCTACACCATTGTTGTAAAACCGTGAATAGGAATTGGAAAGAGCATAGCAATTCTGGACCATGGTTTTATGACGATGCTGCCACACATTCCTAGAATATATCACTAACATATAATTGATTGCATCATTTGAAATGTAAAATGAGATAATTCATGTACATATATTAAAGAAATAATCAACCATTCCACAATGTCTTAATTTGATTGAAATAAAATTTGACACCAAAGTAGATAAATACTTCATAAATACATGTATTAATGGGACCACTTTTTTTATTAACTGATGATTTTAGGCATTTTCAAATTACTAGTGGTAGAAACAAGCTAAAAAGCATTAAGTAAAATCAAGAGACTCAGTATTTGTAAGGTGATGTTTGTAAGGTGTCAAATGCAAGACCCAATCCCAATATTGGTACGCCAGTCAACAGATTGATTGATTGATTGATTTTTGTTTAACGTCACACCACGAATATTTCACGTATATGGTGACGGCATCTGTCTGATGCGGGATATACAAATTTTGACCTTTGCAACGGACCCACCCGAAGCAGTGAGAGATCTTTAATGTGCCATGCATACCATGACACGGGGCCTCGGTTTTTATTGTCTCTTCCGAAAGACAGAACACTGGCATGACAAGAGCAGGACTCGAACCCTAGCCTCCTGATCAGGAGGCAAGTGCGACCACTAGACCATGCCGGCTTCGCCAGTCAACAGAGCAGTGGTTTATGAAATTTTGTGAAGACTGAAAAGATAGTCATGGGATTAAAAGAATACACTTTTGATGTGATGTTTTATAGGACGTCAGATGTGATGATGAAGGATTGCACCAGGTTCTTCAGACAGCAGTCACCAAATTATTCCAAGCCATAGCGCCTGTCAAACAAACTTGAAGAGTGTGGAGATGTGGAATCGGTGACTGGAAATAAGTGTGAGGTCTTCTGAGCATTATTGTAATGAGAGTACATGCAAGGTTCAAGTGAGTGTAGGTGTCATCAGAATATGTCCACGACAAGTTGAAAACCAGCGACGCCCAAGATGTGAAGGAGAGATATTGCATTGTAGCCATCTTTATCTGCCGAGATGAGATGGATTTGCGAATGTAAAAACAAAATCTAAACTTCTTAATTCATTTTATCTTGTTAATTGATTTCATGCAGTTTCTTTTGTTGTCATTTTAAGAGTATCTTTGTTTTAAGTTGTGACAGACAATGTAGTTGTTATTTGGATGGAGTAACAGTGAACTGGTGTACATATACCAATGACATAAATGGTAAAATTGCACCCTGCAAAAAAGTCAGAATTTCCGCTATCGTAAGCAGTGATGTCGAAAAATGTCAGTCCAAAGGTTTTGACTGACAGAATTTGATTCGGACTGAGATATTTTTTCTATATATTTCATTGTCCTGACTGACAGAATTTTCAAAATCACTGAAAATGTCTGACATGTTTGAAGATTTTCCAACATTTCTGAGTAAGTACATGTAACAGGATTGCACTCAGCAGGCGAAAATGTTTTGTGTGTAAGAAACTTATGTACCTATTGTGTAATTTACGGATGTTTATGCAGTAGATGAGGAAGATATTTCTATATCTGTAAAATTTGAAGTAGAATTTATGTTACGCATGTTTTGTTACTAACATTAATAATGTTCCTGAAATATGGAGATTCAGGAGCAACTTTTTATTTTTGTTTGTCTGACTGTAGAACTACTTCATAAAATTTTCAACATTGTTTGTAACTTGAGAACTGTAGTAGATTAGGCTTTGAAATTTGTTGCACATTCTTTTTGAATTTCTTTTTCAAATTCAAAAATATGAAATTTTTTAGCCTTGTGCCCTTGAATCAACTTGTAACTTTTGACCCACTTTTCAAAAACTTCAATATTGGCGGCAAATGTTTCACAAACAAATCTATTTAAACTTCTTTTATGGGAGGGAGGTATCTTTTTATGTCTACTTTGTGTTATACTTCTTTCATACTTCTATGAATAAAACAAATAAAAGATGAAAACCATCATTATTTTATCGATTTATGACCAAGGGTATGAAAATAAATGGTCGAGCTCTGTTTTATAGTACTGCATTCTAAACTATGTGTTTGTGTTCTAGCTCTTTTCCTCTTTTGATGATTTCCTAGTTCACCCTTTTACTCCATACATTAATGTCCTGCTCTGCCTCGCCGTTGAGTTACTGGATTCTTTCTGAAAGGATTACCTGCTGCTGAGTGTTGTTCATTTCCGTAAGCAAATAATTTTTATTCATGGGAATCAATATATAAACAGTGTTTTGATATTTTGTGATGATCAATGAGCCACCATTTTAGAAAACTTTCATGATTTTTTACGTGGAACTGCATTTAATAATGAATTTAATATTTTTATGCCTCAAGATTGATATATCAGGGGCAAGTTGTTTTTAACCAGTCGTAACAACTCGTCCATTTCTATACGCAAATACAATCTTTGTAAAAAATGGTGATGGTGTTCTGATTGGTTTATAACCTGTCTGTGAGATTGTTTGACTGTCTGATGTCAACTTCATTTTTTCCGCAACTTTCGAATCTTGAGAGATAGAGAATTTATATTAGGCATGCATACTCCACAAACAAAGCCCTTTCAAATTACACCAAGGTCATTGGCATTGTGACCTTGACCTTTGAACTGCATTTCAAAAATTTGCCTTAATGGACTTTGTTGCTGCCGGGGGCATTAGTATTTTTAGAAGTGCTTTCCACAAAATTATAAACCCACAAACTTGTTCATTGTAAAACCGTAAAAAATTGAACCCACTCACAGTATGTAAAAGTAATGAACAGCCATTATATGCTTTGATTGGACATCAAATCAAACTTGTATTAACTTTCTAACTCCAAATCAAGGCTAACAGCAAGGTCGAGTGCTTCATTTCTGTTTCACCTAAGCAATAGTAAAGAGTGTCCAGGCAATACACATAAGGGGCTTTATATTTTTTTTTACTTTGATCCTACTTTTTCCTATCTTTCCACTAAATCCTCTTACTATTCCTATTTTATCACAAAAGTAAAAAGGAGAAATAAAGTAATATAGTTGACAAGATTAAAGTGAAAATACAAGTGAAATACACTGGAAACAGATTACAGATCAAACTGAATGAATAAAAGATGATAGATGTTTATCTAAGAGCACTCGTTAGTATATTCACATACGCAAATAAGCACTTATTTTGCTGGAAAACATTTGCAACGATATTGATAAAACTGTTGATCGAGCTATTGTGATCATATGAAGAGTCCTTGAGGCTGTCTAGGTCACTTAAAATGTGAACACTGTCAGTCACTATTATTGTCGAGGTGATAACACTGAGATCAGAATTGCATTTTTGAGTAGTAACGAGCAACACCAAGTGTGGCATCCCCTCGCAGCAAAATACATGGTACTAAATTAACCTAGACATTTTGACCCCCAAAATTATCATTGATTTTCCTTTCATTATTATGCCCCCACCAGGTATGGCAGGGTGCATTAAGTGTTTGCTTTGTCCATCCTTCCATCACACATTGGTTTCCGGATGACTTGAATACCTTTCATCATATTCAAACCAAATATATGCTTACTTATGAAGAGAGGAAGAACTCTATCGATTTTTAGCTCACCTGAGCCAAAGGCTCAAGTGAGCTATTGTGATCAATCACCGTCCGTCGTCCGTCCGTCGTCCGTCGTTAACTTTTCACATTTTCGACTTCTTCTCCAGAACCACTGAACAGAATTTGATGAAACTTGATAAGCATGTAGTACTCATGGTCCCCTACAAGTGTTGTTGTTTTTTGTCCAGATTCATCAACAGGTGGCGCCACCACAGGCAAAAGTAGGTCAAAGAGGGTACCCTCCTTTGACAAACTTCTTCTTCAGACCGGGGGCATACAGAGACAAACCAAATGCATAGGAATGATCTAGAGGGATGTGTGAAGAAGTGTTGTTATTTTTGGTTCCATTCCAAAATCAAATTTTTGACGTTTTTTTGACGTTTTTTTGTACTTGGTAATTTTAATGCAGAAAAGAGGTATTTTTTTCTTTTAGTAAACATTGATGCATTAATTTGGTTTAATTTGATCATTTTGATGGTAAGAAATACTACTGCGAAGAAAATTTTTCAATATTTTATGTTTTGGATTATTTATGAATTTTTTAAGACTTTCAAGAAAAAGGGGGGGGGGATAATTGGTGTAAACATTTCACAGTTTGAACTTTTTCTTCGGAACCACTCGCTGGAATTCAATGAAACTTGGCATGCATCAAATACTCAAGGTCCCCGACAAATGTGGTCATCTTTGTCAGGATCCATGAACAGGTGGCACCACCACAGACAAAAGTAGGTCACAGAGGGTACCCTCCTTTGACAAACTTCTTATTCAGATCGGGTGCATACAGCGACAAACCGACTGCATAGGAATGAGATAGAGGCATATGGGAAGAAGTGTTGATATTTTTGGTTCCATTCCGAAATCAAATTTTTGACGTTTTTTCATTTTTATTTTGGACTTTGTTATTTTAATGCATTAAAGAGTTATTATTTTCTTTTAGTAAACATTGATGCATTCATTTGGTTTCATTTAATCATTTCTATGGTAAGGAATGCTGGTGTGAAGGAATTTTTTCAATATCTCGATTTTTGAATTTTTTATGAATTTTTTAAGACTTCCAAGAAAAGGGGGGGGGGACAATTTTTCATATCTTCAACTTGATCTACAGAACAACTTGAAGGATTGTGATAAAACTGGGTAGGATGCAAGTACTCATAGTCCTTTTCAAAGGTTTTGTTTTTTGTGCGGATCATCCAAATTGGTTAACAGATAATGCCACCATGTCTAAAAGTAGGTCTCACAATGGTACATATACCACTTGGTAATTGAAATATGGAGAGTAGCGGTTCAAATCCAGCTGTGGTCCAAAAAATTTTTTTTTTTTTTTACACATCTAAATAAGTTTTTAGATGTTTCTCAACACTCAACATATGAAATTAGGAATTTTACGTTTAAGACTTCCAAAAAAAAAAAAGGGGGGGGTTGGCCATTTTTCACATTTTCAACTTTTTCTACAAAACTGTTTGAAGGATTTTAATAAATCTTGGTAGAAATAAGTCACTTATGATCCTCTTCAAATTCTGTTGTTTTCGTCCAGACCTCTTTACAGGTGGCGCCACCATAGTCAAGAGTAGGTCACAAAAGAGTTCCCTCGTTTAACAATATTCTTTTTCATACGGGCTGTATACAGAGACAAACAGAATGCATAGAAATGATCTAGAGGGATGAGTGAAGATGTATTGTCATTTTGGTTCCCTTCCAAAATCAAATTTTAGAATTTTTTTCGATATTTCTTTGGACTTGGTGATTCAATGCAGAAAAAAGTGTCATATTTCCTAGTTAATTGATAATGATGATTTCTTATGGACTATTGTGATCATAATTATGGTAAGGATTGTTACTTTGAAAGAATTTTGTCAATATCTCAATTTTTGGATTTTCTATGAATTTTTTAAGACTTCCAAATGAGGGTGTATAGGAACAATTCAATCACATTTTTCACTTCTGCTGTTATACCACATGAAAGATTTTAATGAAACATGGAATACATGAAGTACTAAAAGTCCTCTATCAATTTGGTAAATTTCATCCAAATTGGTTAACAGATAATGCCACCATGTCTAAAAAGCAGTTCTCACAATAGTACATATACCACTTGGTAATTGAAATATGGAGAGTAGCGGTTCAAATCCAGCTGTGGTCAAAATTTTTTTTTCATTTCTTTACACATCTAAATAAGTTTTTAGATGTTTCTCAACACTCAACATATGAAATTAGGCAATTTTAAGTTAGATCTGGACAATATTTGAAACAATTGTTGTTCATGACCCAGACTTGAAATCAGTCAACAAAAGGCCCCACCTAAAGAAAATGACTAACTTGTTGCCCTGAATGACTTCTTGCAGAGACAAAGGAAATGCTTAATATCAAAATCACCTGAATGGATGTGCAAAAAAGTGTTGTTTTTTATTCTAGCCTGAAATAAAATTTGACATATTTTCAACTTCTGTGTTGACTTAGTCACATTAATGCAAAAATAAATGAATTCTTCCTTCATGCATGACTGATAATATAGGTACTCAGGTGAGCGATATAGGCCCACTTGGGCCTCTTGTTAGGTCAAGGTCACTGCTGATGAATATAGACTGTAATTATTGGTTTCAAGATGATAACTCAAGTACCTATCAACATATTTAAACTAAATTTGGATATTGCTTACTTACGAAAAGAGGTAGAACCCTATTGATTTTGGTATCATAAAGCCAAGGTTACAGCTGATATAAAAGACTGTAATTATTGGTTTCCAGGTGATTCTCATGTTACATCATATATTATTAAATGCTCATCAGAATTTGATCATATTTCACATATTTTATAGCTCAAATTCTTTTAAACAGAGGCAATTTAAAATCTTATTAAAAAGGAAGGATGCTTATAGATTTGAGGGTCAATATATGAAAAGGCAATACTAGACTACTGGTAATACTTAAAGGAGTTACAGCCCATGAAAATTATAATTTAGGAAAGTTTGCTGCTGCTATGAATTAAGCCCATGCGGGGGCATATGTTTTACAAACATGCTCTAGTATTAAAGTCATATGTGAAGTTTGAATCCATGAAGGCCAGAACTGTAATTTCTAGTCTGTATACAAGGTTTTATTACACAGACACACACATACGAACGGTAACATTACTATATTCCCTTACACACTTTTGCAAGGGTATAATAAAATGTTTACCAAAAGACAACCTGTCTCGTCCTTTTTCTGTGAATATCCTACTTTTTTCATACTACACATATTCGAAATAGTTACTCCTACGTTCTCATCAAGGCAGAGAAGAAAGCCTGCATATATATGTTTACACTTCCTAAGGGTATATCATTTGTCTTGATAGATAAAATCTGCAGTTTTCATCAAATTGAATACCTTGCTATGTACATCCCTTCACTCTTTTACCTACCGGTATGTTACGTCATAAATACACCTTTTTCCTTTAACTGCGGAGCTGTAACATTGGACGGCAAATTGATTAACGTTCCCTCCAATTTTATTACGTCATCATGTATTTTGACGTCATTATGATCGATTTGGAGAGAATGTTTATGATTTTGCCGTCCAATGTTAAAGTTAAAGGTAAAAGGTCTATTTTGAGAGCAATGATTTGACATAGGTCACCAAAACACAGTCATCATACTGGATTTCTCCGGACCACTTGCTGAAACTTTAATACTCGTCTATTTCAAGATGTGTGTAACACCATTTCAAGGTAATAAGAAAAATTTACAAATAATACATATTGTAAAAATTTATTAAATATTGTTCATAAAATATTTAATATCATAAAGCTGCGAAAAAATTCAACTCGCATACAAACACTACATCTTAATATTCAACAAGATCTTCTTTTCAGTGTTAGGACTTTTAGTTTCTTATTGCTATCCCCCCTATTTTTTTTTCTAATACAACCAAGTTGTTTTTGTGTGCTGTAGTGTTAAAGAACAGAATTAAATGCAAACTAGGTCAGGCAATGGAGAGGTGAACATTATCAAAACTATGTGTTTTTGTCACATTATATATTCAATAGCTCATTTGCTGGAGCATCCATCAGGTGGCCGGATGGATTTGAGTTCAAACCTTCTTCTGACTCTCAATATTCTCCCTGTCTATTATAGAACTGTCACTTTATAAAGTAACCTATAGTTAATTTTAGGAAAACCTCATATTGGAAGGCTCGGATATCTGCTCAGATTATGAGATCGCTTAGTTGGCAGAACATCTGCATTATAGACAGAGGGTTCTAAGTTTGAATCCTAAGTCTAGCCATCAATTTTTAACTCGGCTCGTTTCACTCTCAACAAATGTATCAGCGATTTTGTAATATAGAGACGTGACAACCTTTTGTCTGTCCAGTCTTGTCTACTTTACAACATCAATCAAGTAATGAAATAATTTATGCCCAACAACTGACTTGCACAAAAACTGAAATTAAATACATACACTAAGAATCCATACATGCATAGTATAAATCTTTACTCACTGTTCATGCAAAAGAAAGTCTATGAATAAATACTGAATGTCTGTAATATCTAAGGATGAAAAAAAATCCTCTTTGTAAGGCCATTAAAGTTTAGTTTCTAGTTTTACGGATTTTATATTTTAAAATTGTGGTAAGAGGAGAGAAAAATAAAATCAATGTATTTCAAGTCTGTGCTTATTTACAGGCTTCTTTTCACGTATGGGAGGGTTGTTCATAATACACAAACATTTAGGTGATCTGGGAATACAAAAAAGGAAAGATCACCCTGCCCAATAATTGATAGAAATTATTTATATCCAGTGAAGAAAAATGTAAGTATAAAATGCAATTTTATTTCCTGTTTTTCAATTAAGGTGAAATTAAGGTCTGAGTATCGTAAAACTATGAAATAAACTTTAATAACCCCATGATGGTTCATGTGACTCCACATACATATACATGAAGGATGAAATGGACAGTACTGATTGGTCTACATTGACCTCTCCGGTAAGTATGATTTAACTGCACTAAAAAAAAGTCTATTCACATAGACACTGCCTCAGGTTTGAGACACTTTTGCATAATTCTTCCTACACTTAGTTTCTGGTTTATTCAAGTTTTACTACCTCAAAATTCTTGTGCACTCTAACTAAATTTTCAAGTTCCTGTTTCATTTTAATGAATTTCCATTAAATAAGTGTACCTGAGAAGTTGGAGGGTGAAATTTACCTACATAATTTTTTTTCAAATGTATAGCAGGCAACACTTTCCTGTACTCCCTGAAGTATGTCTTTAAAATATAAATTAGTTTCCATTGTGAATCAACAGTAACAGTGATCAATTCAAATTGGAACTTACAAATAAATACCTAAGTAGTTCAACTACCGGATGTTATATCAAAAAGAAGAAAAAAGACAGATATATTTCAACGAAATGCATTTACCACTATATCTGACCCAAGTCACTCATAGCTGGATATAATAACCATTAAAAAGCTATTATTATATTATAATATTTTAACATTATATGGTCATCAATACATGTGTCATAAGGAAAGATAACTCTGTGGTCTACACTTTGACATTAATTTAACACTTCTGTTTATTTCTGTGTGTATAGAACAGTTTCATAAAAAGAGTTATCTGTCCTTGTTTTACTTAGATCCCCAATGTACAAAAGATTTGGTGTAAAAGTTGTGCAGTGACTTTCAATTCAAATCATTTTCTTATTTGTATGGTCAATTGTTCATGGTGAAAACTGACCATGGTCAGTTGCAGAAATCTTTATATACTTATTGTGATGTGCAGAAATCAACAATGTTTATTCTTTTCAAAGTTAGACAAATCAGCCTATTGAATTATTTTATCTTGTGGACATTGGTACAAAATATACCCTTATACAAAAAAATAAAACGAAAGTAAAATTAAAAATAAATGCAAAACCTAAAAAATAATTTCATTATCTTTTCCTCTTGTAGATTTTATTCGCAAAGTTTATGAACATGTCTTTTGGTAGATTTCCGCTGTCTTTTTCTATTATATCAACGACTTCTCTGTAACTCTGTTCTTCGAATGACTCGAATATTTGTTGCAGATTACAGTCTCTGTAGAGTTGTTTCACTTTGGCTATTTTAATTGGATCATCCTGCCCGTAATTCTCCTAAAAGAAAACAATAATTTGTATTGATTCTTTATGTACCAGTACACGAATAATTAAGGTTCCAAGAAAATCATGTGCTGTAAGCGAAGATAAATATATCAAGCATTTGACAGGTGGACAAAGTAAGAATGATAGAATCTAAAACACCTATACAAATGTACGGAGCAAAATTATATCTATCTTTAAATGAACAATGTTGTTCTTAATACATGATCTGGACTGCATGTAAAGGTCAATTCTGATTGGCTAGTGAGTATTTATTGTGCCAAATCCTAAAATGGTCAGTTTCAAATCATAAAAAGTGGAAGTTCTTGAAAAAAAAACCTTGTTTATTTTATAATGCATGAAATTAAATTATTAGATATGATTGTAATTTTCCTGTCACTCAATGTTTAGAAAAATATACAGATGCACAAAGAAAGTATAATCTGCTTCACAGATTATGCAGCAGTTTGTGTATCAGTTCGATAAACTGTAAAATAACAGTCATTTTCAATCTCGATTTTAACTCTATCTTACTATATTTCTTAATTAGCTACCAAATTTAGTTTCACCCAAAGGGCTTGTGAGACTTACTAGCCAGTGTTTCTCGTAATACCACGATTTGCATAATCTGTATAACTAGCCAATCTTTCTTCAGGTGATGATTTCCAAAGAGGTTGTATCAGTATTAACAATAAAATCTGTATTTGTTTAGGTGCTAGTTTCTAACAGGCCTGTATAACTCGCAAGTATTACCTGTAATATTTGTATTTGTTCATGTGCTTGTTTCTAACAGTCCTGTATAACAAGCCAGTATTACCTGTAATATTTGTATTTGTTCATGTGCTGGTTTCTAACAGTCCAGTATAACTAGCCAGTATTACCTGTAATATTTGTATTTGTTCATGCGCTAGTTTCTAACAGGTCTGTATAACTAGCAAGTATTACCTGTAATATCTGTATTTGTTCAGGTGCTAGATTCTAACAGGCCTGTATAACTAGCCAGTATTACCTGTAATATCTGTATTTGTTCAGGTGCTAGATTCTAACAGGCCTGTATAACTAGCCAGTATTACCTGTAATATCTGTATTTGTTCACGTGCTTGTTTCTAACAAGCCTGTATAACTAGCAAGTATTACCTGTGAAATCAGTATTTTTCATGTGCTATTTCTGAATAGCCCATATAAATAGCCAGTATTACCTGTAATATCTGTATTTGTTCAGGTGCTAGTTTCTGAAGAGCCTGTATGACTAGCCAGCTGCATTTGTTGTCTTCGATATCTCTCCCTACTTTGCCAGTAACAGCTGGATCACCAAAACAGTCCAGGTAATCATCCTGAATAATCAAATTTTTTATGATAAATGTGGAACTGATCTGATCCAGTGATTCAAGAGACTTCCACACACGGCATTTAATGATTTTTTTTTCCTACTATACAAAATTTCAAGAACAGGTGTGATACTGCACTTTCAACCTTAAAATATCTTGAAATAATTTAATGAAAATTGAAATTTTGACCAATTTAGTGTACAGAGACACATATTTCTCACCAAAATAAGTTTTAAGATTCTCTGAGTAAAAAAACAATATTAAATGAAGGGATGTGATGCATATTACAATACATATATAATATTATATGTAATACCTGTATTTGGAAATATTTTCCCATTTTCAGGAGAATGCACTTTGCTATTTCCAAATCATCTTCATCCGTTTTGTCGGCCTGAAACGAAATATTTATGAAACAATAACAGGAATATTGGTAGCTTATTACATAATTCTGTGCAAGTAACTAACATACAGAGTTGTATAACTGGAAACTTTGAATCATAGTACTATGTTTTAAGGGTCTCCAAAGACAAAGAAATACACCCCACTCAATACCATTTAATGCATCTTGAAACATTGCATTCTACTTGATCTGTTTTCAGTGAAATACAAGAAACCGTCAACGACGGTATGACCGGATTGCAAAGGCTTCACACAAAAAGTTGACAACAGACGGACAGACAGACAGACAGACAGACTGATTTTGCCAATTTACAGACCAGAATTGCTTTGCATTAACATTAACAATACATGTATGCAAGTGGTCACCCTAAAGGCAAAATACAGTGTGTGTTCCCTGAAGCGTAAAGTCAAGATCAAGGTCACTAAATTTTTGTATTGGTTGGATAGAACATTCAAGTATCTACAAACCTACCAACTTTGACATAAGTACCCTTTAGGGTATGAGAGAAACCAAGCTAAACGCAAATGCTAAACGCAAAATGTTGACGCCGTACGGAACGACGGACTGACGGACAGACGGTTTTCGCCAATTCATAGACCGGAATTGCTTTGCAATTCGGACAAAAGTATTAAATTGACTATCAGATAAACCAGTTTTAAGAAAAAGAGAATTTTGTGTAACTTTATGACGACATATACTACATGTAGTTTTTTTATGATAAATTATATCAAATACTAATTATTTTACTATGAGTGCACAGGAAAGACTTTTCAATCTTGTGGTATATTTACCATAGAAGCACCGAAATATAATTTGACAACAACAACATCTTAATCCACGAGTGCCGATTTGTAAACCTAATGTGTAACGGCTGTCAGAAAGCTTCCATAACATCAAGCATGGAATAGAGACATATGCATGTTCAATGTTGGCTTGGTGTGTTGTGGATAAACTATCTATGTACCAATACTTTATGAGACACTTACAGCTATATACATGTACATGGGTAATTATCATATGGTAGTAGAATTGGGAGTTGTGCAAGGTGTTATAGTAAGTGTGAACTGACATTTACAGAAACAGCTTTGTCATTTTCAATACAATACGTAGTCCTTTAATTACGTGTGTAACATGTTTAAGATGAGAAGTTGACTTTCAGGTAAAGCAGAATTTCAACTTTTCATTCAATGATAAAGTGTACAAATTACTCATATAAAGAAAACCACATAAATAGTTCAGAGTTGTGTGTTATATTACAAAAAACCAAATTATCAATTTGCCCAATACCAGATAATCTAATGGCCTGGGTTCAATCTTGTATTTTGATTCATATTTTCAACAGTGATGTATTTATCTCTTGCCTCCTTATATGTCCATCAGATGAGATAGTATAAATCCAGACCATGCATCAGTGAGTATGTTGGAGATTCCTCACTGCTTTGGGAGGGTGAGTAGCGTAAAAAAACAATACACCAACAAAAAAAGGTATCAGATTATGCGAAATCAACAGTACCGCAATGAAAGCTACTATAATTGCTGCTTTAAACAAGAATTGTCACCATGGGACAGACAAAAATACCCCCCGCCAGCAGAATGATTCTTTGAATATGGCCTTGAACCTGTGGAGATCAGGTCATGGGCATGACGAAACTCCAGGTGAGAAGAGGAAATTGTGGGTAGTATGAATTTGTGCAGTTGCTTTCCTTGAGAGATGTGTGTGTTGTGATGGTGGTGACCCAAGAGAAGAGGCCTTTGCTGAAGGACTTGTCACCAGGCACACACCCTTACATGTCAGGCAAAGGTTCAACATATTTTGAAAATTGTTGTTCTGAATTAAAGAACATTGAAATTGTGAAACATGTAAGAGCCTAGAAACCATTAATCTATATCAATGTCCAGTACACTTGACCTTTGACCTTTTGACCCTTAAATCCATAAGGATCATGCTCATCCATTGGGGAGTCTGTATGCATGGTATCATGACTCCAGGTGAAAAGGATAGCACTATAAAGCCTGGAAACCACTGCGTCTACAGACAGACAGACGGACAACCTGATTCCAGTATACCCCCCCCCCCAACTTCATTGCAGGGGGTATAATAAGCAATACATGTACAACAATCCATACTTCAGCAAAGAAAATGATGTTTTATAAACTTTTGATTATTATGCCATCATAATCAAATGTCCCTCTTGTCTGACCCTTCATCATGTTGATACAGTAAATTTGGGCTTTATATCCTGATATCACAAGAAAATAGATTGGTGTATTGACCCATTCCATGTTTGTGACAGAAAATGATATCTAGATGATTTTCAACTGTTATAATACACAAATTTCATATTTTACATAATACAGGGGGACAAATGTCCGACAAACTACTTTTTGCTGGAATTCTCATTATGACATCAAGGTGTGGATTGTTACGTCACAATACAATAATGCAACTTTGAGTGACAAAACATCAGACGTTGGACATTTAATGTAGGATGAAATGAATAAGAAAAAGGCCTATTGTGATATCATAGGTGAATGCTTCATTTACCTTATGTTTGCCAGGAGCAGACTTGGTGTAGTGGTTAAGTGCTTGACTTGCGACGTCGACGATCCGGGTTCGATTCCCGGGTTACGCCACTATGTTTAAGAGGTTGGTTACCTCCTGCTTCCATATAACTGAAAATTGTTTGAAAGGGACATAAAACACCAATCAACCAACCAACCAACCTGATGTTTGCACAACCTCAGATGAGGTCATCTCAATGAAATATTATCTCTTGGGTTAGAAGGGAATATTGCTAAACACAAGGGGGTTGTTATTTCCCTACTACAATGATCACCTATATAAGGTCATTTATTGGGACAGCATACTAGATAAACAGATAGATAAATCAGCTTAAAGCAGATCTAAGTAGCAGGATGAAGAGACCATGTTATACATATTCCTGGATTTCACACACTAAGTTGTCACAGTTTAAGATGTTTTTCCTTTTGTCTATCCATTCGATAATCAGTTATTATTACATTCACGATAACTAACACTCCTCCCACTTTGTTATCACATTGCTTTTGACCCAACAAAAAAATTTAGCAATTATACTGGGTGTAAAATATGTGGTATGTCTGCCTCTCAGGTTGAAAACCACACCCACTCCATTGATAAGACAGTTACAACGAGGACAGTATGAAATACCTGACTTGTCATGCATGACGTCACCATTACTTATATTACAATAACTTACCATGCACAAAGCCAGGGCTACTGGTAGATAGAACGAATAGTATGCAGTCTTCCACTGTACAATAGCATTATATCTCTGTGGAGTAAATTTCGAGAAATCCACCTCCGCGCCAACTGGGGCGGTGATCAAGTCCATACATTGTCCAGTAACTGTCTGCATGGTTGTCTACAAACATATGATTTAGATTAGAGTTTAATTCTATGAAAGCGTTGTAGTGTTAGAACTAAGGTAAAACATTACAACCCAAATGCATGAATTTATCACTCCCTTTTGTACATTTGCTTTTGTCTGTGTGATTTGTTTAACTCCTCACAAGAATTTTCCACCTATATGACAGCAGACAGAATAATGGAGTAGTTTAAACTGAAAATAATGACTTTTATCATGTACATTTGCCATCTTCCTCATTTCTCTAGGGAGGACTGTGAAATAATCATGGTGCAACCCTAGAACCAATATATTTATCTAATTATCTAACGCACATACCCAAACACAAACAGTATGATTATATAACCCCAATCTGATTAAAACCATATCTTTATTCCGCTTCTCTATTTGTCCCATTGCAGATAAAGATCTTGCGAAACTTCGTAAGGGGTCATGTTCTGGTGAACTCTGATTTTCAGCCAATCAGTGGATCGGCTACAAATTCCTAGGAATATATGAAATTAACATCCACAGTGTGTGTGACCAACAAGGTAGTTTTTGAATAATGTTTGTACCATATTGCATCACTATCACGTGCCTAGCCCAGACGCTGATTGGCTATGGGAAATAACGATTTCGGTGACTGAAATGTCATCAGAGTTCACCAGAACATGACCTCTTACGGGGTTTCACCAGATCTTTATCCCCAATGGGACAAATAGAGAAGCAGAATAAAGATATGGTTTTAATCAGATTGATATAACCCCCACTGCACGCTGTTGCAAGAAGATAATAATCACACTTTTAACAATATTGGATAATGGGCTAGGCACTAGACTTGTGAGAGCTCCTGCACTCAAGTCCTACCAGTGGGTGCCTTGGTGTCCTATCTTTTGAACGAAACTGTAAAATCTAAAGTCCCATGTCACAGTAAACGAGGCACATAAAAAACCCCTCCCTGCTTCAAATGGTTATGTTACAAGATCTAAATTTTTGTGCATTGCATCAGACATTACCTTATCAGTAAAATTAGTTTTGGTGAAAAATCAAGAATCATATTTTAATCACTAAAAACTTTAAATCTTTTATTTTTTATTTTTGAATCAGGGTTCCAGGGCCATATGACGTTAATGTTAGCATAGTGACGTCAAAGTAAAATGATGCAAACTTTTAAAGGAGATTATGGTATGTCTGGCATGGAATGAAATATAAGAACAATAGGAAAAATGTGTATTATTTAATCTTAATCTATTCCATTGTCAAATGTTCATATAGATATAGTTATGCCTGATGATTTAATTTTATTTATGAATAGAATAAAACTCAATAAAATTATATCCAAATTCATCATTAAATAAAAGGATTTGAAAGCATTACTTAAGCATTTTCTCAGTTTAATTCCCCGAACCCATGTACCAAAATGTTGACGATAAATACCTTATGGAAGAGATCCACAATATCAGCATAATATGGCTTTCGTCGGAAATAATGGCGTAAAATTTCATAAACACAAGATTCCAAGTAAAACGCATCATTTATTGCTGTCATACCAACTCCATCCTAAAAATTACAAATTTATTATAGGTCAACATATTTTTTTTTCAATTCAATATAAAAACAGAACCATAAAGTAGAGAGGTCATTGATGGATTTCTGTATTTTTCAAAATAACAATTAAAGTCATATTTGACTTGAACCAAATGGAGAACTGACCTTTTTGTACCAGCATGGTTTTCCTCGTCTCGTTATTGATTCATCCATAATATCATCTGCCACCAGAAAAAATGCCTGGAGCTGCATTATGAGAAAGATACATGAAATTGAGCACTTGTTTTCCTTAGAAGCAAAATGTGCCAGATTTCAGTCAGAGTCTGACTACACCTTTTGCCCTATCCATTACTACTGATTTGGTGCCCTTAAGAGCAGTTTTTAGTTTCTGGAAGTATACCTGGCCGATGCCCGTCAAAAATCAACACATCGTCGGGGTCCTACTAATCAAACTAGAAGAATACAAACATTGGGTTCTTATGTTGGTTTCGGTTTCCATGTTTGGTAACCGCTGTTAAGAAAAGAGCAGAACCAGGAGAGTAGGATGTTTGCCTAGATAGTTCAAAGAAAGATAGGTGACCTCATGATTAGCAGGTGTTGATTTAAAGTCTCAGTCAGACCACATGTTTTTTCCCGCCAATCACACATCCCAAATCATAGGAAACTCAAACAAGGAACACACATGACAATATCATTGCTGCATAACTTTTAACAAGTTCATTTAAAACCTTTCTTATTTTCATAATGTAGAAATCAATCGTGTATATTTTTTATCTTTGAAATTGCATCAAAATTATTGTACACAACATCTACTAGATGTATATAATTTATGCCTGGACATCAGATCATCCTGAAAAAAAATTCTAACGTATGCCATGATATGGAATATCGGGGGCAGCAATATAACAAGTAAGAAGAAGTACTCAAATTGTTCTTTATAATGCAAACATGCGAGTGACATGAATTTTCATTGGATGATGAAAGTAAATTTGTGGTATGTAAATACTCGATTACATGCTGCAAAGTCTAAATTTGTATTAATGTGCAATACGGATGCCTGTCAACTTAAACAATATGGCATATCCAGAGAACACACCTGATCAAATTCTAGTGGATCCAGCACAATGATGCTTCTATATAGAAATTTTGAGTTAGTTATATTATTAAGAACCTATTAGAGGATAGTTCAAACATAGATTCAGAGTGGGACGATAAGTTTTTATACCAGGTAGGAGGCGGGATAGTTTTCATGAATGTAGACCTTATAGATGTGCACACAGCACAAATGTCATTGAGAGCAACCTGTCCATGGTTATGATTTCAAAATTAATAACATAGTGACATGACATTTTTATTATTCATGCAAGACGTTTACTGCAAATTACGAAGTACTTTGAAACGCACAATCATTATGTGTATGAGTAAACCTGCAAAATCAGCTGTTTGACATCTGCAAATCAGTAGACTCCTAAAATGCAATGTATATACAGTTTGCATTTGAATGGGGACAGCATGCTTGTGTTTTCAAATTCCCGGCAAGAAAACAATAACATGCCAGAAATTTGATATCACAAGCATGTTATCCCCTAATTTACATGTCTGCAGTGATGTAAAGCTCATATACTTTACATTAGGTCTTTTCGTTATACAGAATTATTTCCCATATGAGCAGGTATTCAACGATCTATTGTCATTTTTATATTTCTATTTTATCTTACAAAATAAACCTTTGCTTAAAGGTTATCTCTGAGTAAAGGTCACCTCTGAGTAAAGGTCACATTTAAGTAAAGGTCACCTCTGAGTAAAGGTCACATCCATACTTTAACATTCTACATACTTAAAAGTGCCTTAGTGGTCACCTCAATAAAAAGGCCACCTGCTTATAAAGGTCATTTTGTTAATTCCCATCTTCTATTTTTCCATACAAAATAAAACTTTATATAAAGGCCTTAGAAAATGAACTTTTGTATAAATATCACCTCTAAATAAAGGTCATCCCTGTATAAAGGCCACCTCTAAGTCTGCTATTCGATGACCTTTACACAAAGGATTAATTGTAGCTCCAAGCTGTGCAATCAACTTATCATATACCAGTGTTTTTTCAACATACCCATTCTATACACCACCCTAGAACTCTGGCT
Source organism: Pteria penguin (assembly GCA_035048485.1). Taxonomy (NCBI): domain Eukaryota; kingdom Metazoa; phylum Mollusca; class Bivalvia; order Pterioida; family Pteriidae; genus Pteria; species Pteria penguin. The sequence continues at coordinate 32,076,401 of CM068591.1, read as the reverse complement.
AAATGTATATCTTCACTTGAGGCATCTGGTACGAGTTGTTTGTAGGATGTGACAACAGTTAATCCTCGATTCTTCTTCCCAAACGGCACATTGTACTCTGACACCTGTTAAAGGGAAATAAATCACAGTGAAATCGGTCCTTATAACATTTTTTTGGTTTCTTGTTCTCTGTCAGAAACCCTTCGCCCTACCACACTACTGATTGAACTATACCAGCTCACACTGAATTTGAAAATTAATTTCAGCTCTCTCTAATCTAGTCTTCATTTTCCAATTTAAGATATATGGAACAATTTCAATAGATTTGTACAATAGTTTTGAAAAACATTTTAATAACTGTAAGAAAAGAGCTAAATGTACTAGTATTATATTTTCAGTCATGCATTCAATTCATTAAATCTAACCATGCCACTGAAAAGGTTTGCATCTTATGTATCATTAAAATATAAGCCGGTGTGGCCTAGTGGATAAGGTGCTCGGCTCGTGATCGAGAGGTCGCGGGTTCGACTCCCGCCGGGGGCACACCGGTGTTCTGTCTTTCTGATGAGACAGTAAAAACCGAGGTCCCGTGTCACGGTAGGCGTGGCACGTAAAAGATCCCTCACTGCTTCGGGTGGGTCCGTTGCAAAGGTCTAAATTTGTATGCAATGCATCACGCAGATGCCGTCACCATATACGTGAAATAATCGTGGAGTGACGTAAAACAATAATCAAACAAACAAACAAACAAATCATTAAAATGTATGGAAACTGCACTTGGTAGGAATGTAATTATACAGCTGTCTTAAACAAATAAGAAAATAAGTAAATTTAATTTAAAAATATAAGAGGTCAAGATATTCTGATCATTCATATAATTAATCTTACTTCTTTAAACCAAGTGAATGCCTCAGATATTTGAGGGTTCTTTAGTCCATCCTTTGTGAGAAAATTTAAGATTTCTGGGAAAACATCATCAAACAATTCCAACTCCGTTGCGACTTTCTGCCTTTTTTCTTGGCATCCATTTACTCCATTGGCTGCCATGGTTATGATTCTGAAAAAGGTTAGATCTTTAATCAATTTTAAAATCATGACTAAATTGCATGAATGATGAATCTCAACAAGATGTGTGTGAAACAATACCCCCTGATGGCGGCCAAGGTTAAAGTTTTTAAAATGTAGGTCAAAAGTCACAGTCAAGGTCAAGGTCAAAAATTTTGAAACCAATTAACAGGTACTGTCACAAAGAATACATATATTAAACAGTAAAGCCATATTTCTTTCTGATCACAAGATATGACCACTGTTAAGGTTTTTGCCACAAACAGAGAAACTGACCAAAAACTATGTGCCACCAAATCTTTTATTCCTGGGGCATAAAAAAAGTGTTCATACATCATGTTGTAAAAATCATTTAGAAATATTTAAACATGAAACAACAGAATGATCAAAAGAATAATCCTTGAAGTACTGTTTTAATTTGATTTGAGATTTTCAATAGTAATACTTGAATCAGATTTTGACTTTTATATTTAAAGTACAACATGGTATCATGTTGGTAAATATTTTCAATGATAATTAGCAAATGATTTTGATATTTGACACAAGACATATCTGAATACTTGTTTGTAATGTCGAGTAGTACGATCAAATACCATGGATTAAGTAAAAGAATATAGTCATATCATGACGTAGTAAGTAACAATTTATTTATGACCTTGACCTTTGATCTATGATTTTCAGTTATCCTTGTCTAGTAAATTCAGTAATACAAATAGTCAAATTAAAACCATTATGAATTCCATATAATGACCTCAAATTAGACTGCTACACTAAACTGAAAATAAAATAACCATAATAGGTCAAACATAGATACAAGTTATACTGACCTTTGGCTTTGGTACTATAGATAAGTAAACAGTAATACTTCATAACCTTACAATGACAATGATTAAATGTTTTCTTGACAGAATTAGTCAATCTGATACATATTGAAAATCTACCTCCTTTTATACCCTATATTTCGTTCATTTGACAATTTCTATTTTTAGAAACTATTTTAAGAAACAGGATAATATGACCTTATTTACTATTTAGTATAATGAGTAAATCTAAATCAGTAAATGACTCAAAAGCAAAATTGAGTCAAGCATCCTGTCACTGTGAGTCTGTGTCAGTTTAGACCGATGCCTGAACTTAACTAATAATAAATTCAAATCGCAGACTTTTTAATCATTGTCTTACTTTTCAATGCCACTTCACATGACACGATCTGAAAACCTCAAACAGCATTCAGTGTGCTCGTTCTACCCAGAATCACGTTTCTCCTATCCGGGTTCTCTTTCTTGGTGTTTCCCGACGACACAAGTAACAACTTCTGTGATTGGATAAAAATTATTTTCGGATCAAAGGTCAACCAGTGAAAGGAAAACATTTTTTCCTGAAATATTTCATGTTTTTGTTCATTATCTGGAGTTGAGTAATATATTTAAAATGTGATTACGTAATATTTAAATCATTTAGATTTACCGATTTCATTGGATTGTATGACAACTTTGCAGTTTGTTCGTAGCTCAAGTTGCCTCTGACGGTAGTGAAAACAATAATTTGTGCCCGGAGCTGTGTGGATACAATACTGACATTGACACCATGTTAAAGTAACTTTATTTAATAATTCAAGAGTTCACTATTCTTTGATTTCGTGAAGTATTTAGTTTTTGAGGAATTGTCACAAGTACGGGGAACTGAGAGAGGAATGTGCAACAATGGCATCTCAACAGAGAGGACACAAGCCCGTCCCAGCACCTCGTAGATCACCGTTGTCTGACAGCAACATGTCAGGTAGCCATGGTGATAGACATAGGCCCCTTCCATCGCAGGTGATGGAAGCTGCCGCAGCAGGAATGTCCATTCCTAATCAACAAATGTCGGACGCAAGGGCAAAGACTGTACTGAAGGAAGCAGTTGATGCAGTTGTAAATAGTTTTGCAAAGCATACACATGGATATGGGAGAGGTAACTCATAAATGATAGATTCATAAATTTGTTTACACGTTTGAATACAGAATATCGCAACTGCATCAACATACACGCGCAATTTGTGATTGTTATGATGTCATACATGTATATGATATAATTATGACGTACATGTAAGTTGCCCACATAAAAGTGCCCACATCGAGAACAATGGATTTGGTAGGAGACTAATGCAAACCTTGACAGATTTTAGTAGTTGCGATACTCTGTATTTATTGATCATCCATGTGCTAGTGACAGTTTGGTATAGTGGTAAACTTTGTATTAATCAGTGTTTTTCACAAGTTCCTGTGGCTGGTGGCATAGCCAACTACACATGTTTTTGCGGCCGACTATTGTGGTGCCAGGATGTCAGAATAAAGGAGTTCATTTAAAATTAAGATTTCACAAACTACATGTACATGTACTCTATAGACAATACCAAATGAAGCATTTTGTATCAAGATTCAGTATGAAGCATTATATACAGTGCCCGCCACTTAATTGAATATTGCATTACTCAGTATTTCATTTTTTGAATAAGATGCTGATATCCAAAACCATTTTCTATCAGATCTATTGAAAATCTGCCACTTATTGCCACAGAATAAAGTAGAGACTTCGTTTAATTGAATAGCACGATTATCCCACCAAGCATACTTTTGTCAAAACTTAACAGTATCATGCCGGAGATCATGTTGTTCAATACAGCGCAGTTGACCAGTCATTTAGAGATAAATGGTTTCACACTTGTCCTGGTGAAAGCTATTGACCAGATCACACGTTTATTGTCTAGTAGGCCATGGCAATTGGGATGAAGGGATTAAATTCCAATTGCTGAAGCCAGGCCGTATGCAAGATTATTGGTGACTTCGACAAGATGACACTGTCAGCCAAGTTGAGCCAACGACATTACATGTACATGCAGAATGACCTTACTAGGTGTCGTCCACCTACTCAGTAATTCAGATTTCACTTTTGCATGTGAAAGATCTCTTGCTGCTATGTTGCATCAGCTTGTTTTGTAATTTTGACACTATACATGTGTACAATGTACATGTACACAGGAGAGTCTGAATCTAATTCATGTGGTAATTCAGAAATGATTCAAAATACTGATTGTACATGTATACAAGGTTGGAAACTGGGGGAGGTAAATTTACACCTCAGCAGCTCATATTTTGGCAGACCCTTACAAAAATTCTAAATCATGTCATTTGACGATGATTTGTGTAAACGAAAAATTGCCATTACAATACAGAACAGTCCTGGCGTTTTTTAATTCTTACACAAATCACAGTCAGCCAGAATGTGGTGTAATTTAGAAATTACACAAAACAGTGTGATTTTAGGTGTGAACTACCTGTACATGTGTAGCACTGTATGCAGGACATATGTATAGATGAATCCTCTCAGTATTTATATTACATGTATATATAAGATGTATTCCAACTTCTGTCAGTGAAGTGTTCATTATAGTACATGTAGCTACCCTAGCTAGTGGATTTGGCTAGGATGGTATTTTTTTTTACAAATTCCGTTTTGTCAGAGTGCACTTTCCCTGTGACAAATTGCACGGTACTGGCAGCCATTTTCAACTCAACTCTGACTCTGTTGACAAATTTATTATCTTAATCTTTAAACTAATATCTAGAACAGGAGGAGTTAACCTGATCACAAACAAATAAAGCCCTGCTTTTCTCAAAAAACATCCACGGACCATTTGTTTTATTCATATTGATATAATTCTATTTTATACATGAATTCTCAGAATGGCATATTTCTGTCGGTATCTTTGAAAACGTAAAGAAGAGTGATGTAATCCCATGCATGAAAATACACTAAACACAGTGAAAATTCAGATGTCAAATCTGTGGTAATTTACACTTTTTTTTTATAAAATCACAGTGTTTTGTGTAATTTCTCAAATTTACTCTTTGAAGTTGGATTAGGCCCACTCTGTTTTGAGTAAAAGTCAGGAAACACCTGGACTGCACTGTGCACAGATAAAGCATGGAATGGAAAACACCTCCACATGATTTTATTAAGGAATACCAGGTACATTGTTGTATCTGAGCATATTCAAGGAATACATGTGTGTGATACATGTATGCAAAGCAGGAGTAATAGGTCTTATTACGTAAGTGACAGCCAAATCTGCCTAAACACTTCATTCCTCAAAAGTAGAGATTTGTCTCAACATTGAGGGCATTCTACTGTTGCATCCTGATATATGTTCAAAAACAATGGTTACAATCTCTTTTTTATGCCCTTTTCACCCTTTCCTATTCATGACTGTTAAAGATACAACACAGCCTGCCTTAAGGGTCATCTCTGTTAGAGATCACCTGCATATAAATGTCGCTTTTTAAATTTCCATTCTCAGGTGACCTGGGTCCCGCGCCATAAACTGAGAATATACTTAAATCATAATTTCATATTCTTCTCTTCATCATTGAGTTAATAACTGGGATATGAATTGTATTTAGTTTTATTCTACTGATAAATAGAATTAAACCATTCTACATGAGAACTTATTTGAACGTTTGATAATTTGACCTAAGTATATTCTCAGTTTATGGCGCCGAACCCTGTTTAAACAGGCTTGACTTTATTATTAAAAAAGGGAAAGATAAAGTTGCTCAGTAGTAGTGAAGGTGCTTATCTCAAAGTCAGAAGGTACAGGTTCAAATCCTGTCGGAGATTTACTGTTCCCTGTTCTAGGGATGTAATTTAGTATTTAAAAAACACCCCAACGTTCCTTCGTTGGCATGTTAAAGAACCATCACTGCCTTGATTAGGTACGTACCGTAACGTAGCCTATTAAACCAGTGCCGCCGCCGCTAAATTGAAATTACTCTACTGTGACGTGTTAAAAGCAATATTCAGTCAAAAATGTCGGCGCAGCAAAGCCCGAATGTGAAAATATGTACATCATACGGTATATGCAATGCAACTTCATTGTTTTGATTGCCAAAACGCCTTATCTTAAACGCTCCAAGCTCTTTAAGACCAGCTATGTTTACACGAGTGTAGGTATATTTGAATAAACATTAAATGTATCGTGAAATGTTTGTTCATCTTTGATAATTTGACGGATTATTTTGTCATCATAATCAGTCATCGACGACAGCTAAAATCAGTGGCAGATATAGAAACACGTGTGAAGGGTGTGCTTTTCTTAACTGTCTTTTCAAAATTTGTACGAGCTAAGCGTTTGCCATACACGTTCATAACCCATCCTTTTTGGTTTGGAAGGACTTTCCAAGCATTCTATTGTCGCATGGTAGGTTGAAATGACCTTCCCATGCATTGCATCTTTGCAGTCCCATGTTTTAATGACTTTCCATGCATTGCATCTTTGCAATCCCTGGTTTTGATTAAACCCATGCATTGCATCATCGCAGTCCCTCATTTTAATCACTTTCAATGCATTGCATCGTTGCAGTCCAAGGATTTAATGACTTTCCATGCATTGCATTTTTGCAGTCTTATGTTTTAAAGAACTCCGTGCATTGCATTTATGCAGTCCGTGGTTTTCAAGACTTTCCATGCATTGCATCATTGCAGTCTGATTAAAACCATATCTTTATTCCGCTTCCCCCTTGCGGAATGGCAAATAGATAAGATTTGGTTTTAATCAGATTGTGCATTGTTGCAGTCCTTGGTTTTAATGACATTCCATGCATTGTATCATTGCAGTCCCATGTTTTAATGAACTCCATGGATTGCATCGTTACAGTCCGTAGTTTTAATGACTTTTATATCCATTTTATCTCCACAAGCCGTGCCAAGCCTTAGTTTCTGAATCCGCCCCAAAAGAATATGGAATAATCCCGTCTGTGGTAGCTCCCGTTACTGTTAAGTGTTATGATCTGGTAACACGACATAACCAAACCAGGAGCGACCAGGAGCGACCAGATGCTGTATTATTCAGTCTATCCCAGAAGTAGAATCCGTTGAACCTATTGGGGAAAACCCATTGGCGTCAAACTCAGTCTTGCAACGTTGCAACGCAATCTGTACTCTAGTCTTTTCTTACTCTCTAAATTTAATAGTGAAAAAAGTTTCGTCCGAACATGAGCCGAAATTTTTTATTCGATACCATGTTCTCATTTATTGTCATTAATTGTCACAGTCGCACAGCTCTCGTATAAGACAGCAGTATGTCCCATTGATTATAAGGTCTGATGTCAAGGTCATATAAACAGGAATCGATCATTACCATGAGCGAAGTTATTGTCTAATCATAGACATGATAGATATGAAAACATACATCAAATAAATATTATGACTGTAGGAAACAGGAAAATATGTGAGTTGTCCTCTGACTGCAACAACAAGGGCAGGTTTTATGCATTTGTCTAATATTTGTTTTGAGATGCAGACGTTCGGGAGTTCGAGTGCGGGCTGCGCCGCTCTGTTTTAAGAGTTTGATTACCTCTTTGGTGGTGGAAAGTTGTTTAAGGTGCCATAAAACCCCAGTAAACCAATCCACACCAAATCTCTGGCCAATATAAAGCTGTCACACCAGCTGAGTGTAAAGATAGTGTCAACACTTGGGATTTACTATATAAATTTACACCTTTAGTCCCCTCACTCCACAGTACAATGGGTATTTGGCGATAAACCTGTAATCCTCTCTGCTATGTACGGGAATTTAAGCGGGCGATTTTAGCTGTAATCGGTAAATAAATATGTAGGTAATTTACGTCATTGAGATACATGTAGACAGGTACATATGTTGTAAAACTTCTGGTTAAGTTTGTGATGCAATTGAACGACAAGATGTAAATGTTATTGCAAGGAGTGTAAATAAAAGAGCGTATATATATACATGAAAAGGCAGGGGTTTTTTTAAAATATTTTTTCAAAGGTACCTGTGCCTTCCCATTTGGGAATTTTTGGCCCATTTGCACAATGCCAAAAAATCGATGTTTGGGGAAAATTTAGATAAATGATTGGAAAAATCAATGAAATTTCCATTGTGAAGGGTCCTTATAAGATTTGATTTGAAGAGAGAAAAAAAACACTATAAGGGGGTCTCTGTTTTGATATTTTAAATAATTTAACACAAAATAAAAACTGAAGAATTTGAAACCTGTATTGAGCGACCAAAGTGAGGGAAAAGGAAAAATGGCTAGTAAGTCACTAAGTGATAAGAATTCGACCCTTATGATCAGCTCCCAGATGTCCTGTTTGTTTTGATTGATTATTGATCATCTTAAAGCTCAATTACTCCATCATCCTAAACTTCTTGTTCTTTATTTTTGTCGAGTCCGTATGGTAGGATTGCATTCTACTTAACCCGAAATTCCTTTTCTCAATCCTTTTGTCCTAATTCTGGATACAAATGTTGTCTTTATTTAACCCTTTATATGTTACATTAACGGTAAACGCACCATCTGTGTATTTCCGAATTGCATTTCAATGACATCACTTGGCGGAAGAGGTAAATCGAGGGCAAGAACTAGGACTTTAATTTCTGATTGAATCAAATCAAAACTCAGTTCTCTTGTATATTTGTTTACTTCGTTTACATGGGATGATAATGGTAATACAGAACGTAAACAAGGGGCAGGCTTGGTATAAAAGTTAAGCGCTTGGCTTGTGGTGCCGACGAGCCGGGTTCGATTCCCGGGTTGCGCCATTATGTTTAAGAGGTTGGTTACCTCCTGCTTCCATGTCGCGATATAACTGAAAAATTGTTGAAAACGACCTAATACACCAATCAACCAACCAACAGATAGTAAAATTTGACAAAGAGGTAGAATATTGCGATTTAAAATCCTTATCAGCCCCTTTTAAACTCAGAGAAAAAAATATATACATGTATAAGAAACAGTCATTCCACATTTTAATAATGTATCTTCTATATATGTGTTACGGTTTGAAGCTTTATGAAATTCCTGCGGAATTTATTTAAATTTTGCTTCACAATCTTGAAGCTATAAAAGGTAAGATTTCACGGTCTAGTTTTATATAGGTGATTTCTTTGCAGTACGCTTAGACATTTCCCATCTACATTTACATGTGTAGGATGTAGTGTTGACACAAAATGTACTTGAACCTGCTGACGGGTGACCTTATTTTAGATGGTTTGGTTGGCTTTACGTCGCTTCCAACAATTCGTCTGTCTTATTTAGTCATTATAAATGCAAACTTGAAATTTGAAATAAAACCGGTTAATATTCTGTCATTTGGGACCAGACCGGTTTTTTTAACCGGAAGTAACGGAATTATGTTAACGTAAAAATTGCGTCGTTTGCTATGGATGAATTTGACGTAATCGGAGATAGTAGATAGATCTAATATCTTATTGGAGATATTGAATATCTTTTGATTGCATATATATAATTAAGAGGTTGCTGGCTGAATTTTGTAGAATATTCCCGCCCTCGGTCTTTGCTCGGCTCGGAGGGGGACCCCGCAAGCTTGGTCTTCTGCAGTCGGTCGAGAATATCTTTACAATATTCAGTCAGTAGCCTATAAATATCGCGACATGGTTAGTTGAAGCAGTAGGTAACCAACTTCATAAACATACCAGGTAGTGGCGCAATCCGGGAATCGAACCCGGATCATCTGCACCGCAAGCCTAGCCCTTAACCACTACACGAGCCTGTCTCTGTAAGGAGATGGACGGTTAGAGTAGTAAAATTTTAACTTCGGTTTTATTTTCTTTTTCTATCTGCGGATATTTTTAGTACTGACACCACTTACTATCACCACTGTGGCTCGCAAAACGACCCAGAAATAGTATTTTAAACTGTACATTGGGGAAGCGGGTGTTATAAACAAATCGCTTTCCTATTACTTTCCGGTTTTATTTTATTTTGTAATGTTTGTTTGATAGATACTAAATTGCCGCAGTGATTTAATCATTCATTGAGTGCAAGTGACCCCATACTGTAACTATGTGTCAGAAAATCGGTCATTTCCTGTGATATGAATAATTGCTAAATAGCAAAGCGAAGTGAAATGGTAACAAACTAAAACCATCATATGTAAAAATGATGATAAGAAATTAAAACACCGATTGTCGGTCGCAGATGTTATTATTGAAAATATTCTGTTTTGATTGAAGTGTGGATCAATCTGACATAAATTTCATGAATAGAGGATTTAAAAAAATTGAATAAATATCCCAGATTTTGGCAATTTAATACAGTGTTGTATAGGAAGAATTTAAAAGGCTTAATGTGAAGTATTACAATCAATATTGATCTGTCGTGATAGACACATGATAGAGAAAGTGTCGTCTGCTTATGACAGAGGTGTCGTCTGCAGTGACAGCATTTCATGTCAGTTTAGTACACATTACCCAACTTTTGATAATGTATGACTTAATACTTCGATGGTGACTTAACATCGACTGGGTATTTACCTCTTATCAAAATACATTTAATCATATGTAAATGTGTAATTAAACATTGAATGCATTCCAGTTTAATCTTGATACAGTTACGAAGGAAAAGTATTGGCCAGTTTGGCAGTGCACCGAAATAAAATCCAAATTCTCTTGCCAAGTAGCCACTTCGACATATCTCTGCTGGATTATATCGTATGCATTCTAATTCTTGCAATTCAATACGGATTTATAATTCATCTATTTAAGCCAGTGGTCGAAAACTATAGATTTTTAAAAGGTGTTCGTATTACTTGTACTTGTATATATGTATTCGCGGCGCATTGCAAAGACATACTGGAACGATTTTAAAGGGAAATTATGCAGTGGTCAAGAAATGTTTTCTGAAATGTGTAAATTTTTATGCAAATGCATTAAATTCTAAACAGTGAGAATTGTTCCATATCTGCGTATTTAGTCTCGAATGGAAATGCGTTGTATTATAGCGATGTCAGTTGAACGTTTTGGGGAGACCGACTCCCCCATTGTTTTGAATGAATAATATGGTTAAGGAATACAAATGTCACGTGCAAAAAAAGAGAAGTGATATGTCAGGAACATACATAAATACATGTAAGTTTTCTAAATTAAGCAGATAAATAATTATAAGTACATACAATTAGAATTTAGAAATTTTGTGGAATTAAGTGATAAAAATGAAAATTTCAGAAAAGCATGAAATGAAACATCTACTTATGAAATTGATGATCGATCGATTGACTAATGTTTAACGTCACACCACGATTATTTCACGTATATGGTGACGCCATATGCCTGATACATTGCATACAAATTTAGACCTTTACAACCGACTCACCCGAAGCAATGAGGGATATTTTACGTGCCACTCCTACCGTGACATGGGACCTCAGTTTTTACTTTCTCATCCGAAATACAGAACACGGGTGCGCCAAGGGCGAGAGTCGAACCCAGGACCTCTCGATCACGAGCAGAGTACCTTATCCCTTAGGCCACACTGGCTTCTAATGAAATTGATGAAAATTATTGTAGATATCAATAAATTGGGGGATAAGTGCATAAGAGTTATTTCAATACTATAAAGTTGATTTTAAAATTTTAGACATTAATTTAATGTTGAAACAGATATATATCTTATTATACCGGTATATAACTAAAATTTATTTCACATTTGGTATTCAAGAAAATACATGTAAGTGATTCACAGTTTCACAAATTCCTTTTGTCATCTTCATTTTACTGTTATGTGTTACTTTTTAGCTCACCTGAGCCAAAGGCTCAAGTGAGCTATTGTGATCAATCACCGTCCGTCGTCCGTCGTCCGTCCGTCGTCTGTCGTCCGTCGTCCGTCGTCCGTTGTTAACTTTTCACATTTTCGACTTCTTCCCCAGAACCACTGAACAGAATTTGATGAAACTTGATAAGCATGTAGTACTCATGGTCCCCTACAAGTGTTGTTGTTTTTCGTCCAGATTCATCAACAGGTGGCGCCACCACAGGCAAAAGTAGGTCAAAGAGGGTACCCTCCTTTGACAAACTTCTTCTTCAGACCGGGGACATACAGAGACAAACCAAATGCATAGGAATGATCTAGAGGGATGTGTGAAGAAGTGTTGTTATTTTTGGTTCCATTCCGAAATCAAATTTTTGACGTTTTTTTGACGTTTTTTTGTACTTGGTAATTTTAATGCAGAAAAGAGGTATTTTTTTCTTTTAGTAAACATTGATGCATTAATTTGGTTTAATTTGATCATTTTGATGGTAAGAAATACTACTGCGAAGAAAATTTTTCAATATTTTATGTTTTGGATTTTTTATGAATTTTTTAAGACTTTCAAGAAAAAGGGGGGGGTGGGATAATTGGTGTAAACATTTCACAGTTTGAACTTTTTCTTCGGAACCACTTGCTGGAATTCAATGAAACTTGGCATGCATCAAATACTCAAGGTCCCCGACAAATGTGGTCATCTTTGTCAGGATCCATGAACAGGTGGCACCACCACAGACAAAAGTAGGTCACAGAGGGTACCCTCCTTTGACAAACTTCTTATTCAGATCGGGTGCATACAGCGACAAACCGACTGCATAGGAATGAGATAGAGGCATATGGGAAGAAGTGTTGATATTTTTGGTTCCATTCCGAAATCAAATTTTTGACGTTTTTTCATTTTTATTTTGGACTTTGTTATTTTAATGCATTAAAGAGTTATTATTTTCTTTTAGTAAACATTGATGCATTCATTTGGTTTCATTTAATCATTTCTATGGTAAGGAATGCTGGTGTGAAGGAATTTTTTCAATATCTCGATTATTGAATTTTTTATGAATTTTTTAAGACTTCCAAGAAAAGGGGGGGGGGGGAACAATTTTTCATATCTTCAACTTGATCTACAGAACAACTTGAAGGATTGTGATAAAACTGGGTAGGATGCAAGTACTCATAGTCCTTTTCAAAGGTTTTGTTTTTTGTGCGGATCATACAAATTGGTTAACAGATAATGCCACCATGTCTAAAAGTAGGTCTCACAATGGTACATATACCACTTGGTAATTGAAATATGGAGAGTAGCGGTTCAAATCCAGCTGTGGTCAAAAAAATTTTTTTTTTTTTTTTTACACATCTAAATAAGTTTTTAGATGTTTCTCAACACTCAACATATGAAATTAGGAATTTTACGTTTAAGACTTCCAAAAAAAAAGGGGGGGGGGGGGGGGGGGGGTGGCCATTTTTCACATTTTCAACTTTTTCTACAAAACTGTTTGAAAGATTTTAATAAATCTTGGTAGAAATAAGTCACTTATGATCCTCTTCAAATTCTGTTGTTTTCGTCCAGACCTCTTTACAGGTGGCGCCACCATAGTCAAAAGTAGGTCACAAAAGAGTTCCCTCGTTTAACAATATTCTTTTTCATACGGGCTGTATACAGAGACAAACAGAATGCATAGAAATGATCTAGAGGGATGAGTGAAGATGTATTGTCATTTTGGTTCCCTTCCAAAATCAAATTTTAGAATTTTTTTCGACATTTCTTTGGACTTGGTGATTCAATGCAGAAAAAAGTGTCATATTTCCTAGTTAATTGATAATGATGATTTCTTATGGACTATTGTGATCATAATTATGGTAAGGATTGTTACTTTGAAAGAATTTTGTCAATATCTCAATATTTGGATTTTCTATGAATTTTTTAAGACTTCCAAATGAGGGTGTATAGGAACAATTCAATCACATTTTTCACTTCTGCTGTTATACCACATGAAAGATTTTAATGAAACATGGAATACATGAAGTACTAGAAGTCCTCTATCAATTTGGTAAATTTCATCCAAATTGGTTAACAGATAATGCCACCATGTCTAAAAAGCAGTTCTCACAATAGTACATATACCACTTGGTAATTGAAATATGGAGAGTAGCGGTTCAAATCCAGCTGTGGTCAAAATTTTTTTTTCATTTCTTTACACATCTAAATAAGTTTTTAGATGTTTCTCAACACTCAACATATGAAATTAGGCAATTTTAAGTTAGATCTGGACAATATTTGAAACAATTGTTGTTCATGACCCAGACTTGAAATCAGTCAACAAAAGGCCCCACCTAAAGAAAATGACTAACTTGTTGCCCTGAATGACTTCTTGCAGAGACAAAGGAAATGCTTAATATCAAAATCACCTGAATGGATGTGCAAAAAAGTGTTGTTTTTTATTCTAGCCTGAAATAAAATTTGACATATTTTCAACATCTGTGTTGACTTAGTCACATTAATGCAAAAATAAATGAATTCTTCCTTCATGCATGACTGATAATATAGGTACTCAGGTGAGCGATATAGGCCCACTTGGGCCTCTTGTTTAATATGATTCTTAGAATAGATAAGAGCAATTAAATTTTTTTCTTAGATGATACTTCTGGGAATGTACTATTGAATGCATTGTAAGATTACAAAATAAGAGTATAACCATTCATTGTATGATGCTGAATTTTAATAGGGTTTTATCTCTATTTCTTTGAAAGCTTTTTAATTTGGAAATTGGTGGCACATCAAAACATGGTTCAAAAAGGTTTTTAATCATGAGGGATATAGACTTCATTATATTTGACATGCATACTCAACTAATGAAGCCCTTTCAGATAACACCAAGGTTGATGATTTTTTCACTTTGACAATGACCTTCACACTAAAAATAACTTTTTGGACTTTGGTGCGGCAGGGAGCATTAGTGTTTCACAAACACAGCTTGTTTGTAACCCATTCTTAATCTTAGTTCCACCACTGTGTAGATTATACAGAATGGGGGGAGTATGTGCTTTGATTACTCATCCGTAGATTCATTTGAATATTGACTTGTGAATAGATCATTTTGATATGTGCATTCTGACTAAATTATTAATAGATGGTAAACTTTCTTCATTTCAGTAAATGTAGTGGAAGCCCTCCAAGAATTCTGGCAAATGAAGCTGGAAAGAGGAGCAGATCTGAAGAATGGAGCTTTAGTGGTGTATGAGTCTCAGCCCTCCAACACCCCTCCTTATGTATGTTTTGTGTCCCTCCCTGGAGGCAGCTGTTTTGGTAGTTTTCAGGTAGGAATAAGGAATCTAATTTATGCCTTTGCACTCGAAGTCTGTACTCTTTGTACATGTACATAGACTGAATGCATATGTTGTGTTACTTCAAAGTCTTTGATCCTAACAGTGTGTGAAATTTAAGTCTTATAATGGCATATTTCTGTCACCCACTTGTCAGATAATAAGTGGATTTATCAGATACTATATTGACTTGTCAGATGTTATGTTGACTGATCAGATATTAAGTTGACTTGTCAAGAAATTTTATTGACTTGTCAAATATAACATCAATTTGTCAGATGTTATTTTGAGTTGTCAGAAAATTATCTTGGTGCAATATGTGACTAGCGAGTTGCAGAAAAGTGCTACCATAAGGTTTACCATGAAAGCATCTCTCAAACTTGGGCAAACAATTTAATATAAAAAGTAAGAAAAGATATGTTAGACCAGAAACCTTGACTAGCAGAGAAGGTATAGAAATATAGCAGGCAATTTGTACATGCAATTAACTTCTTGATCTCTTTATTGCTCCAAAAGAACCGTAAAGAAGACCTATCGATGAGCTTGATTTGTTTCGGACTCCCTTGTGACATTAACTTATCTTGAACATAACCTTTCAGCACTGTGCCACGAAGGCTGAAGCAAGGAGAAGTGCAGCTAAGATAGCGTTGATGAACTCCGTGTTTAATGAGCATCCATCACGGAAAATATCAGATGAATTTATCGAGAGAGCTGTTAGAGAAGCTGCCAAGTCCTTCCAGGTATTGTAGCTGCCTTTAATTACAAATTCATGGAAAGAGGTTATAAACAGTTTTACAGTATTACATATGTACATACAGTGTATTTGTTGGTAGTATTTTGGCCTGAGTGCATTGGCTTGGACTTGTTCTTGTTGTCCTTTCAGTCCTTTGATTTTCTTACTGACTTTTGTATCGATAAGATAATCTTGAATGTGGCATTAAGCAAGAAAGAATGATACACATATCTTCATACAGTGCAATGGGGAGGGGCTGCTTCTGTGGCCCAGTAGGCTATCATGACTTGTTGGTATTCATTTCTCATCTTTGACAGATCTGAGTTGTTCCCAAATTTGGGCAAGAAGGAATGTCTGCCAATGTCAGTGGGATGTATGTGAATTTCTCTCCTGTACAATTATCAGTGTTAGAATTTTTGAAATATTTCAGATTGTCATTCAGGGAACCATGTAAGAAAATCCCGTTGTCTGAACAACTTTAAGGTTGCCCAGACTTAGTTAATTATAGAATTAGTTATATATTTGTTTAAAATGATGACTCACAAATTACATGCATAATGTGTCCGAACCATTTAATGTCATAGTTTATAAAATTTATATCTTTATAAAAATAGTAACAAGCGTAAGTTTAGGGTCATTAATTGAATATCCTGTCCAAGAATTTAAGTTGTTGTTGTGGAATTTTGGCATTTTTGATGAACAATTGACTGCTAATTTTGAACCATCTTCCATACAAGTGAAGTAATTGCTATGATGGTTAAATATAAACAAAAATGAACCTGTGTAGGTAATTTTGTTTTCTTCAGTTGATGGAGACTTGAATTCTTTCATGAAAAATTGAAAATTTGAGATTTCTTTTAATAGGAACATGTACAATGTATTGTCATAGACCAAGAGGTCTTTAGAAAAAACCATGTACCGTACAGATCAATCTTTCATTTATAGGGACAAACATCTGATGCTGACAACCCTGCAACAGGTATCGGAGCTTTCCGTTTCATGTTAGAGGCTAACAAATCTCGCACGATGCTTGAGTTTCAGGAATTGATGACGGTCTTCCAACTCTTGCACTGGAACGGCAGTCTGAAGGCGATGAGAGAGCGGAACTGCTCACGCCAGGAAGTATTAGCTCACTACTCACACAGATCATTAGACGATGACATGCGCTCTCAAATGGCTCTTGATTGGATAGCCAGAGAGCAGGAATCGCCCTCAATCATTGCTCATGAACTCAAAATAGCTGAGCGAGAACTCGAAAGTGCACGTCTCGCTGGACGAGAATTACGAGTGTTCAAGGAAAAAAGAGACATCTTGGTACTTGCTCTGAGTCAGATCGGCCCACCAGAAAGCCTTGCTTGATCAGAGTACGAAACAGAAGATGACAGAAAGGATGCACTTGCCTAATCTTAATCATTGCGATGAAAAGTTTCTCTTTAACAAAGACTATGTCGTGGAAGCGATCTGATCGTTTTAAGCTTGTTTATAGTGGAAAGAACTTTGTTATCTACACTGCAATATAAAACATATATTTCATGTTCTCACTATTTATATATATATACACACATTATATCTTTGTTGTCGATATATATTGCATGCCTTTTATGAAAGTATACTAATTATGAAATGGTACTAAAACTTTTTTTTCTTTTATGTATATATTTTATGTTTATTTAAATTGGGCTTATAATCTGATGAATTTATTATTAATATCTTTATATTGATGTATTGTTGATATAATTTTTGTGTCGTAATTTTTTCATATCACTACATTTATAAGACTGTGGGAGAGTTGCCTACCCTCATTGGATTTATTTTCTACCCCTGTTTAACATAGTTTTTGTAGAATCATAAAGCTTAATGAAAAGCCCCCCCCCCCCCCTTACTAAATTACTTCAGAATAAAAAAATTCATATAATGATTGTTTTATCTCTATAGATATGCATGTATACATGGCTCTGTAGATCCATCAAGGAAGACAACTCCTTTCTTCTAAAGTTTTATATTTGTAAACAGCTGTCTTTATATCAACCATGGAAGATAATTAATTCATAAGTTTATTCAAGGTTGTCAATGGAACTTTTACCTGGAAGATCTGAAAAAATGTTTTTTGTAAATATTATGCATTATATTTTGTTGTACTGTAAGATGCATCGTGTAGATATATTTGTTACTTTTACCTTAGTGCATTACCCCATAATTTACAATATGTTGTGATTTTATGGTTGTTCATACAGCAATGTAACATGACACCAGTTACCTCTCTTTGTACATCATGGTCTGTAGCTTATAGTATACTTATAGACCTTTTCACATCACTGCAAAGCTGTAACATTAAACGGCAAATGATTAGCATTCCATCCAAATTAATTAGAACAACATCAAATTACAATGATTTGTTTGTAAAATTAATCATTTTGCCAACCAGTTTTACACCTCTGCAGTTTACGTGATAGTAAATTTGGTCTAGACATTAAACTGATTGAATTTTGTTGATCTATAAATTTTGTGTAATGAAACTCCAAAGAAACAACTAAAAAGTTGTTTTTTCAATGAAAGTTATATTTTCTCCATGCAATTCTCGTGTGAATTTTGTTTTTTTTTTTTTCTTTTCTTTGTTATTGTTATTGGACATTTTAAGAACCAATCAAAGATTGCTCTGTTACCATAAAATATGATGTCTCATCTTTTGTCCCTCATTTATGCTTTTTAGTGTAACAATTAACATGTCTGTCATTTATATATCCCAGTTTATGTATATATATATTATACATGTATTAATGAAAATTTGTGATGCATCATTTATGCAAATCTAAAATAATGAAGTTTCTTTTGCATGGAAGAATAATACTACTAAACTTAAAACAAGTAATTTTATTTCACAATTAATTTATAATATAAAAAAAGGATTCTAAATTATTGTTTAATTAATCAGACTACACTGTTTGTCCCATGTTTCATTCCAAAGCTTTTGTACTCTCCATCATGGAACATTTATTTCTCTGACAATTTTTGTTTTATGATAATTAATTTTATGCAAATACAAATTTGGCTATTTTCGAAAAAATGTGAAACCTGTAAAGCATTTCTTTGTAAGGAAAAACAAATCAACAGTGCTGTATTTCTTTTTCTATTTAAGAGGAAAATATGAAAAGTAGAATTTTCACACTTACAAGAAGTTATTACTTTGACACAAATGAAATGAGCTGCTAGAAAGATTGTACACTCAATTATACGGTCTACATAAAAACGTAAAACATATATTGATTATTGAAAGAAAAAAACATGATGATATACAGTAATTTGTAAGGCTTTACATTACTTTTTAACACTACATATAATAGGTTCTTTTATTTCTGGTTAGTGATTGCCTCAAATGAAGCGATGATTGGTAATGTCCTGGGCACATCCTCACTTTAATGTTTGCTGTTTGTGAAAGTACCATATTCTTCTATACCATGAATGTTTTCTATGTTTATAACATTGTTATACTCTGAGCTTTCTTAATATTTAATTAGTGCAATACCATATAATAGGCCAGGAAATGTTATTTATCTCCCCTCGTTGTAAAGAAACTTTAACATTTTATGTATGTAGGTTTCAAAGTCTTAAAGTACATGTTCCCAACTTGCAGCAGTTTTAGTTAAAGACCATGTAAATTGCTTATTATATGTTCTTATAGAAATTTTTGTTCTTTGGGTACTTAAGGAATGTGAAAACAAAAGTTTATACTGGTTTTAGATATATATTTGAACTAAAAAGCACTTAGCTGGATATAAGTTTCAATTCAAACTTGGTATTTGCCAATATCATTTTAGACTTTAGAATATATATACAAAATCAAGCTTACAAATCAAAGAATTGTTTCTCAAGCCTACACTGCAGTCTGCATTGACAATTTGACGTTCTCATTTTCAGAATCTGTTTTGCTCCAAATTAATGGTTCAAACATTTTCTAATGTTTTCAGTTTGTTCTTTATCACAATTCAAAATGATGAACCTACCCACAGAAATATTTTTGTTGATAAGAATTAGGCATGATTAAAAAATTCAAATGTAAATTATAAATAAATTTAAACATTAATTATTTATTCTTAACTGTTATTTCGTATGTTACTCATTTTGTTGAAGCAGTATTTATTATGTAAATTTCATGATATAAGTTTAACTAAAGTCATATTGCAGTATTGAACAAAAAGATGATATATGAAATTTTTATGATCATAACTTTGATTGGAATTTATATATATACACTTAATGATTAAAGATTTCATTCCTAACCTGGTTTGATACCTTAAAGGGTAAATTTTATAATATACACATTTCTCATAGTTGTAGATACATACAGATTGCAGTAGAAAATATGTACAGGAAAAATCATGAAAAAAAATCATATATGCTGATTGATCCAACTCATAGAAGTTTTGCAATGTAATCAGAATTTTCTTCTTTTTTTTTTTCATTCCGAGTGTAACAAAGAAATACTTTATTCAATATTTATCTGTTATTCTTGAAAGGATCTTATATCATATGAGAAAGTGGTCATAAAATGATGAAATGTACTGACATGTTTTTTCTATTTACATTCTGTTTGAAATTTTCACGAATCAGGATTTCTGATTTAATATTTTACTTTGTATTTAGAATTGGTTCATACAGATACTGTATATTTTTGTTCTTGTCTAACATTCTTTATCCACATGTGAAATTTGATTTCACAGAAACATTCAATTCAGTTAAGAGTTGCACAGTAATATTCTAATGTCCGTACTGTTAATTTCAGCTTCAGTGTTTTCAAACCATTTCATAAGTTGGAAATTACCGGTAACAGAAAATATAGTTTATTAGCAAAGAACTTTTGAATCTGTGAATCAAAGACCTTGGTCACAGATGACATTAACCATACTAATTTCATCAAGTTACTTACTGATTCTTTTCGTTAAACATAGTTATTTCCCATTTGAGATGGTATCTGACACAAAACAATTATGACATCATCAGTTTACTATGAAAAAGTCACTTGTTGACTATCATTTCCCTCAGTTTTAGATCATTTTCCACAGAATTTGATGACATCACAACTTTTTTCGTCAGATACCGTTCCTAATGGGGGATAACTCTGTGTAACGAAAAGACCTAATATAAGAAAATGGGGAAAATTTTATAGTATATGATTAAATTATAATTATATTCATTCATTTACATACCACATTAACATGATGCATGCTATGTAGTATATTTACATCATTTAACAGCATGTATTTCCATTGCTAATTCTCAAATATGTTTCGGATATTTTTTTACCCTACTAGGATTACTAATCAGAAATTCATTGGTTATTTTCTGGTCCAATCAAATTCCTTGTTTCATTGATACAGTATTAGGTAATCAGTTTCATGATATAGAACCTTTCTCAGCCTTTTAAATAGAGATGGTTTATTATAGAGGGTTATGCACTATAAGGTTTGCAGCCAGATTGATTCTATATTGCATAATATTACATTCAAAATAAATGCTTGCCACATAGTATGTGTTCTATATCTTGTTTTTGGCTATACATGTATACGTTACATAGAATCACCGGAATTACCGCTATTCACCAGAATTACCACATAAATGACCGGAATTACCGTTTAATGGAGCGGAATTACCGTTGTGTAAGTAAATAATAACCCAATGTATCTAGAAAGTATAACTTTATACTATATTATATAATTAAAAGTTTATTTTAGCAAAGAAAAACGAGATATTGTCATTTTTCGCACCGTGTTTACATGTATGTACAAACAGAACGGGTTCGGAGTTTGAAGTGTGAACTACTACCCGAGATTTATAACTCCGTTATATTTCATTTACCTTTATATTGATCTTTTGGTAAATTTAGATTCCAGTTTATGATTTTCTGAAAGAACAGATGAAATTTAATGTAAAAGTTTATATATAAGAATTAGATTTTATCAGTGGTCAGTTAGATGAGATCGATATGGCTTTAACCCAAACCCGACCCCAAACTGAAATTGCCGAAATGCAGAGGAAGACAGTTACTGTCATTTTTCATCAGAAACAGTTTTTATGTGGTATAAAGTTATACTTTCTAGATATATTGGGTTGTTATCTACTCACACAACGGTAATTCTGGTTCCTTAAACGGTAATTCCGGTCATTTCTGTGGTAATTCCGGTGAATAGCGGTATTTCCGGTGATTCTGTGTACCCCATGTACATGTATATACTTTTTAGCTTTACAGATCAAAGACCATAAAAGCTCTTATATAATTTGTACTTTGTAGCATGCTGTTTAACATCTTTCGTCAAATGTTTATTTTCTTCAATTTCCTGTTACTTTTGTAAACCTGTTACAGTTTCCTCCCAAACAAGTTTTCCTTTCCACGTGGAAGTATGGTTGGAACATACATGTAGCGCATGAGCTGCAGTCGGTCCTAAATGAAATTTAGTCCTTTCATACATTCATAATGGCAGCCATGACGGCCATCTTGAAGTTCTTGCTTGGAGCCGGCTTAGCTAATCGGTAAGGCGTTTGGTTGGCGATCGAAAGGTCCCGGCAGTGAGAGCCGCTGGTTGCTTGTCAGCGTTCTACCTTTCGAATGAGACGGTAAAAACCGAGGTCCAAAGTCACAATAGACGTTGGTGCATGAGAAAAATCCCTCGCTAATCCGGCCAGGTCGTTGTATAGGTCTAAACAGAGACATATATACACAGAGACTGGAAACTCCCATTGAAAGCTATATAGGTCCCTGACATAAGTAACATTTCCCGACAGGCATCTCGATAAGACGGAAGTCCGCCATATTGTTCTCGGCATTACTGGAAACTCCCATTGAAAGCTATATAGGTCCCTGACATAAGTAACATTTCCCGACAGGCATCTCGATAAGACGGAAGTCCGCCATGTTGTTCTCGGCATTCATTCGCTTGAAAGCATTAGGCTTGCAAAGAAGAGGAATTTTCATCGCTTTTTAAACAAAGGTAGTTCAGATAAGTAAAAAAGCAATATATTAATCATTTGAATCATAAAACATTTTATATATGATCTATTCAATGTGAACACATAACCCCGATCAGAAGCCATTAGTTGTGATAGACCTCTGAAAACATTCACTTGGGTTTATGCAAAACATTTACACAATATTGAAGCACATGCCACCATTTTTCGTTTATAGCACCATCAATGTTTATTATAGTCATAGTGCTTTCATTTTCGTATGAACTATCTGTAAATCATGCATAATTACCCGGCCGTATTTGAGGATCTAGCGACATTTTTCTCCTCACTACCGAACCCGCTGAGAAACGACAACGGCAAGAAAAATTGTTAAAACAACCAAAATTAATGTCCTTTACATGACTAAACTCACACGTGTGTGTTAAGAAAGGTTTCAGACACATTTTATATCATCGAGTGTAGAAGACTTTATTCGTTATTTGATTTTAATCCAATTTTATATACGCGGTAAATATTCAATCGTTTTTAACAAGAAACCCGATACCATATACCATATAGAGCAAAATAATCATATAACCTGTCGATATATATATTGTTTTTATATTGAAAGTCATTCTATAAACATCAAAGAAGTAATGGTTGTTATTTTAGTACGAACTGAAGCAGTTATAAACACGTAAGGGGACATCTTGCAATGCAAATTTTCTGTGGCCGGCGGGTCGCCATTTTGTTTTTGTTGTTTGTTTGGAGGTTTTTTTTTTTCTTCTTTACAAAGGAGTAAATCTTGTTCGTATCATGTGAAGTGTGCACAACAGGTACAGAAATTATTTGGTTTTATGATTTACCATCTGAACATTAAGATAAACTTCAAATTGTTATTTACTACATTCCTAGACGCATTGATTGCTCAGTCTTATAAGAGAAGTATAAGCAACTCCTATAAAATGGCAACAAGTGCTGTTTAGAAAATAAAATAATAAATAAATAAATAAGAATAATAAGTATAAGTGCGGGGGGGGGGGGGGCACAGACACATTAACAAATTAAAGTTGTCATTTAAATACGAATTGAAGAAGTTATCAACACGTAATTGGACATATTGCAATGCGAAATTTCTTTAGCCGCCTGGATCGCCATTTGCTTTTTACTTCTTTACATAGGAGGGAGTAAAACAGCTCATGCCACGTCAACAGTGCATATAAGATAAAACCATTATTTTGTTTGCTATTTACCATATGAATTTTTAAATAAACACAACATTGTAATTTACTGCCCATGAATAACAAAGACAGACGCTGGTGCTTCCCCTGGGGTGGTGAACAAACAGTAGTATAGGCAGGGGCATTGATTGCATATATCAACAACTCGTAAATGGCAACAAACGCTGTTTAAAATGAATAAATATATAAATAGAAATAATTGTTTTAAAAAAGCAGGAAATGAAGGCGTCTCATTAAAAATCTTGGTTTTTAAAATATTTTTTATAATGATTAATGATACAAGTTTGTCTCGATTTTGTTAGAAAGAAAAAGGAGAATATTATTTCTACACATCGATAGAATTAACAAAAAATATAAAAGAAAAACAGAAAAAAAGGCCAACTGCGCTATACGTCCCCGGGCGATATCCGACGGTTAAAATCGGTGTATTGTAGAGCGCGCGCGGTCACCTAATTAGCATAACAAAAGGACGTGCATCATATGCCGGACGAAGCGGCGAGTTTCCAGTCTCTGTGTATATATGTCTCTGGTCTAAATTTCTGTGCAATGCTTCAAGAAGATGTCGTCGTACAAGTACTTGGTGTGACGTAAACAAGAATCAAACAATTTCAGTGCTCATATAGAACACACATTTTATAGAGGTTAGAGTGTTCGGAGAATCCCAGTGCGACACGTTGGTTGGTTGGTTGATTGGTGTTTTACGTCGCTTTCAACAATATTTCAGTTATATTGCGACATGGAAGCAGGAGGTTACCAACCTCTTAAACATAGTGGCGCAACCCGGGAATCGAACCCGGATCGTCGGCGCAGCAAGCCAGTGCGACACGTAAGCCCATTTATACGACTGATACGATGTATCACATGATACATGTATGACGTTATACACACAGTAGTGTACTCAATTGTGACTGACTGATTATTGTTTTACGTCACTCCACGATTATTTCACGTATATGGTAACGGCATCTGCCTGATGCTTTGCATACAAATTTAGACCTTTGCAACGGACCCACCCGAAGCAGTGAGGGATCTTTTACGTACCACGCCTACCGTGACACGGGACCTCGGTTTTTACTGTCTCATCCGAAAGACAGAACACCGGTGTGCCCAGTGCGGGAGTCGAACTCGGGACCTCTCGATCACGAGCCGAGAACCTTATCCACTAGGCCACACCGGCTTTACTCAATTATGCAACATGGGGAGATGGAATCTGTGTCAAAGAACAAAGCACAGACCTTTGACAGTTTGACGACCAACACAAGTCAAATTACATGTACATGCGTGTATTTGGATTGTGTATGTGTTTTCATCAAAGAATGATTTAGCTGAGAAAAGTGCCAAATACTCGAATTTATATGTTTCTTGCTCGTGTATATCATGTATGATAAATTATTTGTCATGAAAAGCAACATTTAGTATCCGATATTAATCAATAAGCAGAGACATATATACGCAGATAAGACCTATATAGATTGTGTATAGGTCTTGGGGTTTATTAACAGGTTAACAACTATTCATCATTTTTAAGGAGAATGAAAAAAAAAAAACAGTAGTGTAAATGCAGTGTCATTATATATTCATTCTTTTATGCCCCGGATAGAAAGATCGGGGGCATATTGTTTTTGAACTGTCTGTTGTTTGTCTGTCTGTTGTCAACGTTAACCTTCGTCCTAATTTTTGAACCGTGGGAGATAGAGATTTCACATTTGACATGCATAGTCCACTAAAACCCTTTCAAATTATATCAAGTTGATTGACCTCGTGACCTTGACCGTGACCTTTGACCTACATTTCAAAAACTTTAACATTGGTTATAACTTTTGAATCCTCAGAGGTATGGCTTTCATATTTCGCATGCGTATTCCCATGGGAAGGGGGGGGGGCTGTTATAACCAAGATGTAACACACTGAAAAATTTGCCTTATTTGGACTTGTTGCCGCCGGGGCATTTTTTATTATTACATACATGTATTTATTATGTATTTATTTATCTATTATTTATTTGGTAATGTATAAGGTAAACAAATATAAATTTCTAAATTTTGTGAAAAGATTTTCTGAATGTGGTCAGTGACAAATACACTTGTTATAGATCTATGTCTCAAGGTAAAAAACAAATCCCTAAGCTAAGAGTTGTGGTTCTTAAATTGTACGTCAAATCTGCCACGTCAGTGTGTGTGTCGCTGTATTCCAACATGGCTTCCTCCTTGCGAGAGAAGCAAACCTTGGCGTTAAAACGTATGCTGAACTTCAATGCCCCACAGACCAAAGCTTCGGCATCAGAACCACAGTGGAAGGTCCTTGTTTACGACCGATTTGGTCAGGACATAATTTCGCCCCTCCTTACGGTAAAGGAATTAAGAGATCTCGGCGTTACACTTCATCTAAATCTCCATTCCGACAGAGATGCAATTCCCGATGTACCGGCTATCTATTTTGTTATGCCGACAGACGACAACATCCAGGCTATATGTAGAGACTTTAAGAACCAACTTTATGAGTCATACTATTTGAATTTCATATCGGCAGTGTCTCGAAACAAGTTGGAAGATATAGCTAGCGCAGCAATCCAGTGTAGCTGTGTTCATCAAGTCTCCAAGGTTTTTGATCAGTATTTGAACTTTATATCGTTAGAAGATGACATGTTTACGTTACGGCACCAAGACAGAGACAGTATATCATATTATGCTATAAATAAAGGTGATGTCAAGGACACAGAGATGGAACAGATTATGGATACAGTCGTTGATAGTTTGTTTTCTGTTTTTGTGACACTGGGTAAGCAGTGCTTTATGTCTTCAATATACCTGATGCTACTGTCTTCTACCGGATAAAGACTTTTTCAACATTTCAGATGTGGAGATTCATGGTTGTGTGTGTTTAACTTGGAAGTGGGAAATGATTACAATAATGTGTCCCTCCAAATGGCAGTGTACTGTAGCAGACAGGATGAAACTTGAATCAATTTACCCAGAACCTTCTGCCTTCAAGGCAGACGCTCTCAACTTTTAGCTGTCTGGACCGATAGCAGTATCTGTCACATTTCCCAGTCTCCTCCAGCCAGAGGTTTCAAAACCTAGAACCTAAGAAAGAAATTAAGCCATGATAAGAAAAATTCCTAGATTCTCATCCCTGACCACCTTAGATTTTTCACACCCGCCCCAATCTTTTTTTTTCAAACTACATTTTGAAAGTTATAAAGCAGAGCAGAAATATCTTGTGTCTTGTCTGTTTCCGTTATACATATATATGAGGTTTTGTTTTAATATGTTGAATTTGTGATTTTGTGTTATTGTTATATCGACAAGAAGTCAATTGAAACTTTGAAAGCTTAACAATGTGTTTGCCAGGTCAATTTAGTCATATTCAGTGTCCAATTCCATTTTGGAGAAAAATAAAAAGTAAAATTTGTCCCCCCTCCCCCCTTGCCCCAAAGTTTTTGGAAAGTTGGATGAGAGTCTAGCAATTTCTTTATTATGGCTTTAACCCAAGTTCCTCTTCATATAAAGGTCACTCTTATGGCACCATATTATCTGTAACAGACAGGATGGAGAATTGTGACTGGACTTGAGAAAAAAACCCAAAACCTTCTGCTTTGAAGGCAAGATGCTCTCACTTGAGCTATCTGGGCCGATATCAGCATCTGTTATAAGATATATTGTTTGTAATGATTAAATTTACTTGAAATGATGTTGAGTGCTGCATTGAAAAAGAGCTACAACATGTACTTACATACATGTACATGTTGTCTTCTAATTCAACCATTGAACATAATTCACCCATCGCTTTCGTGGAATATTTATAAATTTCCTGATGTCACAATACATTTTCAGTGTTTGTCCAAGGTATGACCGGAGGTGTAAAGTATTGTGAAGTCATCTGATTTAACAATTTTTCATGCATAAATGGAAAGGTCAATTCCCATTTGTACTGTCTCTGCATATTCAGAATTCAGAAATTGCAAAACGTTGCCTTCTGATGTTGTATCCCCTAGTGGTTAGCCCATAAGCATAAAGTAAAATTTTTCAGATTCCAAACTCAGTGGGCTATATGCCGCTATAATCAAGTCAGGTGAGAATGGGATGTCTGGGTCATGTCATATGTCAAGGACATGTCTGGTGTTTCAGAGATCTGTACACGTATTTCTGTCCAAAGTAATGGTGCTAGATGGTAGGACAAAATTCTAATCTTGCATTTTTATGTGAGTGAAAGTTTTTGAAACTGGTATAAAGATACCCCGATACAAACAAAAAAAGCATTTTAAATTCTCATGTATGTAGATGTGTCATTACTTAATATTCAGTATTGTACTTCCATCAGGTACTGTTCCAATCATTCGTTGTCCAAGAGGAAATGCTGCAGAAATGGTGGCAGAAAAACTAGATAAGAAGTTACGAGAGAATATACGAGATGCTAGAAGTAGTTTCTTCACAACGGATAACTTACAAGCAGGCCAGTTCAGCTTCCAGAGACCGTTACTGGTCCTCGTCGATAGAAATCTTGATTTAGCCACCATGCTGCATCACACGTGGACATATCAAGCACTGGACCATGACGTGTTTGATCTCCAGCTCAACAGGGTTGAAATTGAAGAGGTTGTGGAAGTGAAATCACCAGCTGGAGGGATGATGAACAAGAAGAAGAAGAAAAGTTATGACCTTAATCCTACAGATAAATTTTGGCAAGCGCAAAAGGGAAGTCCATTCCCACAAGTGGCAGAAGCGGTACAGGAGGAACTAGATTCATATAGGTAGGATTTGTGATTGAGAAGATAGGATATTTCTCATATAGTGTGATTTTAATATATATACTTTGTATGTTTGACATTTTATTCACTTTTCAACATGCTAGGCACCATACTGTGCATACTTCAGAGCACACACGTTTGGGGAATTCTGTCTTACAAAACATGTTCTTAATGTATTTCACATGATATATAGTCATTTCTCTTTTATAAGGCCAAAAAATAAATATATGTTTGTTTCCTGTAACATTACCTAAAAAGATAGGGTCAGTAGGTAGGCTTTTCTTTTTCTTTTTTTTTTTTTTCTATGGAAAATGTCTTGACATTTAGATGGACATACATAATGTATAATAAAAGGTATTGTTCAACATAATTCATCATGTACGACGAGGCTTGATGCCATGGGGATCGCCATATTTGTTTTTAAAACACTGGAAATAACAACGTGAAGTTTCAGAAAACTGATTCCAGAATTTCGATTCCGGAAATGGCGGCGCTTACAAACGTCAAAAAAAAAAATTAGAGTCGGCACCATTTTTGAGGGGTCGGTCGGGTTACAGGAAACAAAGATATACTGAATGTTTATTGAATCCTAAAAATCTTTGCATACGCAGACTACACAGTTGAATCTTGTTTCGTCCAACTCTGAAGACTCAAATTCCCTGTTAACTTAAACTAGAATTTACAGACACAGTTCTAATTTCTTTATGTAAATGTACATCTCTGACACAATTTTGGCATGACATTTACTGTTTTACATTGGCTCTTTAGGTTCAATATATTGAGAGGCGACTGAAAATTTTATGATCAGTGGTTGTAGTTTTTGTTCTGACTCTTGCCCTCCGACAAGCCTGGTTACTGGTTAGGGCAAGCTGAAAATTGGTGTTGTCAGTGAATATGAAATTGTAAAAGGTTTTACAGAACATTAGGTCTAATAAACTAGGACAATTCACCAGACTTAAACAACTTTTACCAAACCGAAAACAATATAAGGAATGGAATCATGTTGCCATTAGAAACAAATTCTTCGAAACAGATCGAAACCGAAACTGGAGATGGAAATGAAAAAAATAAGTAATTTCCGATCGATTCTGTAAAACACTGGACAGTTGATTCAGAAATTCAAGATTATTTACCTGACCAGCGGCAATATTACTGGACTTAGGTATTCTGATGTATTTCACCACTAACCTGTAGACTTCCCCTTAGCATGTAGGCAGCACATTTGGCTATTCCTGAGTTTGATTACTATTTCTGTAAAAGGCACACGACTACAGACAAATATTGACCTTTCATTGATAGAATATCAGTCATGACAAATCGAAGTGCATAATTGTCTTTTAGTTTTTGAGTAGATATCACTTGAAATATTTTTGTTTAAAATACACGTAATCATAAAAAGAAGTTCATTAAGGTCGTGCCTACAGACAAACAATTTCACTTAAATCTGTGATTTTATCATAATATAAACGAAACTCAGAAATGGTCTATTCCAAGATTGCACCACGGAGAGGGTTGTTACTTTCTGCTTTCATGTTGCAGTATGAATAAAATTTTGTTGAATGTGATGTAAAATGTAAAAACCTGTTCCACCAACCAACCAATTACATGTATATGGTGTACCAGAAGTTGTAATAATACTGGTGTGGTATCAAAGAATAATGATTGATCAATCACATGATGAGTACATTTGTAATTTCAGGGCTCAAGAGGATGAGGTGAAGAAGTTGAAGGCTGCGATGGGGCTAGAAGGAGAGGACGAGGCAGCTATCAATATGTTGTCGGACACAACGGCAAAGCTGACCTCCACAGTGAGCTCTCTACCGGAACTCCTCGAGAAGAAGCGACTTATAGACATGCACACAAACATCGCTACGGCATTACTAGATCAAATAAAAGCTAGGAAATTAGATGTGTATTTTGAAACAGAAGAGAAAATGATGAGCAAGTCGGTATTGGATAAATCGCTGATGGATATGATAACGGACCCCGATCTTGGTACACCGGAGGATAAGGTGCGGTTATTTGTGATTGCTCTGATCTGCGGTCCGCCCATGAGTGATGCAGAAATTGACCAATATTGCGTAGCTCTAGAAGGTGCGAACTGTGACGTGACGCCTGTGCGTTACATCCGGAGATGGAAGGCATACAATAAGATGACGGCAGCACCAAGTCAGTATGGTGGAGGTGGAATCTCCACAGTTGGCATGATTACAAAACTGATGTCTACTGGATCACAGTTTTTGATGGAAGGTGTGAAAAACTTAAAAATTAAGAAGCACAATTTACCGGCGACTCGAATCGTAGATGCACTGATGGAAATGAAAGCCATGCAAGATATCGAGGACTATAGATACTTTGACCCCAAACTTCTTAGGTCAGATTCATCTTCTATCCCGAGGAACAAATCACCATTCCAAGATGCTTATGTGTTTATTGTGGGTGGGGGAAACTATATAGAGTATCAGAATTTAATAGATTATGCCAAATCGAAGTCTGGTCCTGGAGTAGCAAGAAAAATTGTGTACGGTTGCAGTGATGTGTGCAATGCTCAGCAGTTCCTGAAACAACTCGCAAGACTTGGGTCCGAATGAAGTGGGTCAAGGATTGGGATTGGGATGGGAGGGTGATGAAAAAATATTTGTTTAAGATAAGATACCGTACATGTAAATGGTGATAAGGTAATGCATGTGTTCATATCTGCAGTCTCTGTTTCAGAAAGGAGGGTTGGAAAATGTACTGTTTCAGAAAGAGGGAATGGAAAATGTTTTGAAGCAAACGTAGGATTTATCGCATTGGTATTTTCCGATATGCATATGTTATTGTGAACCAAAGAAATGAAATATGTGAAATGTTGCAGGGGGTAGATTTGGTGCAGTATATTTCAATTTTTGAATTATTGAAGGAAAAGTAATCTTTGGGAATAGGATAATTTGGTCGCTAAGGACGAGTCACTTATTATCTTATTTGTCTATGTGCTACACTTAGAATGTCTTTGTTATTTATTATTTTATATTATGTGTCAGAAAAAGAATTACCAAAAGTTGTTGTATAAATTGTCGAGGTTTAAGAGATTACATAAAGTGACTATTAAAGAGTTACGTTTCTGTCTTTGACTACATATTAAAAGAAAAAGTTTGGCTTATACTTGGATATTGAGCCATAAACTGAGAAAAAGCTTGGGTCAATTATATCATATTAATTTATTACATTGTGCAAGGTTCATAGGTTGTTATGCATGTTGATTTAATTATCATTTATTAGTAGAATAAAACTTAATAAAATTCAAATCCCACTTATTAATTCATCCTTTGATAGAAGGATTTGAAAACATGACTTTTAAAAGTATTTTCTCAGTTTTTGGCCCCAGGCCTGTAGTTTGAAAAATTGGATTTAGGATATTTGCTGCTTCAGCTAGAATAAGTATGATGCACATGTCTACATGTACAAACAATATGTTCTTTACCAATGGCCCAAAAGGTAAAAGTTTTTGTATTCACAAAATGCTCAATTTTGTCAGTTTTGGGAACCAAAAGAAACTAATAAACCAATAGAATACGATTTCCTTTGAAAATTTTTGCTTGGAAATAAGTACAACCTACAAATATTTAGTGAGTATTTTTGTGAAAAATATCTTCAATGTTTGAAGAAAAAATGAGGATCAATCAGAAGACAATTTTTCAAGAAGCTGGCTATGTCTGGCTGAAGTTATAAAGTGCCAAATTTGACATAATATGAATAGAGAAATTACTTTGAAGTATATTTTGTTTGAAAGTAAAAATAAGAAAACACAGAAAGTTTCAAAGACGGAAACAGTACCTTGAGAAGAAAAAATAGTGTCTAAGCTTTTGGTCATGTCATTTGCATATAGGTATTTCTTTATTGTTCACTTTATTTGTTACACTACATAGACTGAGCATTAAACATCTTCTTCTTCAGTTATTGTATCATAGGATCATTTAATCATGATTGAATTCATAAAATTTTCAGAAGTACAATTTCTACTAGTGATATTATGGGCATTTAGAATTTATAGAAATATTTAAGAGGTGTGTTTAGTCAAGTTAGTGTAGCAGTGGGTAAATGTTAAAGTACCGTTCTGAGGTGCATTGTAACGGGGAATTTGGTCCATTAATATTGCATCGGACTACAAATCTGAGGACGGAGATTCGGTTCCGGGTGTGGGCTGGGATTTATCTAAGGTGATTGACCTTCTTCTCCGTCCCTATCTGCCCGTCATATGAGTTAGAGTAAACCGAGGTCCTGTTTCACGGTATATAATAGCATGTGAAAGTTTTCTCGCTTCCTTTGTTAGGTCTGTATCTTAGGACAGGCTGGTGCCGCCATCATACAAGTGCAGTAATCTTCATCATCATAAAACAGTAGTAAAACAAACAGAATATCATCATAGTAAAGACTGAAAATATGAATGTATAATTTGACATTTATTCTGTGTTACACCCGGCCTAAACTTGGAAACCCCCCCCCTTTTTTTTTTAAGTCATTAAACATGAATATTCTATTATATTCATATATCTTTGTAAGTAAGACATTTTTGTGAACGTGTCTTTTACTTTAATGCAATTTTCATAGTATCGATCATTTTGTACCTAGGGCAATAAATAATACATTTAACAGTTCGATTGTAAAACGAACGAGAGCTTGAGATAAAGTTTGATAGGAATGACTGGTTGGTTATTGTTGCCGTCACTCAACGATTTTTTGACGTATATGGCGACGGCATTTGTGTGATTTATTGCATAGAAATTTTTACCTTTGTAACGGACCCTCCCGGAGCACTGAGGGATCTTTACGTGCCACGCCTACCGTAACATGGGACCTCGGTTTTCACTGTCTCAGCCGAAAGACTGGACATCATTGTGTTTACGGCGGGAGTCGAACCCGGGACCTCTCGATCATGAGCCGAGCACCTCGTACACTGAGCTGTATTGGTTCAGTTTGATGCGATTTTAGACAGTTATGTACAGTAGATGGTAGTCGTGTGTACTAATTCTTGTAAGATGAATTCGACAACTTTTACTTTGATTTGATGTAAACCGTCTACTACATCCTATCTCAAGCCGGCGTGGCCTAGTGGTATCGCGCTGGACTTCTGATCGGGAGGCTGGGGTTCGAGTCCCGCTCTGGTCGTGCCGGTGTCCTGTCTTTCGGATGAGACAGTAAAAACCGAGGCCCTGTGTCATGGCATGTATGGTACGTTAAAAATCCCTCACTACTTCAGGTGGGTCCGTTGGAAAGGTGAAAATTTGTATGCCCTGCATCAGGCAGATGCCGTCACCATATACGTGAAATATTCGTGGTGTGACGTTAAACTAAAATCAGTCAATCAATCAACAATTTTTACTTTGATTTAAACAATTAGATCTATATTACATACTATCTCATAAGGGATTGAACGAGTTAGATAAGCAGCGCTGAAACCAACTTCAACCCCTTACCTTTATCGTTTAACGTCGCATTCAACAATTTTTCCTTTACACGGAGACATGGAAGCAGGAGCTAATCAATATCTCAAACATAATGGCACAATCCGGGAATCGAGCCCGAGTCATTTGCGCTGCAGATCAACCACTTAACTATAACAGCAAGTCTGACCCCATTTTTTGGCTTAATAAATTTACATTGAACGCGCTGACTTTCTCCTTGTTACAAACAAACTAGACCATCACCTTAGAGTAGTGTATAGTTCATATATCAATAAAAAAGAAAAAAAAAAGAATATATATATATATATATATATATATATATATATATATATATATATATATATATATATATATATTAGAAGCACGCATAGACAGAACAACAATCGGTTGAATAGATATTGCTAATAAGTGCATTTGAAATAACTAAAGTGCAAAATTATTTGTAAATACTTTTTGTAATAAAATACTCATAAATTTTCGAATAAGAGTGTTCTATGTCTTACAAACCATTAGTTACAGTCCCCCTTTATTGTTTTTACTTGTACCGTGTTTTTTTTTTTTTTTTTTTTTTGGTTTTTTTTTTTTTTTTTTTTTGTTTTTTTTTTTTTTTTTTTTTTTTTTTTGCAAAATGGCGAGATACTTCAGATTGCTTACAAACCTGAATAAAATAAGAAGGTCACTGTCCGTAAATATTAACGGAATTTGATATGCCAAGAAATACTTCATGTACACTGATACCGGTATATATACTGTTGCCTTATAAATTCCGAAAAACCACCATGTCAAACAATGTCTGGAAAACTATTCCACGACAAACGTACATACAACACTGGTAAGTATAAATAACACTCGGCTAACATTGTTAGAATGTGTAAATCTTGCATATAATTATAAAAAGTTAAGTCAGGTATGCGGCATCATGATTTTGATTTGTTTTATATGCAGGTGTATATACATGTATACACAATTGGACGCGGTCCCGAAGAAAGACCACAAATTCCCTTTACCGGTATTTTTGTCCGAGATCCCTGCCCAGTCCATTTTACCCCTTTACTGAATGTTAAACGAAATGTTTCGCTATTTGGGATCCCCTGATTTTGATAAAAGTTAGTTAACATTTCGGCCGTTTACACCGCTTGGTGTAGTGGATAAGCACTTGACTTGTGTCGCCGACGATCCGGGTTCGATTCCCGGATTGCGCCACTATGTTTAAGAAGTTGGGAACCTTCTGCTATCATGTTGCGATATAAATGAAAATTGTTGAAAGCGACGTAAAACACCAATCAACACCCCCCCCCCCCCTTTACACACACACACACACTCCCTGCCCACCCTCCCCAACACACACCCAGGTCAATGTAGATCTATAGTCCACATTGCAGAGAAGTAAACACTAGGTACAAATTAACTTAAAGTACCTATTTACCTCCCTGTGCTGCGCATTACAAACAGAGCAAGACAAGCATCCATCATTGATACCCACTTCATGCAATTTAAATACTTACAAATTTCTCTACTACCCCGGTATTGGAAGAGCGTTATTTACTTATCAAATTTGAATATTTGTTTAGTTTAAATCGATCACTGAAAAGGGTTTCCCTTAGGAAAAGACGTTTTCATTTTTACTACCAAAGATCATATGCACCAATGTGTGACCATTTCTCTTTTTTCTTTTTTTTTTGTGCTACATGTATATGTTGATATAGATATATATATATATCTTATATGAAATACATTCACACATTTATAAAAAGATGCGTGAGATAACTTAATTTCATTATATCTGTATCAAAATCCATTGTAATCATAACAATGATGACCATAATGATGTTTAGTGCTGCTGCTGTTGTTGTTTTGTTGTTGTTGTTGTCGTTTAATGATGATGATGACGTTGATGCTGATTAGGATGATGATGGTGAAGATGATTATAGTGATGATGATGATGATGTTGGTGGTGATGATGAGGACGGTAATGATGATGGTGATAATGGTGATGAAGATGGTTGTGGTGATGATGTTGATGATGATGATGATGAAGAACATGATGGTGGTGGTGGTGTTGATGATAGTAGTGGTGGCGATGACGATGGTGGTGGTAATGATGATGATGGTGGTGATGATGATGTTGGTGGTGATGATGATGACGGTGATGATGATGGTGGTGGCGATGATGATGATTATGGTAGTGATGATGATGGTGGTGGTGATGATGGTCATGATGATGATGGTGGTGGTGATAGTGGTGATGAAGATGGTGGTGGTGGTGATGTTGATGATGGTGGTGGTGGTGGTGATGATGGTAGTGGTGGTGATGATGATGTTGATGGTGTTGATGATGTTGGTGGTGATAGTGGTGATGAAGATGGTGGTGGTGGTGATGATGATGAACATGATGGTGGTGGTGGTGATAATGGTAGTGGTGGTGATGATAATGTTGATGGTGATGATGATGACGGTGATGATGATGTTGGTGGTGATAGTGGTGATGAAGATGGTGATGGTGGTGATGATGATGAACATGATGGTGGTGGTGGTGGTGATGATGGTAGTGGTGGTGATGATGTACATCCAGTCGCCTCATTTATATTTTATTACTCCGTCTGTTTTTCATCAAATTGACATGGTTAAGAAACCTTTCTTCATTTCTACTGAAAAAAAAAATCAGTTACATAAAATACCGGGTTTTCTAAGACATCATGTACTCTTAAAGCAAAAACATCAAGTTTTAGCTTAACATTAATGCAGCTGTTATGAGTAATCTTGAATGATCGTCAACCTGAAGATAAATGTCTCGTTTACATGAAAAGTTTGAAACAATTATAATTTTCAATCTAAATACATTAATTAACTTTTGTTTACATTCGAATATTGATCGACTGCAATGAAGTCATACGCATTTTGACATTGATCAAAATTTGAAAATATCAGCACAAAGGCGTTGATAGCAATCAAACGCGGAGATGGAGGGGCAAAACCACAATAATTTATTTATGGTGACCAGAAGGGCTGCATATTTATGTGACTTTATTTTGGATGTCATCGTATGATAAGCAATGACTCCCCCTTCCTTTTCCCGCACACTCGTACATCGTCTATGCAACCAATACTTTGCATTCAATTAAATTCAAATCCATAAAAACTGCTTGCAATTCTTTAAGGAAAAAACATCAAAAGTGTTGTCTAAAAAGAAAAAGATAAAAAAAAAAAGAAAGAACAAGCCGGCGAACGTCTTTTGGAAGAAAAGAAAAAAAATTACAAAGAGTTAGCGCCCCTATTGCCATGATGTCAATGAACAATAGATGACGTCACAAGACTATTGTTATTTGTATGTTGTAAATTGCGCCATTAACGATGGCGTATTATTGCTAAATTGCTGTATATTTCCAACATTAAAGGTAAGTCGAGTTCTAAAATACGATAAGAAATTGAAAATTACACAAAAGGCTCATGCAGATATGTTCTTATTGGTATTGTTGTTGTCATGAAAGGTCAGATCTAAAGTGAATCCTAGCCAGATTTCATTAGACATTACTCTACCATACAATACATCTTGTATTCATGATTCCGAAGATAGGGTAGTATGTGACGACTAGAAAGCATAATTATGGTTATTCGGCTCGTATTTATTGTGACAGTGATGAGACAAAATGCTCATGTAGAGGTTTTCACATAAACAGATATTCGTCAAGAATCGGCAGATTTCGGCACTCTACGGTGCATTTTATGAATTCCGAAATAGGCAGATTTTAACGTGAAACCAACTACAAAAATGTATTAACAATTTCATATTCAATTCTTATAGTGATAAGGTCATGGCAGAAAATTTACGCACATTTGTTCGTATTTTTGTTTCATGCAAAGTCATATTCAACAAACGTGGTTAGATTCTAGTATTCTACCATACATGTATGTCTTTTAGGAAGCCGGAAAAGACCGATGTTTGAAGAGTGAAAATCATGAAAATTTTATACAACGCGCATAGTAATAGCAAGCTGTACAGAAGTACAACCTAATCTCAAATTCAGATAAATGAGCTTTTTATGTATCGCATCGGTGCAATGCTTTCAATGAAAATGGGAAATATGCATTGAAGGCTTAATTAAGCGTAGGCGATACGAGATAAGATTTTTATGTAAATTTTAACTGCATTCTGAAACGATACAACCTTAATCTTTACACGCATTTTTAGGACAGAATTAAAAAGGTATTAAAGGGGTTAAACTTGTCATCGTGTATATGAAATGATATTAAATATATAATAATTGAACATTTCTTGTCTGATCAAGTGTGCAATTTGTAAAGAGTCAGAGGCGGATTTAGAGGTAAAGGATAAGAGGTTTTATCATAAATTCTATAAAATATTTTTACCTCGAGACCCCATACCTCCCTCTTAAAAATCTTTTGTCCGCTACAGTTTTACTAAAACTAGTAGATATATTTGTTGAATCTAGAGAGAGAAAGAGTTTGTTTTGCTCCCTACATTTAAAATTTGCTAAGAACATGCTTAAATTTAATTTTACAAAAGGACAAAAGTAATTTATAAATGACATTGTAGCATAACTGCAGCTTTGAGTCCTGTAATGGGTAACATTATTCTAGTGTACTTTATCAAAATAAATCGTAAGCATCAAACAAACAACATCCTTTTAACTTAATTAAAATTGCAAACTCGTTGGTTTAACCTTTGGTCAAATATAGAAAATCAATTACCTAGCAAATTACACATTGTGTAAAATGAGTATAATCAATCATATTGCATAAAGGAATTACATAATACGTACCACATTTACCACATTTGCAACAAAACGTACCCATATCGTGTTGTGTAAATTTTATCTGTCAATATCACACTGTAAATTTCATCTGTCAGTATCGCATGGTAAATTTCATCTGATTGTTGTGTTACCATTGCTGTTAAGTAGATCATTATTTCACTTGGTTTATGTACATGTCTAATCAATTGTTATATCAACTGACGGTTGTTGTGTACAATTAGGAGATGTTTACACTACCATAATCCACAAGATTTACAATGTTACCTACAACGATATTTGTAATTTCGGATATTACTATTCACTATAACAATTTTTCGGCCTCAAAAAAGGCAGGTAAATGTGGGGGAGGGGCTTCATACCCCCCCCCCCCCTTAAAATAAAAAAGTTAAATAAACAAATATAGAAATAAATAAATTAGCACGATAAAATAAACAAATGCCGGTGAATGATTGAAAGATAAAAATTTCACAAATTTTCGGCCAATTGGACTTTATCAAGCAAAATAATCAATATTTAAAAAGCCAAGTGGTCAAAAATTTGTGAAAAGGGTGCCTTTCATTTATAATATAAAAGTTGTTTTCATATACAAAATTAACGTAGATATATAGCATGTTCATTCTGTTATAAATCATTAATGCTGGCTCTATATGTTGTCATGGTTTCTCGGGGGTTTTTTTATTTGTGTATTGTTTGCTTTTGTTTGAGTCTCTCAAAGCTGATAAATGCTCATTGGGATAGTAAATATAATTGAATGATATATAAGTAATACATACATGTATGTACATACTTGGCGGCAGTGTTACACAATAAGCAAAGAAATACAATAAATGCATGATTCAGACAAGGTAGGTGGTCGTCAGTGAACGAGTTCACCAATTGTAGGTATAAAACTGAGAGCTTAGAAACAAGGAAACAAACAGTTTTTTTTCTAGTTTGAGATTTCCTCCACAATTCAATAATAAGAATTTAGACGTACTATTAAACTTGTTCAAATTTTAAATGTATTTACTATCTGAAGGGGTAACTCGCAAATCTTCCCGAACACCGACCGAGTTTTTGTATCCTGTGTTCCATATTTTTGGACATATTCCTTCAGAATGAAATCAATGTTTTTGCTTCTACTCTAAATGTCAAGGAACTGAAATGTGAATCAAATTATGAATGTTGGTGTTTGGGTGCAAGAAAGGAGTGAAATGTTCTAGTGATCATCTATCGATGAAATGAGTTGATTTTTATTTGTACCCGATTTTTACCTCAAAATGGATAAATAATATTTTTGAAAAAGTACTTGATAGGTAAATTTCAAGCACAAGAGAGGGTATCGACCCCAGAAACATTAATTTTGGAATCGATGTTATCAGATTTTCGTATGCCAAAATATGACCCCACTGTTGTCTTGAAAAGTTTCACATCGTCTATTTTTCAAAGCTGCTATCTTAACTTCGGAGATAGTAACCCCTAACACAATCAATAACACTGGCACTTTTTACCTGGTTATACGATTCCATTGTATTTTACGACCTTCCTCAGTGCCTATTTCGTAAATCAGCGGCGTTGACCGCAGTAAAAGATAACATAATAGTCATTCTCATGTACAGAATTTCCAATGGCATTTATTCAATCTACGGGGAATACTTTTTTTAAATTATTAATGCTCAACGTATAATATGTATCGTGGTCGTGGTATACATGTTCTTTTTGTTTGCTTTTGTTTTCGCAACTTAGAACTTAAAGATACTCTCGGGGATGGTTGGTACTAGGGAATGGAATATTAATATAATATTTATGTATATTCTGTGGGGGGGGGGGGATAAGAATTAACTGTGCGGGCTAAACGTTGCCAGAGAAGCATCTCACCTCTAGTTTTGATCCTTGACCCTGGCAAGTGGGAAGGTCAAGGTCAGTAACCTGCTTTGGATTATCCATATCTTAACACTGGTTACCACCATGCATGTGAAATAACCATGATGTTACACAAAATAAGAACAAAGAAAGAAAGAAACAATAACTTTTTTTGATTTTACCCCGAGAGATATACTAGTATATGTCAATAATGATAATGCGAAAGTTGTTCAAAGAAGAAAGACGTATGGTGTTTGAAGAGGACGTATTCTCCTGAATGTTTTCCTTCATTGAAATCTTGTAGCTGTTTAAGGAGTAGGCTCTCGGTGTAGATAGCTAAGTAATTGGTTTGCAGTGCTGGCGTTCAGAGTTCGATTCCCAGTTTGTCAGACTAAGTTTCAGAGGTTGGTTACCTTCTGTTTCAATGTCGCAATATGACTGAAAAGAAAATATTGAAAGCGACTTAAACCAACCAAACATCCAACCGACCACTAATACAATCAATCAATCAATCAATCAATCAATCAATCAATCAATCAATCAATCAACCACTAATACAACGTATCATCCAACCAATCAATCAGCCTACCATTGATATAACCAATCAACCATTGATTAATTGAATATCAATTTGTTTTACGTCACTCCACGATTATTTCTCGTATATGGTGACGGCATCTGCCTGATTCATTGCATACATATTTAGACCTTTGCAATGGACCCACCCGAAGCAGTGATGGAGTTTTAACGTGCCACGCCTACCGTGGTACGTGACACGTGACCTCGGTTTTTACTGTCTCATCCGAAAGACAGAACACCGGTGTACCCTGGGTGGGAGCCGAACCCGGGAGCTCTCGATCACGAGCCGAGCACTTTATTCACTAGACCACACCGACTAACCAATCAACTAACAATAATTAATACAACTAATCAACCAACCAACCACTATTACAACCAATCAATCAACCAACCACTATACAAACAATAAAATCAACTAACTACTGATACAACCAATCATTCAACCAACCAACCAACCACTAATGCAACAATCGACCAAACAACCATTAATACCACCAAACAACCGAGTACCCAACCAACAATACAACCAATTATCAACCAATCAATCAATCAAACATTAATACAGCCGATCAATTAACCAACCAAAAACTACTACAACTAATCAGCCAACTAACCAACTGAAATACAAACAATTAATCAATCAATCAACCAACCAACAAATAACCAGCAGACCAAAAAATCACTCATTTATTCTCTGTTTGTATCGAATTCGGATTCCAAGTGTTAAATCTATGTACCGAAAAATATAGGGAATTAAGGAGTTTGACGGGGTTCTACTATCTCAACGATAGAAATAAAGGGATGGTAAATCCATCATGTGATAGCAGAACAAATTTAGAAAAAAAACAAGAGCTGTTTTTGTGAAACACTAATGCCCCCGGCGGCACCAAAATCCAAATAGTTATTTTTAGCGTGAAGGTCATTGTCAAATTCCAAAGGTCATGAACTTGGTGTCCTTTAAAAAGGCTTCATTAGTTGAGTACTCATGTCAGATATGAAGTCTGTATCCCTTACGGTTCAAGTTATATCCAAGGTTAAAATTGACAACAGACAAACAAACAAACAAGCAGATAAACAGACAGGACAAAAACAAATGAATTTACAAAAACCACAGCTGAATTGGTAAGTCTTTTATCGTCTGTAACCCCTACCCAGTCCCTGTATCCCTTTGCTTAATATTAAATAGAAAGCTATCTGGTGTATCCCGATTTTGATAAGTTAGTTTACACTTCAATAGGTCGTTAACCCCCCCACCCCCCCCCCTTCTTTTTAGGGGCAGGCTGGGTGTAGTGATTAAGCGTTTGGCTTGCGACGCATACCAACCGGGTTCGATTCCCGGATTGCGCCACTATGTTTAAGAGGTGGGTTACCTCTTGCTTCCATGTCGCGATATAACTGAAAAATTGTTGAAAGCGGCGTATGATGCCAATCAACCAACTAAGTTATTATTTTCGAATTTTAAGTCGAGCTCATATGTATCCAGTGCATTCCAAATATATCACTATGTATTGGAAACAACCTCAATATTCCACTCTGCCAATTGGAGATTTTACTTAAAATTATCGATCTGCAGATAAAATACCTGGTGAAAGCGAAGGTGTTGGCAGACCTCGCGTGCAAAGCGCACTGAGAAAATAAACACCGGACCACGCGTTTAATATCAAAAAGGGGTGAAGAAATTCCATAAACTAAGTAAATAAACTTAATCTTGCGACTGATCAGATATTTTCATAAAAGTTTGTGTATTAAAGGGAAATCAAGTAGTTTTAATTCCTTAGACCTGGCAATGAATAGATTTTAAATAAAGCTTATTGTGTCTCTCAGGTGCAAAGTTGAATCGCAAGGGTTCATTGCACAGAGGTAACATCATAGCATTGTGGAGTACTTCAAAGTAAAACAATATTAATTCAGGTAAGTTAAAATTTATTAATCTCTTTTTGAAATGTTCGTTTTCTTGAATGTAGGCATGTAGCATTGTTGATGAAGTTTGGGTTAACTTTGTTAAAAACTGTTGAACCGGATGTACATATTTTGCGCGAAAGTCTGCGTGGTCAAGGAGCGTGCCTTAGCAACACGACGCCATGTCTTTAGCAACATAGAGATTGCCTGAAGTAGTCCACACAGGTAGGTTGGAATAAAAATATCTTTTGTGAAAATGATCTAACAAGTTTCTGATACAAATAATCGATGTTAAAATCAACCAATTATTGAATTTTGAAGTAGGAAAACTTGCTTTTGCCACTATAACATCGATATTAATGACTTTATATGGAGTAATTAAAATTTAAAGGTATATTGTCCAAAATGGTATCATATTTTATTACATG
Source organism: Pteria penguin (assembly GCA_035048485.1). NCBI lineage: Eukaryota > Metazoa > Mollusca > Bivalvia > Pterioida > Pteriidae > Pteria > Pteria penguin. Next base: position 32,032,805 of record CM068591.1, on the reverse strand, counting down.
AATTTCAATAAGATTCTATGACAAAGAAAGTGCATAACTCATGAAAAATTATCATTTCTTTTCAAATATATTTAAAGCGATGAGGATTTAAAACGATCCGTTAAAGATGAAGCTTATTCTATTAGCATTTGCTTAAATATATTTATTTTTGTACTTAAGATTTTCTTTAATGTGATTTATTCCCAATGCAAGTATTGCGAAAAGCAATAAGATCTTTTCTTTTGCTTTCAAAGTTGTCAATTGTTCAATTGATTTGAAAAAAAAATTCAAGGTAAGTGTGATTTTCGAGTGAAAGAGATATGTACTTTCCTTTCCCTATAATTAGTTTAAACTCAACTAGGATCCTTTGTATTTGATCACGAATGTATTGAAAAGTTTGACAGCAAAGTATTTTCCGAAGTGCCATATTGACAGGGGTTTATCTGTAGATAACCTCTGATTGCCTTCACTATATAATGTAACGATCATTCGAATGATTAAACTTGCTTAGCATAAATCCTGTACCATTATTGTTTTTGCTGCGAAAAAACTATTTCTCAAAACCACTATAGTAAAAAGTGTGATGTGTAATTTATGTGATCGGATAAGTGCCCTAGAACACCCCCCCCCTTTTTTTCTTTCTGTGTATTTTTTTTTTATTTGATAAAAGGGTCATGCTTGATGTAGTGGGTAAACAAACAAATTGTAGTACAGGCGGCATTTTATCAAATCCAGAGTGTGCCTCAGTGTTTAATACATCAGTTCCTTCTGCTTTCACTGAAAAAAAAAATGTTGAAAGCAAATTACGTTTCCAAATTATACTCCCTCTTTTATATAGGACGAGAAGTGACAACTAAAAATTCCAGTGTACGATATAAATTGATTTCCAAATGTTGACTTGGACCGGTTAAATGAACCGTTTCACTCAATTATGTATATTCTCGCTTTAACAATATAGAACATAAGTAATCCAGTAAACTGCTCATAAACTAAGACGATCTATTGACCTATATTCTTACTTACATTGGTATACTCTAAATATTGATCAAAGTGGCTTAAACCGCCCATTGTACGGAGAGGAGCGTTATGTCAGTAGTAGGAAAATCGAATTCAATATTTAAAAGCAAATCGTGTATTCACGCTTTCAATCGTAATAAGGGCAAATAAAGGTAGTCTGAAGTAGAAGAATACACAATTACACAATGTTTTAATGGGGTCTCCAGAAGGTTGACAACTTGTGTATGAAGAGTCGATGAGATTTTTCAAGAGATACTTCTCTACTTTTTTCTTCTCTGTGTTCGTGTTGCGGCTAGGGTTTCGTTGTTCTTTTAAAGTACGCATTCCATTTTAAAAGGACGTGCACGTCAAATCTAGATTAAGTTGCTACCTGATTATGAAGTGGGTATATCGTAGTTGCCATAGGAATGTTATACAGTCGTTGATAGCCAAGGTTTCAAAGACTTGCATTGAACTTTATGGTCCTTTTATGACACGAAATAGGCCGGAACGACCATGGGATTTATGGTCCATATCTAATGAAATGTAGGTGAGAAGGTTTAATTATCTTGTAAATTTGCTTAAAAGAACAACCAAACGGAACATTAAAATCATGTGAATTTACTTAATGTAATTTTATATTATTATCAAAATTGCAAAATCATTGTGCCAAGCGGTTTTATAAATGTGTAAACCGTCATTTTTCCACATTTAACTATCAAATTAAGCCGCGTGTTATATGACGTCATCAAATATCCATGTTAGGAGGAAAACCATTTTTCCGGATCCATATGTATACACAATGAAATTCCTTGGAGGTAAATAATAAATGTGTAAGTAATTTGTATTTTATTACACGTGGATTGAAGAACATAACACAAGTCATCTATCACTTATTTCATTTTAATATATTTTAAACTAAATTGAACCCCGAAGACAGGATTTACCGACGCCTATTAAAAATGAACTACTTAAGGACTATTATACTGTGATTTGATTATGGATATTTGCACTTGTTGGAGCTGGTTGTTTCTGGGTTAAAATCATACATAGAGAAGTAGACGCGATTCCAGATATTTTACCGATTTAAGGGGCAGGTGGGGTTTTGAACCTAGGATGATTAGAAAAGAAATGCAGAGAGGGTCGAACTATCTCTTTGGTTTAAAGTTAAAGAAAAAGAGCAAAAAGTATTAACAAACGTCAATATTGTGGATTCTGAGAGTGGGCCCGGACCCTCCCCCTTTCCGTTTTGGATTTGTACATAGTGTACCGATGCAGTACTGGTACCGTTGATTTTCGCTCCATTGAAAATCTGATTAAAAAGTGCCTGAAAACTCAGAAAATTTTAATCAACAAATATCAAGAGCTAGGCAACCATCTGTTTCTATGCTATAGTATTGACAATTTATTGTTGAAAGCGACTTTTTCCCCCTCCTTTCCCCAAATATACCAAAGTGATCATCTCGAAAAAGAAAAATATCTCTCGTCTTTTCGTTGTGAAGTTGACATATTATACATCGACTCCTCTGAAAAGCATCAAAAGTGTCTGTAAGTCGATGATTATTAGTCTTTCGGAAAATTGGTATTTCTGATGTACACCAACCTACACTGCGTAGAGGGATGCTCTACTTTGTATTGTGTGGGGGAAGTTCTGGACAATGTCTATACAAATATGATACATGGAAAACTGTAGGTAAATGCATAAGAGAGAGAGAGAGAGAGAGAGAGAGAGAGAGAGAGAGAGAGAGATTATAGTAAAATAAGGGTGGTTTGCAAAAAAAAAAAAAGTGAAGGGGTCAAACCTTGAATTTCGTAAAGTGGTAAAAAAAAATTGGTCCATGATCGGCCAAAAAAGTGCTCCCTCTTTCGGTTCTCATTGATATGATGAGAAACGTTGTTCAGGCTTGGGGAATTCCAGCTCCAATTCTAGATCGGCCATGTCGAAAAGCCTAGCTTTCCCGTGTCAACGTTTTATAGTATAAAGCTTGAAGCAACAGTTCTTACTTCTGTCACAACTTTTCTCGCTGCTTACTAAGCATAAATTCTATGATCGATATCTATGACGTTACACGGTCTGATTTCAAAGTAATTGAGATGAGACCTCCAATAAAAGTCAGTTTCCGTTAAATTATAAAACTGTTATCCATTGGCTTTGAAACAACTCCGCCATAAAGAAAAACCTTGTGATACACGTTAACAAGGCCACTTTTATATGTTTAACATGACGTTGGCAACGGGTCTATGATGCACAGTCGGGAATTTAATTGCAAAGTCATGTCAAGAGTTGCTGTTCATTGCTCGTTAGCGGTATCGATTAAGGTATTCCATGAGAATTTGTTTACCAAATCATCATTATATTGTCGTAATTTGAATTTACTGCTATAATCAACAAAAACTTTAGTTTGAACGAAATATCGAAAGTGTAATTTTTGTCTAGACATGAAACTTTATATTTTCTTTTGATATTTAAATTGAAAATCAGAATTTTTGTCTATTCGAAAACGGCCTATTAGAAAATTTCTTAAATTAATCATACGCTTTAGAAAATGACATATGAAGACATTTTCTTTCTTTTTCTCTTTTTTTTCTGTCTGTCTGTCTGTCTGTTTCTTTCTTTCTTTCTTTCTTTCTTTCTTTCTTTCTTTCTTTCTTTCTTTGCCTGTGGAGTTTTTCTTCCCCCGTGGAGTTTTTCCCACAAACACGCTTTCACTAAATCAATTTTCACAATTTTCGCACGTCGTGAATTCTATATCTCCCTAATTCATTGCCTCTTTCGTATTCTTTCAACACAATGCACAACATGAAGTCTACGCTATTCCATATATATTCACACATTTAGAATTGACAAATATAATAACATTTTCCAATCGAATCCTTATAAAATATATTTGTCAGTTTTGATATAATGTTTAAGCGAGCAAATATTTGCAGAAGCCAGCACATAAAGAGGTTCAGGTAGAGAAATAAATGGCTAATCCACGGACGCATTGAGGATTTTAAAAAGGAAGGGGGGGTTAGAAATCTAAATGGTATCTATCCTCAAATTCCTCACACAAATTTTAGGGTGATAATGAATAACTAAACCCCCTTTCTTCTTTTTTTTGGGGGGGGGGTGTAAAATTTCAGGCGAAAGGAAAGTACATGTACAATTTTTGAAACTGTGTGTGTGTAAGGGAGGGGGGGGGGTTACAAAATTTCAGACTAAAAGCAAAAGAATGGCATTCCCGTAACACCGTTCATATATCCACTACTGACATTTAAGTAAAGCTGCCTTTCAGAATAGATCTGCATTAAAATTCGTATTTTCAATGCGAGTATGTAGATTGTCATTGATAGATATTACCAAGGTGCAGTGTATTTTAAATTATATAATAGATAGGCTTTGAGTATCCCGTGTGGGTTTAATTCAACAGTTTAATTCAAAACAGCATAGTTGTATTTACAGCACAGACATCTTATTTGCAAAGCATTTGAAAAAGTAGCACTTAACATTCTGATCCAAAAATATAAATGTTTTGAAGAAAACTTGGCAGTTTAGGCGAAAGTTTTAGATGGCCCCTATGTCAAATATCTAAAACTTATGTAACTTTCTATTTCCTTACGTAGGGTATAAACTCCTTTCTTAACCCCCACCCCCACCCCAAACTAAATAATTAAACAAAGAAATAAAATGTGAAAAGTAAAATATACAATCAAACGATAAGAAATAGTGATTATTTTATTTTCAGTACAATAATGATAGTATGAACTAGGCAGTGATATCTTTCCTAATTCCCAAGATAGGTCTGTCTGTAAGGTTCCATTCTACGCTTGGAAAATTACTGGATGTTGTACTAAATATGAAACAAAAAAAAAAAAATAGTTCTCACCTGAATCTATAACCATCAGTATATACTCGAATATATCAGAATTTTACCCAATACGTTACGGTAAATCCCATAGCAAAATTATAGTCCACACCGAAAATATATGGGAAAAAAATTATGAAAAATATATCCAATCCTTACATAAAATATGTACATTAGATTTATATTATAAAGTACGTATGAAGAAAGAAGTATAGACAGAGCCTCCGGTGGGGTAGATTTTGACAAAGTATTACGACGGTCTTTGCGACAATATCAAGATTTGGCAGTTAGCTGTACTTTTAAACGAAGCGTACCTCCGCACGCGCTCTGGCGCATGGAACAATGCATTTTACAGGGCTTGTAAAACAGTTTAAAATGTAAATGTCAATATACACCGCGATTGAAAATCTACCTAACGACATTGTCTTTCAAAATCGTTTTAACACCCGCCGTCCTTCGTTTGGACCGCGCTCTGTGGCAAAGAATGTAACTTTCTCACGTTGACACCGTTGCTAAGATACACTGATAATGAGTCTATGGCGAAGAAGCATGGACTGTAGTTTTCATTAAGTTTCATTTGAACACTTAATCTCGGTCATTGTGAAACTTTTCAACACCGCTTTACGTTCAAAGAGTATTGAAGGAAAATTTTATAGGGGTATTAATCTAATGCTTTAAAACGTTTAAGAGACGTTTATATCGCTATCAGCCTTCTTGTTTTCGGCGACTTATTTTAAATGCTTGGGTATAAAATAGAAAGTCTTATATAATATCCTTCCGCACAAACAATATTATGCTTTGTTTTGTAACTTTTAAAGCATTTTCAGCGTCAATTTCTCCGGAACTAATTCATATTTACGGCCGGGTTCGGTCATAGATAATATCTTTGCACTAACAACCCCTTGGTAGGTGAAAACAAACATATAAAAATCTATATTTCATTGTCTTTGAAATCGAAGTACTTATACTTCAGTTTTATTTAGAATATTAAATCCTAAAATAAACGACATTTATGATTTTCCTAATCAAAATAGATAACACCTTTTACCTTGGCCAAGGTCAAAATATCTTGCGGCAATCTAACCATGATGGCAGTTTCTACTAAAATAAGTAAAATAATTATGTGTATGTATATATACATTTATTTTCCCTATGTGAATTCGAATTAAGCATTGAACTATATGTATGTACATGTAGTTAGATTTACAAAGCAGATGTTTTCATTTTTCTCAGTGTCATTCGGTAATGCGTGCCAAACTGTAAACTGATTAAAGGAGCCGTGAAAAGAATTGTTAAGAAAATGTATAAGCACTCGAAGACTCGCCGTAAATTCATTATAATAAAAATGTCATTTACAAGTATGATTTTTCATCGTATTGATTGTCAGTGTCGCAACGCATTGGGATAGAAGACGAGTTACCTTGCACGCTTAACAGTGGTGGATCCAATGGAGATGTAAATTTGCACTGAGACAGACGTTCGGAACCACACCCCCCCCCACTCCCCCTTCCCTTTCCCCGAAAGTAAAATCCTTTTATATCAGAACAAATCTTGTTTCAATTTATCAAAATATAAAATATCTGCCTATCTGCAAAAATTTCCCCTTATGTACTTGTATCTTTATCACTGCATATTGTCAAAGTTCGATACAATATTTAGGTATTTTATAGCTTTACACAGTACGTTGGTGCGAATTCCGAATCCGGCCATTATTTTTTTCATCCCTGTTTCAGTCAGTCCCTTACGGCACGTGTATTAATTGTATCAATAATACGAATAAGTGAATGCAAGAGCCAGTTAAGACGTTTCTTGTTTTGATTAATTTATTGTTAAAGACAATGTTAAATTAGTTCAAGACACCGGCGTTTGCGGATCCAGGGGATGGGGCAGGGGATCCTGACCCATATTGGAAACAAATTTGTCTGTATCCACGCCTGCACGTTCGATCAATATTTCCAATCTACACTGCATATTGGTTATAGATTTTTTTTTTCACAATTATCAGAAACTTCAATTTATTTTATGTTTCAAGGTACATAGCTCATCACATTAAACAAGCCATCGCCACATTGTACTATTCGGTACACGGTGTATGAAAATACAGTTTACTTTCAATCTCTTAGCAAATAGATTTGATTTCACGGTAAGATATGTACCTAATTAAGTTTCATAATAGATTCAAACGGCAACATGTTTTATTCAGAATTTGTAGCGATAAAATCACTAAAAAGTCGTCATGCTTTCTTAAAATTTACAATTGAATCAACATTCTAGGGGCTTTTGTCAACTTAATTGCTTAAAAGCTGAGGGGAGAGTCATTGTTAAAACTTCGTGATTTCAAAATTTCCAATCATCCACACCAATCCATGTGGGGTAATGAAGAAGTCGCTGTGATATAACAATGTTTCTTTAAATCTTAAATGGGGGTCGTGTACGTAACTTGATTTTACCCCAACTGAGTTCTCGTATTTCTGTCTGTCAATCACCTTCCCTTTCCAGACAAAGTAAAACGTAAATTATTTCAATGTAATGAGATTTGATACAACCCAAATCATATTTCATGTCATAAAGACGGATGTACTCATACATTTATACAGTATGAGGTAGCCCCATGTGTGTCTATTCCGAGTATAAAGGAGCATCGGTTTGGCGGTATGAACTTTGTGTTCAAATCCTGCTCGAGTCATCGGGGGGATTTGTTAGCATATTTTCCAAAGGTTGGATTTCTCGAGGGACTTCAGTAGTATCACCCCACCCCACCCCACCCCTTTCCCACACCACTATCACCTCCAAAAATGAAAGACCCCGAAACAACAGCAGTACAAAATGTGCCACCATCGCAAAGACAAAATAATCTAAATTTGGATATCTGTTGTTAACTTATCCTAAAATAGATATTTTAGTAAAGAAAAATTCTTCGTATTGTAGCAGCGCCCTCTATCATTATTCGGTCGGTCCTTCACATCGAATTTACCCTTTATCTTGGTTTCCTTGTTCTACATACTCTAAGAGTCCATGGCAGCCATGCATAAATAAATGCACAATGAATGCAGTACACAACATGCACGTAATTAGGCGCGCCTCGGACGGACGGATTAACGGACTGGATTAATTAAGAGGGATTATCGTGTAGAAACGGCTTGGGATACATACTATTCCGGTTAAGTTGTGCATGTTGACAAGGACAATTTATACCTTTTACAATCACGGATCGATTGGAATTTAAAAGTATACATCCTAGGCGGGTCCTAGGAAAAAAATTTAAAAAAGGGGGATGTAAATAAAAACCCAAGGAGAAAGATATAATAACGATATATAAATATTTTTTTTACTTTAAACATGATCCTCTGTTTAAAGTACAAAAAGGTGAATACAACGATGACAAAATCATAAAATGAGTAAATATATGCTTAATAAGCTGTAAAATATCTATTATATAGTCTATGATCAGTTCCAACACGACATAGTCTTTATATCAATGACGACATAAGCTATGTAACTGAAAAATGGCATCAGGGTTTCTTTGATCTAAAGGAATCGTTTCGAATCAATGCGGAAATGAATAAAAATCTACTAAAATATACCAGTGAAAGTTTGATCACAAGATGTGTGTCATCCAGTGCGCCCGTTATTCAATATTGAAAATAATTTTGTATAGTCCTGGATTGCCATAGAGAGAGAGAGAGATAGAGAGAGAGCCTTTAAAGGGTAATGAAATTTGGGTAAACGTAAGTAATAAATCTATCTATGGGCTTGGTAGATAATTTTCCCTAACAGGATGGGGAAAACTTTTACACAATGACTTATCTGTTCTTGGATAAACATCGAGGTCGCTTCGTTCACCAACTGCGGTGGCCATTTATACCAATACTATAACCCACTCAAGTGTTTTATACATACACACCATTGGATATAATAAACAACAATGCACTGCATTAATATGCATTTAATATCTTCGTTAAAGTAGACGTTACAATATCCCCTGGATTAATAATTACACGTTCAATTCAGGTGAAAGGGTCATCGATTTTCTACAGGTAAATCTTGCCAAGTTTTTGGTATGAATTAAAACCTTCAGTCGTAACTAGGCGCAACGTGCCCGAATACTTTCTGTCGTGCTCAGGTATACGGTCGCATCATATAGTTTTTACATTCTGTATGTAACACATCTATAATTCATACCCCCGATCATCGATTTACTGGTGTGTAATTATATATTATTGTCATTCCAGCTGAATCTGAGAGGTAGGGAGAAGCACGTGACGGTTGCTAAGCTTATCTCCTTGACAACAACGACTGCTGCTGTAGCATTTTTGGATTTCAATTTCACAAAGGATAAAGTTGTTTAATTCATTTGGAACTTCCTCCATTCACAGATCAACATGAGTCGGTAATTAAAATACATCTTTATTATTTTAACTATATATTCTTCTACATTTCTTTCTTTTTCTATTTCTTTTAATCCATATCTAATATATTAAGTACATGTAGTTTAGTTTATTCAAAATTTTTATATTCAATATTCATGATTGATTTCCTTACCATAAACTTCTCATTTTAGTGTGTGAACCATTTACATATTCTTCAAACTTAACACCGATTACATCTCTCTCTCTCTCTCTCTCTCTAGCAATATAAAAGAAACTGCGAATTTTGGGGTTAATTTTTATTTCAAAAGTAATGCGTCATATCTTTACTTCTTTTTCTTATTTTCGGTCGTACCATTCTTAATGACTACTCCATCAAACAAATATCTCAAAACATGGTACTTTAAAGAAATCTAACCCTTCCGTAAGCAATGTCAACCGTGCGTCTGACTTGTAATGGATTTTCGGCAGTTAATGCCACAATACAAAGTTTTATCTAATGCATTTGAATTATGTATCAACACAGACAATCTATAGGGCAATTGGAACTTCAAATAAGATCAGGAGATTGTTGATAGATCAACATAGGTACACCATTTACATGTAGTGGATCTTTAAATATTATCGAGTAGATCAGAGGTAATTCTGGACCTGAATGGGTTTCGTTGTCTCTTACAACAATGTGCGGTATCGTTGACAATGTTTTGGTAGCTGCGTAACCCATTTACGAAGTTTGATCGAGATCCTGTCGTGTTTTATCGGACTAAAATGGCGATTGTTTTTACTGTGCTGTGATAAGTGACTATACTGTATACACCTTGCTCGAAATGGGACTCAATCGGTAAGATGAAATGGTTTTCAATTGATGTGATTTGTTTTGGGGTATTTTTTGTTCCACTACTGATAATTCCGAACCATATACTTCTGTTCATTAATTCATAAATGTTCAGTGGCCAACAATGCTGGGAAACAGTTTTTGCGAACTATCTCAATAGAAAATATATCATTGACATCGATATGTCCGGTTCATAGTTTATCACAGTGTTTAGTGGTGGCTTTAAACAGTAGTGGCCAGTCTTTGGTGGAGGTGGTGGACTGGAGTACCTCTAGTAACCACCAGTCACGGGGTTAATGGTAGTGGCCAGTGTTTACCCGGTAGTGTGGCTCTAAACAGTGGTGACCAGACTTTTATGGTGGTGGAATGGAGTACCTCCGGAAAACATCAATCACAGGATTAATGGTGGTGGCCTGTGTTTAGTGGTGATTCTAAACAGTGGTAGCCAGTTTTTGGAAATGATGGAATGGGGTACCTCCGGAAACTACCAACTTCCGGCAAGTAAACTGGCAGACGTTTCCATCTACCTCAATATTCAACGGAACTAATTTTATAAACGCATTTTTACGGCACACCGATATACAGATTATTGCTCTTTTAGTGACGGCATCCTTCTGGTGTCATGCACAGCAGTTTAGACCTATACGACAGATCCTATCGCGGTAGTGAGATATCTTCTACCGTGACACGGAATCTCAGGGGTTTTTTTCTGTATCATTCGAACGAGAGGACACCGATGAGTCACTGGCTGGACTTGAACCCAGATCGTTCGGTCTGTAGGCCAGTACTTGACCGACTTTGCTGCGCTGACTCAACGGAAGGAGAGAAAAAATTCGTTGGAATACACCATTGGTAACACATAAGAAAAAGAGGGGGAAGGGAAAATACACCACAGGCTGGCGACAGCTTTATAGGCTTATGTTAATCAATAAAGCAAATATATGAAATAATAACTGTTATACACATTAATCGTAATCCTGAGCATGTATCAAGGAAAAGTGATTAGGATTAATGTTAAACGAAATAAAACTTTAATTCTTATAAACTACATGTACATATGTATTAACAAAAGAATTTCACCTTCTATTTTATTCGTTTCGCAATTTTATTGTTAAGGATTCCAAAATTCAAAATTCATGCTAGTTGAGGTTCGCAATCGATCTTTGATTTTCCTCAAGCTCTTTGTATCGTTGGATCTACCAAAAAAAAAAAAAAAAAAGAAGAAGTTAATTGCAATACATAAAACGCAAAGGTGTGGATATCTTGCGTGCAGATTGAACTTTGTTCTGAGGTTTGCTTAGCACTTAACGCATTATTTACGAGGGAAATCCCCGAAGTTTTGTTATACGGACCCTGAACTCATTCGAACACTCCCTTGAGTATTTTCGCGCTCTTCCTCTTTATGAAATATTAATACATGCAGTAGAAAGGATACTATAATAAAACAAAACTTTTCAAAAACACTTCATTATTCATGATTGTAAGTTTGGTCATACAGAACCCAATTATTATACCAATAAACGATTTCATATCAATGTTGATCTATTCACTTGGGACTGCGTTAATGAGTACAAATTTTATGCTTTAGAAAAAAGTGAAATGAAGTGAAGAATTATTTACGATTCATTTCATTCTTTCGAAATATCATTCATTGGAGAGATACTGTCAATAGAGATTAGATAAGAGTTATCGTTCGTGATAAATGCGACGTGGTTGACATACAGTCCAATGAAATATTGCACTCAATGAAATTTACCCAGAGGAGGAAAAATACGATAATTTATCAACATTAAATTTATTGTTCGCCATCGACTGTTAATACATAAGCATAAATTATTCGACCAATTGATTATAATTATTTTCGGTTTTTAAATTTTCCCATAACACTTTTTCATGTTATACATATTTTATCAAGCTCGGTAGAAATACGAGAAAACATGAAAGAAATTCCGATAACGCTATCACGGTGGTGTCAGAAAGCTAAGCTATCTTCTTTGCTGCTGATTCAGCAAAACGAATTTTATTATCTAGCACAAATGGAAAACAAAGAATATTCGTTCTTGTTGCTAAGGCTTTTGTTTTGCTATATCGAACAGTGCACCACGACTGTAGAGATAAAGAATCTTTAGAATTTGGTCTTCTATCTAACTTAACAATTATGCACAATACAGTAACAGCAAAAGTGACAACAAAATACTGAATGTGTTTAATAATCAGAAAGAAAACGATCAATCCAATAACAAGATTACCATCCCCGCCACCACCACCATGTCCGACACAATATTGTAACCACCATCATCAAAAACATTACCAACAATCATGTCATAACAACCAAAGCAGCATCACCACAACCCCAATACACCATCGTTACCGCCAATCTGATTAAAACCATATCTTTATTCCGCTTCTCTATTTGTCCCATTGCGGATAAAGATCTGGCGAAACTCCGTAAGGGGTCATGTTCTGGTGAACCCTGATGACGTTTCAGTCACCGAAACCGTTATTTTCCATAGCCAATCAATGACTCGGTTAGGCACGTAATAGTGACGCAGTATGTAACAAACACTGTTCAAAAACTATCTTGTTGGTCACATCACGCTGTGGATGTTAATTTCATTCCTAGGAATTTGTAGCCGATTCATTGATTGGCTGGGAACAGAGTTCACCAGAACATGACCCCTGACGGAGTTTCGCCAGATCTTTATCCGCAATTGGGCAAATAGAGAAGCGGAATAGAGATAGGTTTTAATCAGACTGCGTTACCACCATCACAACATTGCTACCACCACCAACAACATATTTACATCCACCAGCAACAGCATCACTTACACCACCAACAACATCGTCGCTACTATCACCAACAGCAACATTATCTCCTCTAACAACAGCATCACCGCCATCACCACCAACATCATCGCCACTATCACCAACAGCAAGATCACTTCCTATAACAACAGCACCACCGACATCAACAACAACAACAATAGCGTCGCCACTATCACCAACAGCAACATCGCCTGTACCAACAGGAGTATTACCTCCACCGCCAACAACAGCATCAACTTTGGAACCTCTTTCTGCATATTCATAATAAATCAGTATTGCTCAGATGTTTTGCTCCCGTCTTTTTCTGAAAACAAAGATGCAAATTTCTGAGTGATAAAGATTAAAACATCGGAGAAACATCTTTCAGTTTTTTTGTTTACTGAACAAAGAGTTATGATTATTTATGTATTCTTTTAGATCGCCGATAACAATCAATGTGTAGACATCATGGTTAAATGACTACATTCAATCATATCACATCCCCCCAGTTCTTTTCTCTTAAAGACCTCGTTCCATGCCAATGGCATCGCTGGCATCTGAAACGGATATCTGCCACGCACGCATGATAGTAAACCATTAGTAAAGGCATGCCGTAGGTGAAACAGGATTCTTGATTGATTTTTCAATTGAATTCATATTCGTTACTATTAAATTGAAACTCTGTCAACAAACCGAGTAATTAACTCAAGTAAATGTCCACAGACATTAGAATGATTGCTCGGCCACAAAATAATTCCAATATTGACCGGGGCTATGTCGATGTTTGCAATAAACTGAAATATCTGACATGCGATTTATAATCTTAAAATGCCATACGAGTATCTCGCGTAAATAGAATGGTGACGAGATATCTCAAATTCACCCTTCCACGATTCGTAAGACAACGTGAAATTCAGACGATTTTCAATAGTTCTATTTATGACGTCATAAACGATGCGTCATTCGTTGGATTATTTTGGACCTCAGATGAGGTCATCACAATGAAAAATTGCGTTTTGTGGACGGGTCATGCGCAAAGATATGAATTATGACGTCATATGAGATAAGTACAGCGAAATGCTCACGATGTTCGATGGATTGTTGTAATTATTGAAGTCAATATACCGATCAACTTTTCAGCATAGAAAGAGTTGTTTATCGGACTTTTGATTGTTATATATTTAAGTTATAATGAAATGTCCGAGTTGTCCAACATTGCATGACGTCATTATTATTATTATTTTTTTTTTTTTGGTTTTTTATTTTCTTTTTTTTTTTTGTTTTGTTTTGTTTTGTTTTGTTTGTTTGCTCTGAAGTGCTTGACATTCAACGAAAGTGGATCTGTGTATTGATCTCAATTTCCAATACATCAGGTTATTTCCTGTTTGATCCACTACATGGAGCGCCTTTATCATGATTGAAGCATTGTTTTGTTATCTAAGGGAATGTTGATAGCGAAATTAAACACTCATATTGTATCTTGTCTCACAGTTTGTGTGCACCAGAGAATCTAGAGATGATACAGTTCATGCGTCCCTTAATTTGGTATTTTTTATATGTTCTGAATACAATTTTCAAGTCATTTTTTAAAGCTAAAATTTAGCTACAGAAATGTTCATTCACTTAACTGATAACTGACCAACTCTAAATACACAAAAGAGGACTTTTGGTAAATGCGCCTTCTACTAATACCATTCTCTCTGGAGTGACCTGCTTTGTAAAGAAGAAGAATAAAATATAGTAAACCATATATATACTTCATTGGCCAAAACTGTTCTCTTTCAATATATACCAAAACAACATACAGACTTCATAAATAAAGAAATCAATTTAAAAGTACTAGTCCTAACTTGAATATAATCACATGATCAAAGAACTAACCAATGAAAATCGATTTTACATTACAGGTTGGGTTATAACGACTACAATGTCCTCCGATCCCGGAGTGTGACTCCTTTGACACCAGAGATGTCCAAAATCCTCCCTTACGTCACAGATAAGACCATTTCCCGCCATCTGGGTTACGCCGGACGATCTTTGGATATGGGCCATGCCAAGGCTTACTACAATCCTGCCAGGTAAATTTCAGTGTGTAAATTTGAAAATTTGTTTTTGAGGCCCCCATTATGATTTTTTCTCCCGAATATACAGTGTGATGTTGTTTTATTGCGAAACACTAGTTTTTTTAAGAGTTTGGACATTTTTCTTTTCATTATCATCGAAAATAAAATGACCAGAGTGTGTAGTTTTTGTTTTCTACACAAGGCTTGAAAAACAAAATAAAAATAATGAAAAAAGAAAGGAAAAAGACAGGTGTTTATCGAAGTAAATGTGCTTGTGTGAAATAAGTTTTTCATAAATACGGAATCCATGTCATTCGAAAAAACGATATCTCATTGAACAAAATGAAAAGAAGACTTCTCATTGGTTATTTGTGCAAAAGTGTGTCTAGAAAAGAATTCTGAGTGGACAGGTTTTTTATTTTCTGTTACAAGGATTCACATGACACTTTTTAATTTGAATAGATATGTATGTTATGAATTCCCACCACCAGCCTACTTTAGGCACAACATATTTGTCTAAAATGGATGGATAGATAGTATTTGTTTTCAACCAATTTGATTTATGCACCCATCTTTTGCCAACTATCGGCTCGTTTAATTAATATCAAAATTCTTGTTGAACACATTAATCAATGAGCACACTGTTTCTTTTCATCTACTAACCAAGTAAGATTAAAAGTCGTCTGGTTGCAAACCTTGTTGTGGTTAAAACACGACGCTTGAATTCCAAAAAATAGCACTGAGAATTTCGAGATTTTTGTGGATTTTGTTGTTGTTGTTGTTGTTGTTGTTGATGATGATGATGATGTGTTGCTGTTGTTGTTTTAATTGTTGTTGTCTCATATGAGTAAGACACAAATGTATTATAATAATAATTCAAACTGTGAAAAATCTTTCTTTTTTTTTGCGTGGATATTTTGGACCGGACTTTTTGTATGATATGCAGGGCATATGCGACTTCGCTATTACAGCATTAATCATTCTTTTGCAGTTAGTACCAGGTTGACCGTTTTTAATAGCTAGATTGACAAGACTATTTTGTCATTAAAGAATAGATGAAAGGTTGATAAAATATATCTTGAAAACTTGGTGAATTCGGTAGTGAAAAAGAAATTTAGAATATACAAGAACTACTATGTGTCTGTGGTCAGAACATATATTTGTAGGCAAAGGTAGGTTCAATATTCGTTAAGAAGTTGATCAGTTATCATTATACAAAGGAAATAGTTCCCACTGCCTAAACATTTATACATGTATTTATATATGTCGTCATATCTATTTTTAGGAATGCTGTATATTCCCGATATTCCACCAATGATTGGGGTATGTCCAACAGCATGAACTTTTCCCTGTCCGAAAAGGAGAGGTCCTTTGCCGAGAGACTCCGAGCGGACGCATGGAGGGCTGTCAAGGAAACTGATGCACGCACGCGAAACAGGCAGAATGACATCACCAAAAAATTAGGTATGTACAAATTTAGCATTTATTTTGAATTTGGAATATATTTTGATATATTTTTTATTTTTCTCGAAAAAAGAAATTGTTTGTTTAACCTCAGTCGACAAAATTAACAAATTGCACGAAATATCTTAAAATCCATGAAAAGAAATATAAATCTATACGTTGAATTGAATAAATTTTGAAATTTTATCAATTTTGATATTTTATGAAATATTGTTTAAAAAGCTGTGTGTGTTATAAGACACTTGTTACATATGAAATTGTGTTTAAAGGCGGTAACGTAACCCCTCCCCTTGTTTTCCTGTATGTACACAGCTAGATCTCTAATAAGGCTTGGTGTTAAAAATAAAGTCTGAAATATCATTAAAACTGTATATAAGTCTTGGCCTTAAATGTAATGGGGATATTCTTTATTTTTGAGACCCAAACGTTCAGGATAAGTTAATTCGATTACTTTAGCAGTAAGGTCTAAAGGTTTTTAAGAAAACCATACCTTTTTTGTTTCAAATTATTTCCACTTTGAAACAACACTTGTTTTTACTGGATTGATCATATTTATTTATACTTTTATACTTAGATAGCAAAACTCGGAGGTCAAGGTCACTTTCTTCATTGTTCGATTTTACAGTAGAGGCCGTGTTTTATCATATTGTCATCATCATTATTGCATTTTTAATCCTAGTCATTTTGACCTTTTAAAGTCAAGACCAAGGAGTACACAACATGTCTTACAATCTGCATATTGGCAGATGTCGTAAGGTCTTAGATTTTGTCGCACTTTATACTGTTACTGTACTTAATTTACAAAGAGCAAACAACATTCCTCTATTATTTAAGATTTTGAACAAGGAAAGATAACTGAATAAAATTTCGAGTACTTTTCAGTCATCTAGGAATCTTTTCTAATAAGATTGATTGAATGCAATCATTTTTGAAATTCTGCACACTTTTTACTTTTTTGAAATGTGGTTCGAATTTCTCAATCGGAACTTCTCGAGTGCTTACCATACAACTCTAGTGTTCAAGGATACGTTAAAAGAATCCCGATTATGAATACATCGAAGTAATAAATATATATGGAATTTTTTTTTCTATTTTGTGAAAAGTTTTCAGAATTTTACATTTTGTTATATTTTGTTTTTAGAAAAAAAGAGTAGGGGTTATAATTCTTTATTCTCTGTGTAAACACGCATTGACCCTCCTTCTATATAATTAGGTGAACGAGTGGCCGATATAGCTTTCTGGAAAGCCGAATTAAATAATGAAATAAATATGGTCGATACGGAGAGCACCAATCTAGAGGTACTACCTGTTATGTAGAATCATTAATATGTCAGCATGCTCCTGCAATCTGATGACATCACTTCCGGTACCAACATGGTGGAATATCTTATATAGCCGTTTTCAATGCTTAGATATATTTAGAAAGTCGCAAAATGGCGGAAGATAAAGTCATAATGTAAAATTTTTATTTTTTATTTTTTTTATTTATTTATTTATTTATTTATTTATTTATTTATTTATTTATTTACTTACTTACTTATTTTTGTTTTTTTGTTTTTTTGTTTTTTTTTTTTTTTTGTTTTTCATTGACGGACTTCAAAATGTGAAAGCATGAACATAATTTATCTTCAGCCATAATTGCGATACTAGAATAATATACAAGACGGGTTTATTCTCATTTTCTTTGAAATTCCGCTTGGTCTAATTTGAGCCCTAACTGTCATTCGTAATTGATGTTGTATTGACTTTTCCGTTTTGATTTGAATACTAATCGCATGCCATTTGAATCCATCGTATCATCTATAAATGTGAATAGACCCGCCTGAGCAAATGCAAATGTGGTCATTCTGTGCCCCCTTCCATGGCCAGTGACAGGCAAATATGCTTGTGTGTCTCCTTGCGTAGTAATGCGAATAGGCCCGTCTGTTTTCTCTCACGGTGATTTGCGCTCAACCTATCCACCATGTTGTACCCCTCATTTCTTTATCAGGCGAGAGAGTTTATGACATTGCTTTCTGGAAAAGCGAGCTTAACAACGAAGTCAGCGCCATGGCAACAGAAATTGAGAATTTGAAGGTAAAAGACGGAATAAATTTGTAAACGCCATGGCTAAGCATGATGACGTAATTAAAAAAGCTCTTTCTGATGCACTTTTGAATATAAATTTCAGATCTTGGCATGTAGAAATTTAGCTTTATATCTATATGTGTATACAGCTCTCTTTATATACTCAGTGTTATAAAAATATAAAGACGATGGAAAAGAATTAATTTTGGAAAATTTCTTCATACATACACAACAATTGCAAAACATTGAAAAATTGTTTCTTCGTCAGTATTTCTCACCTGCTCGCATTTTAGTTTGCCTCGTATCCCTTTGTAGTAATTTTAACTTATATTCGTTCGTCCTGTTTTTTAACAATTGGAAACATTTTAATTTTATAATGTAGTTTTAGAAGATAATATTTCTTTGTATTCTTGTGTATCTTAACATATTTTTTTTTTCTCTCGGAATGGACTTAGTAACGTTTTCAATTCATGAATCCGCTCTTATCACTTTCCTCAACAAATGCAAATGTTGTAGTAATTTTCTGTATAAAATCATGTATATACGTCATTCACAAAATTTCGATAAGTGATGTTGTGAATGATGAGTCATTAATTATCTCATGAGTTATTGTCCGATAATGGATGTTAATATCATCAATTATTGTTACATTAAATATGAAATGAGAAAAAAAGAGATAAATTTAGCTTTTCCCAGTGATATAAAACGATTGTAAGTTATTCAGAGTGATAATATGGCAGTTAACACAATGTTACTTGTTGAGTTATGTTGTTTGTTTGTTTCCACCAGGAGTACAGACGTACCCTGGAGAAAGCTCTGGCAGATACCGCCAATCCCCTACACATCGCCGAGGAATGTCTGATGCACAGAGAGAAACGTCAGGGCATCGACCTGGTCCATGATGACGTAGAGAAACACATAATCCGGGTATGTATTGACGTCAGAAAGTTATCAGGGTTGTTAAAGTACATATAGCAGGGTAGGTCATCACGTGTTAAAATGACGTAGATGAATATGCCGTCGGGTGAGTGGTGACGTAAGGTTTCTGACAATGACATCCATGGATAAGCCATGACGTCACTTTGACGAGAAAACTAACGTACATACATAGTTCACATTTTCATACGCTATCTAAGGAAACAACAGATGGAATTGTAATATCTAAATAAATCTATTAATTAATAATCACAAAACGTGGCCTTATTATCATCAATATAGGATCACTTCTTGCGACTATTAACAAATAAATAAATAAATAAATGAATAAATAAATAGAAAAAATTAATCAATAAATGAACCAATAAATAAAGCAATGTTATCAATCACACTGTACATCAGTTGCATAGTAAAATTCTAATTCTATAAAAACACTAGGAAGTCGATGTGGTCAAGAAGTGCCAAGCTAAGATGAAGAAGGTCTTGGACAAGGCCTACGTACAGATCAAGATGAACCGTGCTGCCCAACATGCACTTGAGATCGATGCAAAGGACAAACACCACGCCCAGGGGCTTGATGACCGCATGCAGCAGCTGAGAAATGCTTCCGCTGGAATCGGCTACCACCCAGGCATTGAGACCATCGATAACACGTGAGTGCTTCATGGCTTATCCTTATTTATCAATCGAACACTCCTAAAATAAGGGAGATAACCCTTATAAACAAAGTTTTTTAACGTTGATTAAACTTGCTGTTTTTCACAAATTTTGAAATATTATGGTAAAATTATTCTGGTGACAAAAACCTTTTCTCCGTGTCAAGGACTTTCCATCTAAAATTTAAGTAATAATAAAAAATGCTTTTCCCTCATAGAAAAATTAATTATATATGTATAAAGTCTTTAAATGACGATCGCAAAGTGAGTTTAATGATTTTTAGAATAAATTTAAAACATGACGGAGTGTGGTGGCTGGTAAAACTGTGTGTTCGATTCCCTGCCTTACTAAATCTACCACTAGATAAGAAAAAGTCTCGTACTTCCATTTTAAAATATGAGTTTTGAGAAGAGTTTTTTTTTTATTGACCCTTTATTTTTAGCATAACAATTCCGGATTCCTGGGTAAGATACACACAGGAAAATATCGCTCGCTCCCAGAAAGAACGCGCTGCCTCCGAGCGTCTGCGTGGCGAGATCGACAGCACCCTGCGCGCATGCGCCAACGAGATGTGGAACCAGTTCAACTCGGTGAACAACTCCTTCAACACCAGGATCAGGGAGACGACAGACGCCAGGAACAAGTTGCAGTCTCACTTGCAGAGAGTAAGTGGTCCTGTTTGCAAGAACTAGTCCCTTTGGTGACATTCTCATTACATACTGTTATGTCAAATACTGTACTTTGAATTTTAGCGCAGTGTGGCTCAGTGGATGAGGTGCTCGGCCGGTGACCGGAAGATCTCGGGTTCGACTCTCGCCATGGGCACACCGGTGTCCAGTCTTTTGGATGAGACAGGAAAAACCGAGGTCCGGTGTCACGGTAGGCGTGGCACATAAAAGATCCCTCATTGCTTCGGGTGGGTCCGTTGCAAAGGTATAAATGTCTGCGGGGTGCAGCAGGCAGATGTTGTCACCTAATATTGTGGAATAATCATAGAGTGACATAAAGCAGTTATCAGTCAGTTAATCAATCTTTTTTTAACTTTAAATTCGAGATTGCTTCATTTACGGATGTGGAATATTAAATAATTTTTTATGTAATAAAAAACTTAGTGAGAGGTGTGACGAGAGGGGAAGGGAAGTAGCATAAATAGCAGTATGCAAGTACAGAAGGACTCACTCTAAGATTGGCAAAAGCGAGATAGTAGTCAACTTCACAAACAATAGATAAATAATAAATAAGAAAATTCTATGAAAGGAAGATGAAATGTTTCGATCTGTGAAATATCTCTCTCGGCTTTTATAGACCATGCAGGAGATCTTCGACATGGAGAAGAACATTGAGCTGTTGAGGAAGGCCATCCAGGACAAGGAGCATCCAATGAAGGTAGCCCAGACCCGTCTGGAGGAGAGAACTAGGCGTATCAATGTTGAACTTTGTAACGATCCAGTCATGAAGTCGTAAGTAGCTATCGGTAGCTTGATACCAATGTAGATGAAAATTGATATGCGCGAAATTCATCAGTCGTGTAATTGGTAATCGCAAATTTGCGAAAGTATATGAATATGAAATTGTATATCTATTGTGTGTTTGAAAATATTGAAAATTATGCAATAACGAAACGATTTTTTCTTTGAAATTGCGATATTATATGAACACGACATTAAATGATTTCGAAAAAGGGTTTTAAAATGAATTCGCAAAATTATAAATATGTTGGCGAAATTAATTCAAAATGAAAAAGATTATAAATTTGAAAACCAAATAGATTTACATTTGATATAAAGAAGAACTTTCTGCTATTTGAAATGATGTATTTGTGACAGAATCTGGTATTATTGTTTTTAATGTTTAATAGGCTACAGAGGGAGGTGTCCGAAATCCGTGAGTCCGTGAGAATCCTGAAGGAGCGCCTGAAAGCTTCAGAACTCAGTCTCGCTCGTCTCATGAAGACGAAAGCCACGCTAGAACACGATATTAGCGTCAAGGACAACACACTGAAGATTGACACTTCCTATTGTATGGGCATGCGCAAAGGATTCCCCATGGATCCCAAAGTGGGCCCAGTATTTCAAATGCCGACATGTTAGGAAGAAATTTATTTAGGAACATTATTAATTATGTGAAAGGATTAAATGAGTAAAATCAAAGTTTTATACATCACTGCTGTATTATCTACGTGAAGATTATTTTATAAGAGGATTTCGAAAGGTAAATTGCGTAAAAAGGGAGTTATTTCCCTTTTTAATTTTCGAATTCGAGCTGCTACTACTTAAGAAATCCGAAATGAACGTTTCCATGGTATCAATCATGTATTGTTGAAGTGCTTTTTCAATTAAATATTCCTAAATTATGCATTAAGTTTGTTTTGGTGACTCAGCTTGTCGCCATCTTTCACTGGCGGATATTGATTTTATAATATATCCATTTTATCAGAAAGTTTGTTCATCACATTTAGCAAATTCAATTTGCATTCATCATGAGTCTTT
The DNA here is from genome assembly GCA_035048485.1 of Pteria penguin. Taxonomy (NCBI): domain Eukaryota; kingdom Metazoa; phylum Mollusca; class Bivalvia; order Pterioida; family Pteriidae; genus Pteria; species Pteria penguin. The sequence goes on along the minus strand of CM068591.1, from coordinate 32,010,299 downwards.
TCACTTTTTCTATTGCTAACATATAAATATAAAACAAATCATACAAAACGAAAATCAAGATTTTGGAGAAAAAATATAGGAATTCAGTTTAAACAAAACGAATATTAGAAACTTTAATAATTCATTTTGTTAAATGGTCCTGCCTCATGTGGCAAATTTCATGGTGCAACTGAAGATAGTGCTAGATCCAATCGTTTGTGTACGAATGAAAAATTGATGGACGAATTTCTTTTCTATAAATTGTTTTAATGTTCACTGGTCGTTGCTTGCTTCATTGTAGAATATTTTAATGTATTTTCTCTCCTTCATTATTTCATCCGTGTGACTAGAATTTTAAATATTGTTATTTTGCATAGTGTCTTTGTAAATGTATAGTTATTTATTACTTGTCGATGAGACGATATGATACTTGATGGTTAATTATTTATGGTTAATTAGTATTGGTTAATTAGTTTAGTATATAAACTGTTTCAGGAGATTCAGTATTTATCTCGTGTATCATCTGAATTACATAATATATCCCTTTAAGTCTCATTCAAAATAATGAGATAATCTCAATATCGAAACGTCTCAAGTGAGATAGTCTGGCTATTGAGATAAATATTTATTATGTAACCGTATCAGTATTAAGGTGTTTCTCTACCCAAGTATTGCGCATGCTCAATGATAAATCTGGGAGCCCCTTGCCATTGCGACTGTGATATTCGTTACTTCATTGTATATACATTGTAGCGCACGTTGTACTGCTTATGTTGATTGCACAATAAAACCTGTAAAAATATGATTCGTTTTCTTTTGATAAAAATAAAAACAATATATAGAAAGCACAGATAATTTAAATATTTTTATTGGGATCAGAAGTATGTATCTTTTAATATTTAGCGAAATTAAAAAGAACAGTCTGATTAATATTAATTAATTAACATTAATATTAATTAATCAGAAATAAAAAAAATCAAAATAATGGGTCTCTCTCTCTCTCTCTTTTGGGGAGGGGGGGTTAAAATGAAATGTCAAATTTATACAATGTACAATGGAAGAGTCATTGTCATTTGCTGAAATCATTGTCATTGGCTTCAAATGTTCATTTCTCGTCATTCTCTTTCTTTCACTTCGTTTTTGTTTTATCATTTTGAGTCTTGAAACGTTTTATCTGCTATATCATATCTTACATGAATGAAAGCATAATATAAGGATCGCATTTTATAATACTTTATTCCAACGAGTTCGCAAACTCACATGAAGGCCTTGAAAATGAAAGATAAAATGGATGTTTGAAGCTTTTGTCATTCAGATATAAAGAAAACAAAACTTTACTTGTATGTTTAGTATGAGTCACAAATGCTTGTAATCCAAGCGTATCGAATTTTCATCCCATTGATTTTACATACACAAATTGATGATTCGATTGGTTTCTTCTAGAGGTAAAAAAGAAAAACCCGCAACGCCCCCCCCCCAAACCCCCAAATAATAATATAATAATATATACAGAAAGAGAAGAAATCTCTTTGCGACACATGTACACGGGAGGAAATTTCTAAAGAGTGAATCGATACTGAAAAAAAAGTTTTCCTCAAAATATGGCATGCTGAATCCAGACAAATGCTCACGGAAAGGGGGGAGTAACTCTTAGTCACAAACAATTAAATCAATTACAACGTCACATCACTCTAAGAAACTATTATACTTATAGAATTTAATTCTGTGTAACACATCTAAATTTTCTCTCTGGGTAGGGTACCTACCTAGACCTGCTTTACCACACCATGCACTGATCCCTGGGCAGACCCAGATAAAAATGCAACAGTACTTATAAGGACACAGAGTGCTTCAATGAGTCATGCTAATTTTCATGCAAATCTGTTTCTTCAAAAGTTAGGCAAACTGTATTACTGACAAAACAACCCTTACCCTTTTCCAGTTTTAATCTTCAAAGCGTTGAAGAAAAACAAAATAAATAAAAGTAGTTAACACTCCAATTGTTTGTAATTACATTCATTTCACATAAATCAGTTAAAAGAATAATTATTGCAGTATAATCAATCTAGACTGAAGCACTTTGATACATTCGGATTGTTGTGATCTATGCATCCCTTATGGAAAGATCTTTGACAGATCTGGCTAAACAGAAATTTTCAACACCTGAAGGGGACATTGAGTACTTCATCCCTAAGTACTGCGATTTATCAATATCCCTTTGGTGGTTCTGAAGAAGTTGGAAATGTGAATATATTACGGACGACGGACGGACGGCAAACTATGACAGGAGCTCACTAAAGCCTTTGTCTCACAACTAATAAAAAGGGAATTTAAAATTCATAGAAAATCACTCCCCCATATGTAAGCATCCTTAGAATAATAGTGTACCATAAGGGGGGGGGTTCGCCTCAATGAATTCTCCGAGAGAGGGTCGACTCGTGTTTTGTGTGTAAAATTCTTCATTTTACATAGAAAAATAACAAGAAAAGTAATTTTCTACGAATCTCAGGGCGGATCCAAACTCCCGGTTCACCCCTCTAGATCCGCGCATGTTGTTGTCTACTGTCAGAAAGGTAGTATGTCTTCTTCAGTGTCCCTGGATGAAAAAAAATCCAGTTCCAGATGCGGATACGGAAACTTTGTCGTCCGAGATCCAACAAAAATGAATTTTCCGAAATTATGTGTAAACAGTTGGAGTAATGAAAACTTTTTAGTCTGTTGATTAATTTAGAAATATAGCCATCTGCCTACGTCTAGGTACATGGAGGTGTAACTCACAGCCGCCCCAAATGCAAGCCAGGGACTTGTTTTACTATATACCTTACGACAAATCGTAGTTTAAGATGCGATTTAGTCGAAAAACTAGGGAAAGTGAAAATAAGCCCACATCAAACAGGATTTTTATTTATTTATTTATTTTCATTATTATGTTTTTCTTTTTTTCTTTTTTTTTTTTTTTTTTTGGTGCAAATATCAGCGTTAACGTCTCATTAAAGATTTACAATTTGACTAAAGATTTGTAGTAAAACGGTTCCCTGAAAGAGCCGATGTTGCTGTTATGTTTTTTACACTTACACAATGTTTGATTTTTTTTTTCTGATAGAGAGAAAATCGTTCTTCTATAATGCTGTAGTAAATAGATACATATAAATATTCTTATGTTGTTATTATGGCGATATTATGGTCCTAATACACTCCGGAACGCACTCTGAATGTTTGATTTCTTATTTTACGAACAGTGACGTTATCTATTGTATAGATTATGACGTCACGTCGTTAATATGTTGTATTGTTTTCTGTTGTTGCTGTTACTTGTTTCTTTTTTGTTTTGAAATTGGGAATTTGTGAATCAAATTATGCATCGCGCATATCAACCGCTTACTCCGGCAAATAATATCTTCCTGCGTAGACGATGGGACCAGAATTTTTTCGAGGCACACAGGAAACAGGTATTTTCAGGTAAGAATTGAATTATCAGAACATAAAGCAATGAAACAAAACATTATTTAGTCAATATTGGAAGAATCAGCTAAATATACTTTAATCAAAGAAAATCCAATCATAATTTACATAGACAGTGTCATTCCACAAGAAAATCTAGAGGAAATCAGAGACTTATGCAGAGGCGGATCCTGGATTTCTGAAAAAGGGGGTGTTGGCTACATGTGAATGTTAAGTATTGGCCAAACTACTCAGCCATTTTGGATGCCAAATCTGGGGTTTTACTTGTAAATATGTGGCGAAAAAAAGGGAAGGGTGGACCCCCAGGCCCTCCTCTAAATCCGCCGCTGCTATTCAGCGGGCCTATCAAAAGCAGGAAGATATCATTAACAAGATTAAGATCTGCCGTGTAAAAGAACCTCTTTTTTAATGTCTCCTTTTATAAGACAGGACAACAGGTACTCTCAGATCGGGCTCGAACCTAATACCTCAAACATAGTAATCTACCGATTGAGCTTAATCATCTTGTCGATTCTGAGGTGTTTATCTGTCTGCCTTTCTGTGTGTCTATATGTCTTTACTTTTATGTTTCTGGTTTTCCTTGTTTCTCTCTCTCTCTCTCTCTCTCTCTCTCTCTCTTATTGTTTTGGACAATTTGATGTAGTTAAGATTGTATTTTCAGCTAAATCCCGAATTGATAACAAACCTCCCAAAACCTACATGCACCTCCATATCAAGCTAAAAAAATTACAGGTAGGTCTTGGTGACTTTTGAAAGCATGAATATGAATTTAAATTGGGATATTTTTCTGAAGATGCAACAAGAAAAAATACACCCGCTGCATTACTTAATATTTGAAATTAATAAATCATAAGACTTTTATGTCCCTCACAGTGAAAATGTATTTTTGAAACAATCTGCATGAAAATGTATCAGTTGTTTAATCTTTCAACACAACACCCCCCTTCCGTTAAAATATACTCCATACATATTCTTTGTCTTGCAAACTTAACTAAGGGCACTCTCTTGACCATTGATTTCGTTTTGGAAATTCCTAATATTTCTCTTTCTTACTTACCTTTTTGTTTCATTTAATGAAAAAAACCACCCCTCTTCTCTACGTCTTGCACATTGAGCGAAATGAGTTATGAACAAATTTGAGTGATATCGATATTGACAGATGGAAGGAGAGAGGCTGGCTACAGTCGAGAGGGACAACCGAATACTTCTTGAAAAAATGGCACACATAATGCGGACGGGTGGCAACGTGGATAACAGGAAAGACGACTATGTCCAGAAAAGGTAGGAAAGTAATTAAGAGTTACCGTTCTTAGATTAGTTCTCTCGCATTAAAGAAAAATTAAAAGGGTTTTGTTTTGGGGTTTTTTGTTTTGTTTTGGGGTTTTTTTTTCGTAGACCTAACTATTGACTTCTTATCAAAAATACTATTATTTACTAAAATTTATAGCTTAATGATTTGTGCGACTGCCTTGTCCAACATTTTGTAAAACTAGTACAAAAAGATTTTTCAATTAATTTGCCTGACTCGAAAACAAATATCAAGTAACATTACAACCTATATGAAGTTATTCACATACATTGTATCTTAAATTATCAGCATAAATTCAGACATAATTACATTGTATTTGCACGAATACATGCCATGATATCGACATTTTTATTGACTAACAAATAACTGTTTGTATTTATATTTATGACTGACTTGTCGCTTTCAACAATATTATAGTCATATCATGACTTAGAAAAAGAGAGGGGGGGGGGGGAGTAACCCAATTCTTAACTTTGGTGGCGTCATTCAAGAATCGAACCCTGATCTCCCGTACTGCAATACAAGCGCTTAATCACTATACAAGGTGTGTCCCTATGTTTGTATTTATGAATGTGTTTTTTATTTTAAGCTTAAATAAAACAAAAAGACAGAGAGAACTGTTGAGAATCACGCATGAAAATCTTGCCATCTTAAAGAGGATAACGTCCAAGGATCCCCACTATCATCATGTCAGATGGGAGGACGAATGGCGGGTAAATATTACAGATTTTACACGACAATGAGTGATATACGAACATTTATTACATATTTTGAAAATTTTATCAATAGTTTATATAGAAAGTTTCCGGGCTGATATAGAGCCATAAATGCCCGCAAACTTCATATCAGCCCGGGGACTATTTCCAGTTACGTGACGTCATACTTATATTTGACGTCATACCGTACGCAAACAAACATGGCAGACAGTACTATTAACGAAAATACTTCGGTTTATAGAATTAAATGTAGATGGACGGTTAAATATGTAATAAAAAGGTTATTGACTGAATACGACGAAATATGACCGTCCTCGGTCTTTGAGCGGATGCGACCCTCGCAAGCTCGGGCCGCTTTACCGCTCAAAAACCTCGGGCGGTCATATTTCGTCGTATTCAGTCAATAACCTATAATTATTCACTTTAGGGCAACCCTTGGGTCTGATATACATTTTTTATTTTCATATATGAGTATATTTTATAATTCCCTAGCAAAGCAAACAGCATTTAATAGAGTTTAAATTTTGATATGGAGAAAAACAGAAAGTGATTTTTTAATAAAGGCGTGTAAATTTATTTTAACATACCTGTAAATGTATAAGTCTGTCTGTCTCGCTATCTTTTATAAAGTAACAGGTTCGAACCATTGGTCTACGTCGAGCAATTGACCCATAACTTTGGCGGAATACTTTGTGACCTCTCAATATATTGTAAATCTTTGCCCGAGGTATGACCGAGGGCCATAGCAAAGAAGATGGGGGTATGTATCAAGAGTGGGTCAATTTTTTTCTTTTAAAAATACGTCACACCAAGCTTATTTCAATTAGTGACGTCATCCACCAGCTACCTTGTACAGTTTGAACTTACATAACGCACACCCACCCTACCCCGAAGCAGTAAGGAAATTTCTAAGCGCCATACACACTTTCTTACATGCATGGCTTCATGACTTATCATATAGTATCACAAAAATTAAACTCTCTTCTGGTCAACAAAAATAGAATATAGAAGGTTCACCACCCTACCCCCCTTATTTTTTAACCCACCCACCCCACCCTTTTTCCATCCTGTAGATTTGCCTTCTATGCTTTTGAAATTACATGTACTTAATCACACATATCTAGGGGCTTCCTTCTTTTATAGATAAATCAGCAGTACATGATGGACATCTCTAAATTTCCTCACTACTGGCGGCAACAGGCGCCTTACGCCATTCACAAAGAGCAACAAGCGGCCGCCAATAAACGCATACGCGAGCATAATGTAAGTACGGCTTCAAGAATGGCTCCAAATTTACTCTTCGGGCCACAAAGTCCATGCGCCACAAAAAATTGAAAATATCCGAAAACATGATCATGGCAACAAGTATCGAGTCTTTTCGTTAAGCAGAGTTATTTTCCATTTGGGAGGTTATCTGACGTAAAACAAATATGACGTCATAGATTTCCCATGGAAACGTCAATTTTTGGACCATCATTGCCCGAAGTTTTAGACCAATTTCTATAGAATTTGATGACGTAACAAGTGCATGTCAGATACCGTCCAAAATGGGAAGTAACTGTTTAAAGAAAAGACCGAACACATAATCGGAACAACAAAGTCGTAACTCAAAATTGCGTTACTTGATATATAAGCGGCATTATGTATTATCTCTAGCCAATTTCAATTTGCATTGGACATTTTCCAAGGTAAAATTACTCAGAGTAGCATATGATGGAATACGGAAGTCAAATAAGAGTGAAAAGTGTTGCCATGAAAGTGTTCACTGCTATGATAAATATTCAATCACCAAGTATAAGCGGGATCTATAAGCATTCACAAGAGATGCATTTTGAAAATTATTTCTCCTACTGGGTTATCTTTCTTGGCTATGATACTATCCCTATCAAATTTGACATATATCGCAGTGTTATTATTTTTTTACAGTAACTTTACTTCTCTATTAAATGACAAACGAACAGTCTCTACAAAAATTGCTGTTTTTGTTTACAAAATCAACGAGTAAATGTTTTTCTGCAGACCATTTCACAAAAAGTTTCAAGGAATTTCATTAGGAATTTCTTTTCCTATACAAAAAATAGTTTTAATCTCTCGGTATTAAGAATATGAAATGTTTTGTTTTATTTTGGGATGAAAATTTAATAATTTTTAGTTCAGGTTCCCCCTCTTGCAAAATCTTGGAATAAAAGTTACGAAAATTCCTTAAACTTTTTGTAAGAAGTTTGCGAAATGACCTGCTGATGTTTAAATAGTGATATATTTGGACATTGTAGGGTAAAATTACGAAGTCGAAGAAAAAGGTTCCAAACCCCTATTTACCAAGTCCTGAAATATGCGTTCAGACACCATCCACGGCACACACAGTGGCATGAAATGCGCGTCACGAAGCGCGTCTCATTCATTTCTACAATATATAATGAATGTGTTTTTATCAAGAAGGAAATAAATTTAAATCATTTAAATATTTTAAGTGGAAGTTTCATTGTGTTAAGTACAAGTGAACATTGGTGATTTTGTAAAAGTTTTACAATAGTCCTCGATTCATTGGAACTGGAAGTGAAGAAGGCATCAGTAAACCGATGTAATAAACAGTATAAAGAAAGAAAGAAAGGGAATAAATATCATTCCTCGACAAAACACGGAATCTTCAAAGTATTTTGAAGAGTAAAAATAAAATTAGATTTCAAAGTAAATAAAATTTCAAGAAACTGAAATTGGTATCTGTAGATCAGTTTTATAATGAATGAATAAAGGAGTCATGTCCTGCATCACTTTGTCATTACAATTTTATTATTGGAGTCCTTGAGCACTGTATTATAGTGAAGTGATTACCGGAGCCTGTATACTGAAGTACCAGAAATAAATGTTGAAGTGCTTTCTCTGTGTACACAAGGTTTTCTCTTCACACCTGTATCTAAGCAATTACAGCGTTATTGTCGTATATTACCGATTTAATATATATTTATTCGAGATATGTAGTTTCAGGTGCGAAAACTTTGGAATAAATTTCATTTCGAGTACACCCAATTTCGGTCTAAGGGGTTCTGTCAAATTTGAAAATTTGTTGCACGGTCATCCTCGTTATAAATTTAATGGAAAGTGCTACCGGACTCGGTATGGTCTGGTGACAAATGGTTCCAGCCTCGGTATGAATATAATGGAAGGTGCTACCAGACTTGGTATAGTCTATTGACAATTGTTACTAGCCTCGGTATGAATAAAATAGACAGTACTAACAGACTCAATATGGTATAACGACAAGTGGTCCTACCCTCGGTATGAATACAATGGAAGGTACCATCAGACTCGGTATAGTCTACGACCTCGGTATGAATAAGATGGAAAGTAGTACCAGACTCGGTAGGTATAATGACACGTGATACCAGCCTCGGTATGAATATAATGAAAGGTGCTACCAGACTAGGCATTGGTCTAAAGGCAAGTCATACCCGCCTCGGTTTGAATATAGTGGAGGGTGCTAACGAACTTAGTATGGTCTTATGACAAGTGGTGCCAGCCTCGGCATGAATAAAATGGAAAGCACTACCAGACTCGGTATGGTCTAATGGCAAGTCGTACCAGCCTCGGTATGAATATAATGGAAGGGGCTATCAGACTCGGTATGATTTAATTGCAAGTGCTAATAGTTTTAGCATGAATATAATGAAAAGTGTACACAGTCTTAGTATAGTCTAATAAGTGGTATGAATGTAGTGAAAGATGCGACCAGTCTTGTAATTTGACTGGCAAATGCTACTAGTCTTGGTATATATATTGTAAAAAGTGCGACCAGTCTTGTTGTGATTTAACTGGCAAATGCTAGTAGTCTTGGTATATACATGTATATTATAAAAGTGCAACCAGTCTTGTTGTGATTTTGTGTGCTAGTAGTCTTGGTATATATACTATAAAAGTGCGACCAGTCTTGATATGGTCTACTGGCAAATTCTACCAGCCCCAGCAGGAATATACTGGAAGGTGCAGCCAGGTTAGTTTGGACCTAGGAATGGTCTTTGGGGGGGGGGGGGGGTTATTTTGTTTGTTTGGTTTGGGGTTTTTTTTGGGAGGGGGGGGGGGTGTTTTGTTCTGGTTTTTGGGGTTTTATTTTTTTGTTTTTTCTTTGTTTTGTTTTGTTTGTTTGGGTTTTTTTTTTGCTATTAACTTTGTAATCAATTCATGTAATAGCCTTATGCAAATGCAACATGCTTCAATCAATCAATAAATCTTAGAAGTATGTCAGACTGTAATAACCTTCTTCACGAAACCCTTCACATACCCCTAGTTCTGCAGTCGGTGTTGTGACACCCTTTTACCACAAATACTACTAGTTCTGCCGATGGCGCAGTTTAACACCCCCCTATTACAGACTACCTCCGCCATCGAAACAAGAGACATCCCTTTTAACCCCCTCGTTCCACTGTCGGAGCAATTAAACATCCCCTTACTCCTGCTTCAAATTCCACGACAATACGTAAGTAAGTTTTTGTTTTACACCTTTTTCAAAACTTGTGAAACTTTCCGAGACAAAAAGTAGTTCCCCCTATACACGTACCCCGATACTGTCTATCACAAGTTTTAGCTATGTTATGGAAGTAGACCGATACTCCCTTATCGCAGCTCCTAGTTCCGTCGTCGCAGCAGTGCGACACTGCTTATCGTAATAACAAGGTTATTGGCTGTGCAAAGCCAATAAATTCAATTTATTTTACATATCTTTAACCTAAGATATTGACTTAAACGATGATAAAGTCTTGTGAAAACGAACTAATTTCATTTGAATTGCAACTAATTCAAGTTCTTATAAGTCATTGAAATATAATTTACAATTGATGACATGCGAAGCAGGGGAGATTACTTTGAAATATATAGATGCACTTACAGCTGTTTTACCTACCTGTAAATGACATATAAAGGGGGATAATTTACGCTGCCTTCGTGACTTTTGCACTTATTGTTTCTGAAGAGATTTTAGATAATTCGACAAGTCTTAAATTTCGAGCATTTTAATGTTCTCTAATGTGGTCCCAAAGTTTTCTATAAATCTATTCGGAAGTAGATCGACTGCAGATTTGCAAAATCAATGGAATTTCTATTCATATGAAAAAATATACATGACGCAAATGTTTCTTCTTAGAGAAAGCAGATTTTGTAAAATATGTGAAGATGCAATAAACTATTAAAACCATTTCTTTTTATCAAATAAATAAATAAATAAATAAATAAATAAATAAATAAATAAATAAATAAACTTGACAGTGGTACCAATTTTACAGCTAGCTCTCAAAGATATATGAAGCAAAATTGAGAAGGGTGGAAAAAAGGGGGGGGATCAATATAATTATACCAATTATTTTTTATGGCCATATCGGAGGTGAAAGTTTTATGTGGCATTATTTTAGTGATCAGTATAAAATTGTGGAATGAGACGGAATGGACTCCAAGAAATAATTCCATCAAATAACGGAAACAAAACTAAGAAATATACGGACAGCTGACCGGCTGAGACAAAGATGTTACTGGTTAGTATTCACTGATGTTAAGCCGGAGGCAGTCTTGGTGTAGTGGTTAAGCGCTTGGTTTGCGGCACCGACGACCCCAGTTCGATTCCCAGATTGCGCCACTATGTTTAAGAGATGGGTTATTTCCTGCTTGTCCCTTCTCTCCCTCCATCCTCCCCCTCAAAATAATAATTAAAAAACCCCAACCTCCCACCCGCTCAAAAAACAAACAAACAAAAAATAACCAAAAGAAAAGAAAAAAAAACAAACAAAAAACAAAAGAACGAAACAAAAACAAAGAAAATCAGGAAACATTTCATTTTATTCAAATTCAGGAACCACTCCTCTCTGAATCTCTTATTGCACAGACGCAGATAAACAATGCTGTTTATGATTTACTTCAACGATTAAGTTAATCGTGTTCGGACGCACTTTAAGGGGAACAAGATATATGACGCAAAATTAATAAAAGCTCTCTTCTACAGAAAATCCCAAGCAGAGTTGCAATAATTATGAAACAAATTGATAATTTACAGTCACTTCAACACAGTTTGTTTCTAAATAAACCCATACGACTCGAGACGAGATGAAAGAATACATGGCAATATTTTTCATTCCAAAACCATTACCTTATCGGACGAACAAACAGACATCTTTACAGGTTGCTGGGAGAGAGCCTAAACGATCGCCAATCCTTTCCTTTGAAGAATAAGAAACCCTCCTCAGGATGAGCCGCACTGTCACAACTGAAGTGGATATGAAACCAATTTTGATGAAAATAACTATTTTGTAAATTTAGTTAAATTTCAGATCAATCGCTGTTATCAGAGGAAATCCTATCGAACGACTGCGCTGTCTTTATTTCTACAATAACTGTTTGGTGGGCCTCTTTTAAGGGTCGTACAGGATCACATAGATCTTTTGTTATTGCCCGATGGAGGGTGATGATGGCCATCTTTTATCTTATCTTGTTTGCTTGTAAAATCTCTCTTCTTCACACCTCGCTCTATTGTCGAATATATCATTAAACAAGACAATTTGGTGAGTATTTTGTCGTTTATTAGATAGTCACATTCTGTATGTAGTTACAACTGAAAGAATTTGAATATTAAATCTTTGGTTTCTTAATGCGACCGTATCAAAAATTTTATCAAAAATAAATACACGTTTTTGTGGACATTGATGCCTAGTAGGACATAAAGGGTCACAGACAATGACAAGGTTTTGCTTTTTTTGTTTTGCACCTGAAATATTGATGCGAAATATCAAAGCTGAACGTATGCCCATGTGGAAAGTTGCGGGGGAGGGGGGTTATTTACCACATAGAGATATAAAGGAAAAATAAACATACAGACAGAACAAAAATATATGTCCCGAACCTCCTTAATATGCATCGGTTCCAAACGATTTTATGTGGAATCAGTTATTGGAACTAAAAAGCGCCTCCCTCCCCTCCAAAAAAAAAAAAACAAAACAAAACAAAACAAAAACAAACAAACAAAACAAAACAAACAAAAAAAAAAAATAAAAAAAACCCAACTACCCCATAAAACCCCCCAGTAACTAAACCTCAAACAATTATCCCCTCCTTTCCCCTAACCTACCCCCCCCCCCCCCCAAAAAAAAAAAAGAAAAAGAAAAAACCAAACAAACATGCAAACAAACAAAACAACCCCCACTCCCGATGTTTTCGTGTATTCTTAATAGCCGAGGACCCATTATCATTTAACCAGATGGAACTATCTTTATTGTGTGTATCAGTTCGTTACTCACATGTATTTCTCTCTGTGCAAGTAACAGCAGAACTTGAAAGTTTCCTTTGAGATTAAAAACTTTTCAGTATTTGTGTACTTTAGAATTTAAATTGAGCACTGGATAAATGTTCTCATTTGCTACATCAATATATCATAAAATTTACAATTTACATTTTGTTAAGATTCGAAAATCTTTTGTATGTCAATTTGCGCATGTACTTCCAAGATATTTCTTTCGTTAAGGTAGGCGATCCTTTCAGTTTCATGACAAAGATAAATTTTCACACTTTGAATTCCTTAGTCCTTATTTCAAATAGAAAGATAAAGAGAAACATTTTCTCAACAAAATCGCCCGGATTGATATTTGTTTAATATATATATATATTAGTTCTAATGTCGATTTAAAAGACTCTAATTAGCAGATTAAAAAATCTCAGGAAAATCTGAAAAAAAAAACCCAACAAATAACCCATGAGCTGATAATTTTTTCAAATACATCTAGATATATGATCCCATTAAAACATCAAAGAATTTTTTGTATTGTATTATTTATGTAATTATTATCATTATTATTTTCTTGTTATTTTTATTTTATTTTTTTAATCTCGGAATCTGAAGACAGATTTTTAATTTTTTCATTCCCCCCTTTTTTTGGGACTTGACCCGAAAACACTTCCACAGTATGTTCGTCTGTTTTCATTTTTAATGCGCTTGCGTGAAAAGGCGGTGCTTTGCCATCTCTCTCTCCCTCTCTCTGTTCTAGAGTTTGAGTTGACACTTTTAATTCCCGATTAATTACCTTAATATCATTATATCTTTGATGTGTCTAGATTTTCATTTTCAATATTAATAAAAAGGCAAGAAAACACAAGAAAAATATAAAATTACCATGTTTTCTAATACACAAAATTTGCCGGCGAGGAAATGCGTCTCTTAGAATATATACTAGGTCGATGATGCTCACTAAATAAAGTATGAACGTGTCTTTGTCTGGAAGAGAATTAAAGGTCAGGGGGTTACGCCTATCAAGAGGTCATCTGCTAATAAAGGTCAAATTTCTAACTTTTTTGAAAAAAGCATATTTGGGTATTGCTAAAGCGATACATGTCCCCCTCCGGTTTCCATAAATTTTCTAAGCCCAAGGGCCGAAACTCATCCAAAAATACGTCAATCATGACCAACGTCGAAGTTGATGTGTAACTCATTGATACAAAGCCACATACCAAATTTCAGTTCAATTACTTCAATGGTTGAAAAAAAAAATAATAAAAAAATTATCCGGAAAACTAAAGTGTCTCAGAAAAATGGACAGACAGACGGAGTGGAAACCTTTATTTCCCTCTGGTTTTAGAAGTGGGGGACTTAAAATCAACTTTCATATAATAAAGATCACCTGTTCACAAAGGTAACTCAATTCTAAACCCTCATAAAATAACCTTTGTACGCAGGTCTGACCGCTCTTTGTGTTTAACATATGAACAAAAATCTTAGAGAAATATATGATTTTTATTGAGTGAAATTTAAACGTTTTCACTTATTATTGAGAGACTCAAAGAATCAAAGATCAGAAAACTTTTCAAATATATTACCATATACACACAAAACTTAGATTTATGACTCTTCAAACGCCCTCTGTGTAGTTTATTTCCCTTTGGATTTGATTTCTCAGGTGTGCCTTTCTTTACTTTGAATTTAAAACAATTACATCGGATGGAAGATATATTCAAAGGAATTACTCAGTCATTATATCTCGTACATCATTATAACACTTGTATGATCTTCTCTTTGTTCTAAGAGATTGGAATAAAGTGATAGTGATATTTGATGCATCACTTTTATTGTATTGCTATATTTAAAAAGTTTCTGTGATAAAATGGAAGTAAATTTACGAATTATAGTGCATTAAAATTCGAAATACATAAAAAAGAATATTTTCAAATTCTAATATATCCCCCGCCGTAATAATACAAAACAAATAAATAAATAAATAAATAAATAAATAAATAAATAAATAAAAATGATAGTGAAGAGATAAGATAAAAACAAAGCAAAATACAAAACCGCAAAAAAAAAAGAAAAATAACATGAAAAAAGAACAAAACAAAAAATATAAATATCAAAATTCAGTCCCCCTTCAGAAAAAAAACCCAAGAACAAAGACAAAGCACTCCCGCCACAAACAAGCAATCCCACCCCCCTCTGTCCAATATATATATATATATATATATATATATATATATATATATATATATATATATATATATATATATATATATATATATATATATATATATATATAAATAAAACAAAAAATATAAAGTGAAAGGAAACGAAATATTTTTGTCTTACGTGGAAAATAAACAAGAGGTGCAAGTAGGCCTTTATCGCTCACCTGAGTACCTAGATGATCAGTCATGCAGGAAGGAAGAATTCATTCATTTTTGCATTACTGTGACTAAGTCAACACAAATGTTGAAAATATGTCAAATTTTATTTCAGACCAGAATAAAAAAAAACCCCACTTTTTGCACATTAATTCAGGTGATTTTGATATTAAGCATTTGCTTTGTCATTGGGTCATGAACAACAATTGTTTCAAATATTGTCCAGATCCAACTTAAAATGGCCTAATTTCATATGGTGAGTGTTGAGAAACATCTAAAAACTTATTTAGATGTGTAAAGAAATAAAAAAAAATGGTCAACAGCTAGATTTGAACCGCTACTCTCCACATTTTAATTACCAAGTGGTATATGTACCATTGTGAGACCTAGTTTTTAGACATGATGGCACCATTTGTTGACCAATTTGGATGAAATGTACAAAATTGATAGAGGACCTATAGTACTTCGTGTGTACCATGTTTCATTAAAATCTTTTATGTGGTATAACAGCGAACGTTAACAATGTGAAGAAATGTACATATACACCCTCATTTGGAAGTCTTAAAAAATTCATAGAAAATCCAAAAATTTGAGATATTGACAAAATTCCTTTAAAATAACATTCCTCACTACACTTATGATCACAAAAGTCCATAAGAAATCATGCAATTAGTTTCTCCATTTATGCACTGGTTCAAAAGGAGAAGAGTGGTATTGTTTTGGGCACATTTTGCCCCCCCCTGGATACACCCCTGAGGGAATCTGGGGCCTTATTTACAAAGAAACTTAAGTCTAAGTCTAAGAACTGAGACCTATATGGTAGCATGTGTCTTAGTACTAAGAATTAATAAAAAGTTCCTGTAAACAGTATATCTGACAAGCTATTCACAGACAAACTTTCGACAAAGTCTTAGAATAATGACACATGGTATTTTAGGTCTCAATTTTTAAACTTAGACTTAAGTTTCTTTGTGAATAAGACCCCTGAATCCCGAACACAATTTTAGTAGGGGACCTTGAGTACATCATATATACAAGGTTTGATCCAAATCTGCAATGCAGTTCCAAAGAAGAAATCGAAAATGTGAAAAAGTTAGCGACGGACGGACGACGAAGGACGACGCACTATAAGTATAACTCACTTGAACCTTCGGCTCAGGTGAGCTAAAGACCTAAATAAATGATGGTTGAGTGGAGATTTCGGATACGTGGACATAGATAGTAACATATCAATCATCCTCTTAGTATAGTGGCGCAATCCGGGAATCGAACTCTCACCGTCTGTACAGTAAGACACACGCTTCATCACAACACCAAGAGAGCTACTCCCCCAAAAACATGAATACATTGTTTCTGCATTGATCAACAATGCTACAATAAGCATATGCCGTGTTAAGAAAAATACTTTAGAAATAAGAAACTAGCTTGCATAAGATATTAAGAATTATACCGCTAGGCAGTGATATCCCCCAGGAGCTCATGGCCATTCAAGTATTTAAATTATATTTGCTACTTTAGTCTGTCTGTCTTCTCTCCTTCCACTCTGTCTATTTTACTCTGTAACTGTCTCCCGCCCGTCTGTCCGTCCGTCCGCCCCCTCCCCTCTCTCTCATTATTATCATTATATTCTTTAGAATTAGTTAGGGGTATTGATATGAGATACCCATTACACCTATCAATATCTACTACAAATTTCAATCAACATAAACGAAAAGAACACAACAGCATCTAGCGATAAATTGCTTTATGATTTTATGACGCAATCATAAATACATCATCTTTTTCTTAAAGAAAAAAATTAATTCAAGTGGGATGTTTTCACCTTTATTGACATTATTCAAGTTCATTCTTTCAAGGATTTTGTCAAGGTGTTTCAATGCTAATATTGCATTTTCTATTTTCCCATTTGATACATCACATCAAATGCTCAATTACATCCCAGGTGTGGTAGAAGGGGATAAAATCACCCGATTCTTATCAAAATCTCCCCTTTATGGCCCTCTTCTGGCGAGATTTATTGCCCCTGATTCGGGTCTAGACACCTGTGTAAACTTGTCGTGTTTGATCATCTTTTTGTTGTTTTCTTAAAATTTTGAACAGTTTCACAAATTTGAAATAACGTGTACTGCGAAAAGGGGGAGCATTAAGAATAATCAAGTTTTTCAAGTTCAACATCTGAATAATCAAATATGAACTTACATTTTCATGTTCCCATGACTACAATTATATTTGAAATGTTCATTTATAACCTGCAAGAAATAAAAAAAAAACCTAGATAATGATGTACTTTAAAGATTTTATAAAGTAATTGATAAAGGATTGGGCTTTAGTTTTTATTATTATAGTACCTGTTATTTAAAACCTTTCCTACTCTTACAACATTAAAATATTCTTTGGCATTTTAAAGTGTTAATTGTTTGTTTCTAGTATGACATCACATCAAAATAATGTCTTTAATGTTGATGGCAAATGCCTATTGCATTCCACGGATAAATGCCATATAATCCTTTCTTCCCCCTCCCCCCCCCCCCGACACAGTGAGTGATTCTTTCTTTTTCCCCTCCCCCTCTCCCCTGATGCAGTGAGTGATTCTCTCCCCCCCCCCCTTCCCCCCTGATTCAGTGGGTGATTCTTTCTCTCCCCTCCCCTTGATGCAGTGAGTGATTCTTTCTCTCCCCCATTCCCCTGACGCAGTGAATGATTATTTCTCTCCCATCCCCCTGACGCAGTGAGTGATTGTTTGTCTCCCCCCTCCCACTGATTCAGTGAATGACTATTTCTCTCCCCTCCCCTTGATGCAGTGATTGATTCTTTCTCTCCCCCTTCCCCTGACGCTGTAAGTGATTCTTTCTCTCCCCTCCTCTGACGCAGTGAGTAATTCTTCCCCTCCCTTCCCCCTGACGCAGTGAATGTTACTTTGCGTTCCAACGTCTACCATGACACCATCTGGAATACCAAGTGTTACATAACCAGACTCGGACGTGAATGTAAACAGATTCTGACGTGAATGTAACCAGAGTCGGACGTCAATGAAACCAGACTCGGACGTCAATGTAACCAAACTCGGACGTCAATGTAACCAGACTTGGAAAAGAATGTAATTAGACTCAGACGTGAATGTAACCAGACTCGGACCCGAATGTAAACTGACTCGGACGTGAATGTAACCAGACTATGCCGTGAATGTAATCAAACTCGGACGTGAATGTAACCATACTCTCTCTCTCTCTCTCTCTACATATAGAAAGATTTCTATATAGAAAGAAAACCTCCTCTGGGAAAGAAAGAAAGATAGAAAGCTTCAGCGTTGCAGTTAAACAGAAATAATTTACGAGCTAAATGTACACTGCACAATTTATAGCTCTTCGGTGCATTCTACTTATACTACTTGGCAATGCTTAATTCCATGTTTAGAGAAGAGGTTTTTTTCTTAAGTCTATACCCCACGGTATCAACTCCACAATCATACATCGAGAAAGAAAACTTTACAATCCACTGACGGTGTTCTGTGTCTCAATAATTCTATCACTATCCATACTCAGTCTACCCCCATACCCTTGCCCCTTGTCTTTCAAAAGATATTGCCCAGGTTAAAGTTTTGTCTACGGACACAGCCGCCGCCGACGACAACGCTGTGGGCCGTAGGTATGACACTAGCTCTCCGGACTTTCGTCCCGGGGAGCTAAACCCAGAGCAACCCCCCCCCCCAATCCCCAATTCCAAGAAAATAAAAACAAATAGACGAAACAAAACCAAGAAAAACCCAATACAAAACAACCCCTCCCCCCCCCCCAAAAAAAAAAACCCCTACGAAAAGCAAAAAGCAAAAGAAACACTCCCCCCCCCCCCAAAAAAAAAAGAAGAAAAGAAAGAAAACCAAAATAAAAACAATACCTCCCCTACCCAAGAAAAAGAAAACAAACAAAACGATATAAAAAAAAGAAAAAAGAAAAGAAACCACTCAAAACAAAACAACACCCCCAACCCCCCCAAAAAACCCCCAAAAAAACAAAACAAACAAAAAAAAAACCAAACAAAAACAAAACAAAACAAAACCTTACAACACACACAACATACATACACGAAGATACAAAAGAAGCTAAAGGTTTGAAACATCAAGACAAATAAAAACTTATAACCATGTCTCCATTAAGTTCCGCTTCTATATGATATGAAATGCATCAAATGGTTGCAAAGAATGTATAGGAAATGGAAAGGAGCAGTACAGAGAAATAGTTACAGCAAACAGAAAGCATGGAACATTTTTCTTTATTTTTATTTTTTACTTTTCTTTCATTTTTTATTTTATTATTTTTTTTTATTCTTAGACCATTTTCCTCTCTTCAGCTTTTCATAAATTGTGTACACACGATAAGGAAAATATTAATAACCGGCAAAAATGTGTTCCTTCATATAATAGTCTACATACAAGAGGAAAGAAACATTTTATAACATTTTATAATTTCTCGGACTATTTCCCTCTTTTCGGCAATTTCTAAATTATGTACACATGACAAAGAAAAATATTAGCCCAACATTTTTTCCTTCAAATTGACAGTCTACAAGAAAGAAGCATTTTATAACATTTTATAATTTAGAAATAATAAAATTTTGCCTGGCAATCTTAGAGGATTAGAAAATAATGTCTTCACTCTCGGGACCATAAATCCATGATTACGTCAAACAATAGCTTCAAGTACACTTGTATAGTGATTGAATTTTATCCCAGTTATTAAATTGTAATTTAACCACTGTATGAAGGAAATGAGTCATGTATCCATGAAGATTTGAAGCCGTTTTTCCAAGTGGTCCCTCGCTGCCAAGGTCAGTAATAACAATTCAAGATCATATTAGAACATGTTAGCTGCAAATTCCTTCACCACCGAAGGTGAAATCGAGTGTACTATATACATGCCAAATATATAAATTATGCAAATTTTCATTGTCATACGTATCAATGTCGCATGATCAAAATTGTTTAACGGCTATCGTACGTGCGCATTATCGCTATAATTGAAAGCACGTGCAGTTACAGTCGGGCGCTTGAGGTATTTGTCGCATTATGACCTGTTGTAACGGTCACGATTTCACCTGCTTTAAAGGTCACTTTTTACGATTCCCATTTTAGGTTTTCTTCCAATTTGACACATTTAGAATTCACCAGCTTTAAAGGGTTCTGATCATGAAATTTCCATTTTCTTGTGAAATTAACCTTTGTGTCAAGGCCTATTCTATAAAAAGGTCGCCTTTATTTTAACCTCAATTCCTATTTTTGTTTTCTTCCAGAGTTAACATTTGCATAAAGATCACCTTTATATTAAAAGTTCATCTTTAATTCTTCCATAATTTGACCTTTATATACAAGTTCGATTGTACATAATAAAATCTCATAATTCTCATTAGAACAATTGGGTAGTTGGTACTAAATTAGGACTGTACTTTCCCTTGAATCTAGGAAATTATACATAAAAGAAATGTTCTTGCAAATAAAATGTAAATGTCCTTTAATAACACATTTTGAAAACGAGGTCTGCCTCATGGGGACCTTGGTTTGTATATTGACCTACTTTACAAGAAATATGTCAAAAAAGTCTTTTTGCTTAATCTCTGAATACGTCCAGACAACCCCCCCCCCCCCCGCCCTTCCTTTCAACTTCTATCTCCGAATATGGATTAAAACACTATATAATACATTCGATTAAACCGATTAAAAATGCTTAAAGTATTTTACACTGGATTCCGTGTGTGATGTATAAAACCCTCATCAGTCAGGCTAATAACCGAATATAGGAAAATATCGTCGATAAGTCGGCCAATTCTAAATATAATTACCAAAGCGCTTCTGATGAAACGCCATCACTTAAAACAGGGGAAATTAAGGCATGTTAAAGTTATCATAATAAATGTTAAAAGGAAAGGAGAAAAATTCTTCAAACATTGGTTTGGTGATTAAAATGAAAATAATTATAACAACAACAACAACAACAATGATAATAACAACAATGATAATATCAGTAATAATGATAATAATAGTAACCATCATCATCATGCTCCTCCTCCTCCTCCTCCTCCTCCTCCTCCTCATCATCATCATCATCATCATTATGCTCCCCATCCTCCTCCTCCTCATCATCATCCTCATGATCATCTTCATCATAACCATTATCATCATCATTATAATGCCCCTCCTCCTCCTCCTCATCATCATCATCACCATTATCATCATCATCATCATCATCATCATCATCATCATTATTATCGTTATATTTTCTATTATTATTATTATTATTATTATTATTATTATTATTATTATTATTATTATTATCATCATCATCGTCTTCGTCTGTGTTGTTGTCGTCGTCCTTTAAATCATTTTAGACTGCTATACAAAAATATATTAAAATCTATATGTTTAAAATATAATATAGATAGTATAGATTAAGACTATATATTTCTGAGGTATTGTGACATCCGGGACTGAAGTTACCTCCTGTCCCTTCGACCACTTTTTATTCTTAGTTTATTGGGTTTATATTCCAGAGTATGATACGGCTAGTTTTGTAAAATATGGAGCAAATGCAGAAGAAGGTTTAATTAACTTCACTTTTCTATTATATGACAGTATTTGCCGAGTCAATGGCATTTATTTAGGAAGAGTGTTGTCAAAAGCACAATATAATATTACCCAAAACAGTAGGGCTCCCATTTAGCATCCTTTACCTATGTCATGAATAAAATCAATCAGAACCTGATCATCAGAAATTGTTTGATAAGGCATTCGCAATGATTTTCTGTAAGACAATAGCAATATACATTCTCCGTCCCTCCCATTTATCATTTTCCCAGTCAGAACTTAAATGGACCAATCAGAGACGAGAAGAGATAGCAGATAATCTGAACGTGTGAATTTACGACTGAACAAGCCAATAACTGAATTATGTAAACAAATACCAGCAATATTACCTGTTGGAAAACCAGTCATTCATTTCTTCTTTGGTATCTAAATCAAATCATATCTACCAATTTAATTGTCTCCCATTATGGAAACCTTGTGCGCCTCAAAGTGTGGTGGAGAGAGTGGTAAGCGGTCCAGCAAGCATTCGATCGAAGCAATTCTAGGAAATTCAAGCTCAGAGGATAATTCTAGTGATGGGCATCATGATGAAGATACACTGGACACTATTCCGAAAAGACTTTCCTCTCGGACGGGTACGTTATCATATATACATAATTAGAGATAATATAATGATTTTTATTCACTTCATTAGTTTTTCTGCTTTTCACTGCACTGTATTTATTTCTACATTGCATATTTTATTGTCTGCATTTCACAATCTGTTTATACAGATACGAATATATATATAACAGTTGTTAATTATTTGTGTCACTAATTTGTGAAGACTGTATTCCTCCGCTGTTCCTTAATCTAAAACGTACTACCCCTAATTTAAAGAATTATGGAGAACTAAGTATTCATCCTTTATCAATGCATGTCAAATCTAGAATGGTCGGCTACTTGTCAGTTTTGCATTTAATAATAATAGTAAGATATCGCATATATTGTAAGAAATTTGTTATTGGAAAGAGTCCATCAAAATCGTTATCATGTTTTAAAAATATTCTCGATTAGTTTGGCTATTCTAATACCTTTCTAGATAATCCCCATGATGCTTTTAATTGTAAATGGATCAATTTGACAATTAAACAAAGGTTGAAGGATCAGATTCAACGGCTGTGTAGAAATGATGTCTTTAATTCTTCTAAAGGTTTTTTTTTCGTATGTATAAAGAAAATTTTTGTTATGAAAATTATCTAGATATTATGGATAATAGTAATTGTTTAACATTTTGTAAATTTCGTAAGCCGGCGTGGCCTAGTGGTATCGCGTCGGACTCCTGATCGGGATGCCGGGGTTCGAGTCCCGCTCTAGTCATGCCGGTGTCATGTCTTTCGGATGAGACAGTAAAAACCGAGGCCCCGTGTCGTGGTATGAATGGCACGTTAAAGATCCCTCAGATGCATTCGTATTTATTAAAACTTAAATTCTTTTAAAATGCAGTCTAATGACGTCATTGTCTTACGCACACTTTGTAAATTTTAAAGATTAGATCCTCTGACTCGATGCATTTATTGTCTCTTAAATTTGTTTGCATTTACTAATATGTCTGAACACACTATTCATTTGATATTGTATATATATGTGTATATATGTTTGTCTCAATACCATTGTATTCACTGGTTCATGAGAATAAAGGATTCGAATTGGAATTTGAGATATTGTATAGCTACATGAAAAAGAGAATGACATTAATATTGGTTGGGGGGGGGGGGGGGGATTGGTTTCAAAATTAACACTTACTAATCAAAATAACTGACCTTTCCATCGGTTTAGTTCAATTATTGTTTTGTTTGAGTCATGCATTACGTCACATTCGGAGTTAATTCACTTATATGATGACGAAGCCGGCGTTGCCTAGTGGTATCTCGCTCGTCTCCTAATCGGGAGGCCGGGGTTCGAGTCCCGCTCTGGCCATGCCAGTGTCCTGTCTTTCGGATGAGACAGTAAAAACCGTGGCCTCGTGCCGTGGTATGCATGGCACGTTACAGATCCCTCACTGCTTCGGATGGGTCCGTTGCAAAGGTCAAAATGTGTATGCCCCGCATCAGGCAGATGCCGTTACCATACACGTGAAATATTCGTGGTGTGACGTTAAACAAAAATCAATCAATCAATCAATCAATCATATGGTGACGGCGTCTGTCTGATGCATTGCAGAGAAATCCATACCTTTGCAACAAACCCATCAGAAGCAGTAAGGGATCTTTTAAGTGCCATGTCTACCGTCACATGAATGGTTTTTACTGCCGGAAAGACAGAAAATTGACAAGCCATCGGCGGGTTTCGAACACAGGACCTTTGGGTCACGAGCCAAGTAGCTAACCGATTGAGCTACACAGGCCCGATTTAGTTCAATAAAAATCGTGATTACAAATGGTTTTGGAGATAGGTAGATATATGAGAGAAATGTTATATTTATCTTTTATAGTGCTGCAATAACTTATTTATCACTTCATATGTACATATATAAAGACGGATTGAAATAATCTTCAGTGTTATTGATTGTGCGCATGTTTTTAAGAAAAAAAAATATGTAAAAAAAACTCTGGAAAATTTTGTCTAATAAAAGATGGGGATCGGCATCGAGTGGAAATCCCTTTCCTTTCTCATATATAGAAATAATTATTTATTCGTATACTATTTGCATTGTGTTGTCTCATTTATATTGATCAAGAACCCCTCCCCATCTTCACTTAGAAAAGAATATTGTACATGTAATTCTAGATCTGCCACTGCATTGGAATTTCATCGTGTTAATTCAATACATACAATCTGGGGGTCAGTTGTTACCAATGGTTAAATTTCATCTAACTACATCTTTGAAAAGAGAAGACTTTAAGTCATAGTCTGTGTACTGATTTGTAGCGTATGAAACAAATTTGTAAAATAATTTAAGATTTTTATACAGAAATCTTACAAATTAAAATAATTGTCTCTCAAAGTTTAATCACTGGTTAGCTTAACAAGTGGTTACAGTTTCGAACAACTGGCCCCTGATGTATGAAAATTGAATTCAATCACTTGAAATAATAAAAAAAATTATAAAATTTTAAATACAAAAAATAAGAAATAAATATTATTATCTTTTGATACACTGTATTATAGTTTTGTGCCTTTTTACTTCCTACTTCTTTACTCATCTGTTTATCTATTCTATGGCATTCGACTTTATAAATTAACCATGAATGTTCTTTTATTTTCATGGAGGTAATTTCTTTTCATTTCTGAACAAACACGATTTCTGATAGAATCATGATAGGCTGCCTAAGCATAAGTTGTATGTCTATAATATTCTGTTGTATATATTTCCTTGTGTTTATATCTATAGACTGTATGGTATTTGATTAATAAACTACATATAATGTCTAACTGTCATTCGCTCGTGGCCCGTGTCTTTGTCTGTTTAACTCCGCCCTCTTGTGTCATTCTGTTTCCTCTCTGTCCGAGTCTGTCTGATTGACTTTATCCGTCTGTCTGTCTGTCCTTTTTTTGTTTTCTCCACTAGTTTCTCCACATCTTAAGAACCTGAGTAAGCTGCATCTCGTATGTCACTCTGCTGTGCACTTCAAGAGATCAATATCCGCTGCTGCAAAATATTTATGACCCTCAAATCCTTAAGTAAATTTACCGAACATTTTAAGGTTAATTCTATCCATTCTCGCGATAGATGTAGAAAAGCGATAAATCACGAGATTTGCCAATACAGGTTAAAAGATATGAACACTGTTCTTGTACTAACGGTATTCGCATTTTAATATTTACTGTTGGATCCCAGGTTTGACAAGAGGGCGTTTGACTGATTTTGAGTTAAAACCATCGTAGAGTTCAAATAACCTCTATTTCCGGAAAATTTTCGTATTTAATTTGATAATGCAGTGTGAAAAATATTTAGGTCCCTTGGATGCATTCGATCAACCCTCGCTTAGATATGAAAAAATCCTTTAAATAACTAGATAAATATGTATATAAATAAATAGATAAATTAATAAATAGATAAATAAATAAATAAAAGAATGAATGACACGATAGATATAACAAAACAAAAAGTTAATGTTAATGTTTAATTAAAGACTGTTCCAATATGGCAATCATCTCCCAGAAATACATAAAGAAAAAATATATCAGTTCTACCCCCTAATTGAAAACATCGGCTTGGATTTAAATACTTAGTCTATGGCAACCGTATCGTCTGCAGGCTTTGATTATCTATAGTTCTTTACATACGTGATTATTTTTTCTAATTCTGATGCACCCAACAGCTACAGAATTGTCTTTTTCTACGAAGCATGTGGGGTTTTGCTACTAGGACCTTCCTCCCCTATCCAAACACTGTTCCGCACTAGTATGGGATATTACAGATCAGAGCCTTGTCCATTACCCCTCTCGTTATTGTCGAATTACAGTTCAATTTTAAGGGGTAACTTGCGCAGTGGTTACTTGGCTTGCGATGCACTTGATCCGGGTTCGAATATAAAATTGCGCCCTTTGTTTCGATGTCACGGTGTCGCTAAAATATTTCCTAAAACTACGTAAAATACAAATCCCCCAACCAACCAAACAAATGCGTGTCCCTGCTGCAACAACAGCAACGTCAACACAATAGGAAGTAATGACACCTAGGCAATAAATGCGTACACATTATCAGAAATGCTGTTCATCAATTACTTATCAATAATTCCAAATTCCCTCTTTAAAATTAAATAACATAAATCCGTCATATACCCGATAAAATGACCGATGATATCTGATGACGTTTACAGCTCCTTCGCAATCCTCAAGATTTGCGCGCATTAATAACTAATTAACTGATAAAAAGATCCTTGCGTAAACTGGCCTGCCGATACAGTAAATAGTTCTGGAAGGGTCTAAGTCATATATAACTCTAAGGTGTCCTGTACCAATAGCATTAGTAGATATGATGTAAAGTGTGACACTTATATACTGTCCAACTGTTGCAGGCGCGGTTCAAAATTTTTTGATGACGTCATGATATACTCATCGATACACTTTTTCCAAAATGGAGTTCAAATATGTCGTGTGGTATAAATACATTTATCTTACAACAAATCTGTCGAGAATTTTCTTTTTTGCTGAAGTACAGGACCAGGTCGGACCCCAGTCTCTATAGACTCTGGATCCGCGCCTGTCATGCTCTTAAAGATAATACTATGAATATAACAATGCTTCTAGCAGCAATCAGTGCTGGTTTATCTTCCATATATTGAGTGCATGGGTACCAGATATCTGGGATATAGATAAAGTAGAGAGATTACAAGGAATTCAGCTGTATGATTTGTATCTGTATAAGAAATACAGTTTTTATTGAAAAGTGTCACCGTATTAACTTACTTGCTAAGTGCCAACCGTTGTGATATATCATTTTTGTTAGGTTTTAAACGGAGTTGGTTTTTATTAAACGGACTCATTTCCTTTATTTTCGTAATAGTTTTATTTTCGCAATAGTTTCATATATAGTTTCATATATGAAATGTCAGGTCTCATTCTAATTTTTCATCTTCCTCCTCCTCCTCTTCTTCTTTTATTTTATTTTTATTTCATTTTTCTTTTTGTGTTAATCCTAGTTTTGTCATAGATCTCTCGTATCAGCTATGTGTATTCTTAATATTTTCTCTTTTGCCGCATTACATATTTTGTCATAATTTTTTTTCTTTCTTTATTTTAATTTTTTTTTTTTTTTTTTTTTTTTTTTTGCTTTTTGGCTTGTTTTGTCGAATACACAGTGGTGTAAAAGGCTAATCAAAAGTGTATGGGGGTGGAACAAAAATTTTGTTTTGGTATGTAAAAAATAATTCGATCTGTTTTTCAGATTTGAAATACTTGTTTCGCAAGTTTACCGGAATTTCTACTTGTCAAAGTCGAAGGTCACATATTTGAAGAGTCAAGCTGGTGTAGCCCAGTAGATGAGGCGCTCGGCTCGTGACCGGAATGCCCGGGTTCGACTCCACCCATCGGTGCACCGATGTTCAGTCTTTCGGATGGACAGTACAAACTGAGGTCCCGTGTCGCAGTAGGCGTCCCTCACGTCTACGGATAGGTCCGTTGCAAAAGTATAAGTTTCTATGCGATGCATTAGGCAGATACCGTCACCATATACGTGAAATAATCGCGGAATGACGTAAAAATACTAAAATAATTATTATAATCAATCAATCAATTTGAAGGGCAGGAGAGTGGAATCATTAAAGAAAGTCCAAAACAGATATCACAGAATAGGAAACTACAGCAAACAGATAATTATTATTATTATTATTATTATTAATATTATAATTACTATAATTATTAATATAATAATAATAATAATAATAATAATTATTATTATTATTATTATTATTATCATCATTATTATTATTAATATAATAATAATAATAATAATAATTATTATTATTATTATTATTATTATTATTATTATTATCATTATTATTATTAATATAATAATAATAATAATAATAATAATAATAATAATAATAATAATAATAATAATAATAATAATAATAATTATTATTATTATTATTATTATTATTGATAATAATAATAATCTTACTTTATTTCATTTCAGAGGGCGACTCCCCTTACAGTTCCTCGCAAGATCTCGACAAATCACCATCAACTTCTAGTGACGAATTACACAAAAACGAACATAGTCTAGAAGAGAAAAACAACAACGAGTCCGACAATTACGACTTAAATATAAAAAAGAGACGGTTCCGCACTACATTTACTGCAGAGCAACTTAAAGCTCTAGAGAATGTCTTCAGCATCACACACTACCCGGATGTAAATTCTCGAGAGGAGCTTTCAGACAAAACTGGTCTCCCAGAAGCAAGAGTTCAGGTAAAAACCCAGAAAACCATTTTATTTGTAAGTAATGCATTTTCTTCAAAGGCAATTTAAAATACATTATTTTGTACATACATTATTTTGTACATTATGCACGCAGATTTTAGAAAGGATATCGACACTTTTAAAATATAAATCAACATTTGGACAATTTTGCCAAGGTCTCTAGAGAAAGTCGATTGGGTTGCATCTTCAAAAATGGAAAAAAAAAGCCTCTTTTGTAAAATTTTCCATCGAAAAGTTGGGAGTGGGGTTGCAACCTCAGTACCCCCATGGATCAGCCTACAACTTGAGATATTTGCCTTTCTCTTTATGTAATTGAAAACTTGCGAGGTATCCGCTTGTGTTCCACAGATTTTCTATGTTCTTTCTTTTGTGCCATCAAATGGTTTTAACTCCCGCCCGGCGCACCGGTGTTCTGTCTTTCGGATGAGACAGTAAAAAAAGGTCCCGTGTCACGGTAGGCGTGGCACGTAAAAAATCCCTCACTGCTTCGGCTGGGTCCGTTGCAAATGTCTAAAATTGTATGCAATACATCAGACAGATGCCGTCACCATATACGTGAAATAATCGTGGAGTGACGTAAAAAATAATATTCAATCAAATGGTTTTTAAGAGAGACATTAAGAAAAAATGCAGAAGATAGTAAAATGGTTTTCTTTTGTAGATTTGGTTCCAGAACAGAAGAGCAAAATGGAGAAAATATGAAAAGCTTGGTAATTTTGGAGGGCTACAGGATCTGAAAGAAGTCACTTACGTCCCTGCTCCTAAAACAGCCACCTTACGGGAGGAGGCAGAAGATCTCCATATTACGGTAAGCAGTACGGAGAAAATCTATCATAAATAGGTCAACTCTTCACTTCGATATACAACTTAAACCGGATAATTTGAGGTCTTATCGCGGTTTCATTTCGTTGAAGGGGGATGCCCCATATATTATTGTGTTCACTTTTCATAAAATTATGGTTTATCAAGTTTTGTCCATTCATGGGAGACAGATTTGTTTGTGTTGCACATTAAACCAGGTAGACTGGATCTGTGCTAGACATCAGTTTTTAGCTTCAGAAATACTCTTGTTTTGATAGAATTATTCCTAATCAGTAGTAAAATGATTATAAATTCACAAATCTAGTCATGTTACTGTAAAAAACCTCCTTTTTGGCCGGATTACAAGCAATTACGGTCTAAAGATTGGCGATGTCCGTATGTCTGTCCGTCAACATGTTGGTTAAAGTTTCTGGTTTAAGCAGAATTACAGCAACGAAGAGGAGTATAAACATAATACACATATGTGTTCCTTATGAACAGAACTTTCGAATTATGCCATGCCTTTTGACTTACTGACCTTGACCTTACTTTTAAGAAACTTTAACTTTGACTAAATTTTATGAATCAATAGGGATAGGGCTTTGATACATCACACATAGGTTCTTTATGACGAGTGCTTTCAATTGATTCCATGACTTGACCTTGTGATTTTGACCTTGTTTCGAATTTTCTTTGCAATCCGGCCGTACCATCTTTAGCGGTTTCTTGTGAAGAGTTATCTCGAAAAGATATATTCTATAAGAAACCAACAATAGATTGTTGTTATTGGAACTATTTTCAAACATCTGAGACTACATGTATATTCGTCTCCACTGAATCACGGCTAACATTCAGTAGGAGAGTTGACCAAAATATATGTTTCGTCTGCTAGGACAATGGTCAACCAAATATAAGAAAAAATTCGAACGAAGCTGATTTCAAATGATTTCTTTTAAAATACAAATTTTAAAATTTCAATGTGTTATATAAATCTTCCATTATGATATTTCAGACGACAATGCCCCGTCTTAACCGAATGTTGAAGGTGAAGGACATCGGCAGTGACGATGATGACGATGTTCCGCTAAATTTGTCAAAATCACAATTTCCTCCCCAGTATCCAGTCTTCCCGTTAATGAGTCTGCCACCTTTATTTAATACCGGACTATATGGATTTAACCTCATTGACCCCTCACGTCGAACCGGAAGTATTGCTTCTCTGCGCATGAAAGCGCGGGAACACGAGGCTGCTCTGGAGATGCAATATTTGTATAAATGACTAATTGAGATTACTTTTACATATTTTGTTGAGATTGTTTTGTAGATTTGTTGATGAAATATTTAATATATGACTAATAGTAGATTAGAAAAATGTACTGATTCTGTGATATTAACCCCATTTGTGTTTCTATGCTGCCTCTGAAAAAATAAATATAATTTTATACAATTTTTTCATTCTTATTTACTTATTTTAGATCTTCTGGGGTTCTTTGGGGGGGTGTTTTGGTTTGGGGGGTTGGGGTTGGGGGTGGGGGTTCTTTTTGTTTTTGTTTTTTTTTTGGTAAGCTTGATTTACGTCAGATCAAGATACTTGCATTCATATTATGACGGCATCTGATTGGTGCAATGCACAGAAATTTAGACCATGCAACGAAGCAGTGAGGAATCTTTTACGTGCCACATCTACCGTGACACGGGGTCTCAGTTTTTTACTATCTTGTTTCATCCGAAAGACCGAAAAGATGGGATACCGGTTGGACTCGTACCCGGGACTTTCCGGATACGAGCCAAGATCCTTTCCGATAGAGTTTCACCGATTCTGTCTTCACAGAAAAGAATTATATAACTTTTCCATGAAAGTAATCATAAGATAATGAACAAACCACAAAGAAATATTAATAACCAAGAATACAAGTAAATCCATCACCCACAACTTCTATTCCATCATTCTAAAATTGTCAATCGGACCAACGATTACTATACTTGTTTTGGATATTCAAAGCGGGTGCGGCAAGCCAGACAGTAGATGCTTACTGGTCACTTCTCTGGTACTCCGTGATCCTTGATGTTCCCCATGGCACGTGCATGCTAGATTTCACGCGATACATGATACAGCACCAGTTACTTGCAATGCATTCTAAAACATGGTGTTGATCGGTTGGTTGGTTGATTGGTATTTACGTCGCTTTCAACAATTTTTCAGTTATATCGCGACATGGAAGCAGGAGGTAACCTACCTCTTCAACGCAGTGGCTGAATCCGGGAATCGAACCCTGATCGTCGACGCCGTAAGCCACGCGCTTAACCACTACACCAAGCCTACCCCAAAACATGGTGTACTTTAAAACAACTCATCAAATGCTGATGAGGAATTTTTACTCAAAATACTACAATACACTAATTAAAATTTGATATTTTCATGTGAAGTTAAGTCTGAAAATTTTTGGATACTAAATGGGCTGAAACGCGGCGTTTTTGGTACGAAATTGGTAAGAGGGTAGATACTAAAGTAAGGACGAGGAGAAAGGGGGGGGGTTACAGCGGTGGGAGAATATGGAGAAAGGGGATATTCAGCGGTGTAATGATTTAGACAAAGGGATGAAGTGTCATATCCCAAATCCGCTCCTTTTATTACTTTCTATTATAAATTAATTATCAAAGCACACTCTGGCACTATGCTTTAAGCCGTGTTTATGGAGAAGTTTCGACTGTAAGTTTTAACCACAGCACTTGATATTTTAAAGTAACCTAGTTCATTGTGACCCATTATCAAACACAAAGGTCAAAGACACACTGATATATGATATCGTAACGTCAAATAATATAAAAATTTCAAATGCAGTAGAACAGATTTATATACCGCCATAATGTATTGCACAATTTGGGATGGAATGTGTAAATACTCGATAAGACGAGAATTGTTAGACGGCTATTTTAGCGTACAAGTGCTGGCAGACACACAGTTACATTACTTATAAATCAGACAAACGTTGTTGTCAGTTGTACTGGTCTCTTCGTA